>CM062823.1:20979150-21508945 GCA_031772345.1 Himalopsyche anomala | reverse complement strand
TAGCGGTCATGGTTTAATGAAAAAACTATTCAAATTAAATATATTCTATGTATCTTAAATATAGTATACATTTAATATAATACAATTTTAGTTTAAATAAAACTATGCAGATTTCTAAAACGGCTTCATATTTTTTTATCATTTAACAAAGGCAAAACTAATTTAATTAAGCCAATTAGAGTGGTGTTCAAATTATTTTGCTTTTACTATTATTATTTATTCTCATTCATGACTGTCTGCATAATACATTTACACGAACATGTTTGTGAAGGGGGAATTCTATTGTCCTCTGTTTAAGTACTGCAGTTATTGTGTTGTTTTAACCCGTTTTACATATATCAAGTCATGGATCCAGACAGTATTTTGCCTCATTCAAGTAGTATTGATCTTCTTCTTCTTGTTGCTACAGTCTATGAGTGACCCTTGGGCGCCTCAATCAATTTCCCCTACTCCACTTAATCATCGACCCTCCTACGCCTGTGTCTGACCTCCAGCACCTGATTTTATCAATCCAGCAAAGCCCCGGTCTTGCACTGCTTTGTCTTTCCTCAGGAGTGAAAAATGTGAGTACTGTTGCTGCCACAAATGACTACCGATATTTATGAACATTACAGTTTTTTTTCATAGTTTCTTGCTCTCATAGGAATGTTGCACCTCTTGAGTAACATGCGCTCATTGTACTTCGTATTGAAATGAGTGAAATGATGGACCTAAAAAAAGGTTTTCAAATCGAGAATCTATCAAATTGATACGTTTTTTGCAAGTGATCAATTCCAAGACTCCGAAAGCACTACATGAAAGAGTCTTGAAGAATTTTAGTTTGACACATCTTTGGTAAAAGTTTGAAAAGAAGAGTGTGAAGCCGTAGCTGGTTGTAGTTTTTCCTCTGTATTTTTTTAATTTAATTCTTCGCGAATTTCGAAAAACTAATAAGTACGATTAAGAGGGGACAGAATTAAAAATGTTGAGAAATTATGATTTAACCTATTGTTTTTTTTATTTATGAACATAACGTATTTAAAAAAATAAGTATATATAATTCAATACAATTCATATTTTTTCATAAGAAATTACAGCATTAATACTATTATATATTATAGTATGGTACGATATTTATTGTGCTTAATAACATAGTTAAAGTATTAAAAAATAATTGCGTTATCATGCTACATTTAATAAAGGCTTTGAAAATGCATTTAAAAATATATGGATGATTTTGGTAGAATATTGAAAAAAACGTTTAATGAATAATTTAAAAATATATATTAAATAAAGCAAAGTTTGAAGACTTAACATTTATGAAAAATATTATTCACCTCGACATCGTTTTGAAAGTCTTACAAATATAATATGATTAAAAGCTTTATTTATTTCGTTTAAAAATATAAGAGATTTAAGCTCTCGCCACAGTGAAATGGAGTGCCTACTTCTGCGATTACGTTTATCCCATTGACAATAATAAACCAAAATCAAATTAATATGCTAATGCGCTTCGCTTCTATACGCGGGAGCTTATCCCGAATTAAAATGGAAATAATTTTATTTAACAAGACTTAATCACGTCTCTCTCGCTCGTGCTTATACAGTGTTCGAACCGTCACTGTATTTACATACAATCAGCCAATTTTGCAACGAGTACAGAAATCTAGTGATATCATTTTCACGATTACACAGACAATCCGAAAAAATAGCGTTCGCCGTTTTAGTGTTAGTTTAATTTTGTATCATTAACGTATTTGCTTTTCTGACAAAAAAGTGTCTTGAAATTTTATCGCTTGTATCATTACAATATATAAATTGCCTTACATACACTGCCATAATTTGGGTCTGTCAATTGACAGTCGATAATTTTGTTTGCTATGCTGCCCTGCTAAGTTAAAACATAATGATTATGTCGCCTGCAGTGGCCCAGTTGGTTAGAGCTTGCTCTACCTATCACACAGGTCTGGGTTAGATTCCCGGTCAGATCACAGTAAATTTGAGGATTATTCAATTCAAAATTTTGATCGAAGACTGGGTGTTTGTAATGTCAATTCACATCATTTTTTCTCCTCCCATCCTTCTGATCCTTAAATAACTGGGTGTAGCAATAGCGATTAGCCAACCACTAGTCCTGTTCTAGCCTTATCCTTCTTTCCCTACTACTCACTTTGAAAAAAAGTGAGGTTGAGAGACTGAGTAACAAACAGTTCTCGTAGAAAAACTTCTGTTAAGATACATCCGTTAGGAAGCCAAATGCTCCACATTGGGAGCGGACATGGACTAAAAAATTTATATAGAACACTTTTAAATCAAAATTTGTTTAAAGTGTGATAAAGTGAAGTATTTTTAATATTTTACATAAGGAAAAACACAATAAAATTATACTATGTAGTAAAGAAAGGTCAAAATGTTAAAAATCATTTGTAAAATCAATTAGAAAGTATAGCTGATTTTTAAAACATAGCTCTATTATGTTTATAAGTAAATCGGCTTTGTAAATGAAATTATATCACTTGCAATAAAAAAAATACTACCATGGTACCAAATATCAATAATAGCAGTATTATGTGAAAATAGTTGTGTGGTAATTATTAATGGTAATGGTTGGTGAAAGCCTTTTCTGGGTAAGATTATCAGCGATCAGCTTCACTTGATCATCAGAAGCTCTAAGGTTTTTGTTTAACGTAAGAAAATCATTGGTAGTAGTTAGGTGTGATAAGGGATTGATATAGTTAACAAATATATCATTAGCGGTATTAAAAATACAGATAAAGTTAACAAAATTAACAATAATAATTACGGTCGAGGTTGCATTACCGGTCGATAACACAATACAAAATATTAAATATATTATTAACGTCACAAAACCGAAATAGTTAACAACTGTTTTAACGAACAAAATAATATATGCATTTTTGTCAAAAGGTTCAACTAGTGGTTATTTACGTATGTCGTAAAAATGATGCTCTACTAAATCCGATTGAAATACGGTTCAATTAATATTTTTCTATATATTTAATTCAATACCAAAATACTCGTTATTTCGCATTATTTAAGCTAATGTTTCGATATTAAAAAAAACCGGGATCTATATTGGGATCCCGGTTTTGCAATCCCTACGTATGGTGTCTTCTCTTAGAAATAATCTCGTGACAGTCAAAATTATAAGTGAAGTTATTTCAAACGACTAAAACAATTATATCTGGCTTTTCTCTATCCCACTCTATTTACATTTAAATTTGTGGAATAAGTTCTACGAATTATGTAAAATTTAAGAATACAATACTTTTGCGATTTGAAGGAGATTTTCTCGTTAGAAATATTATTTTTCAGAAACGTCCTCTGATAGCGCTAACCGGTGGTAAAAAGTACAGACCTAAGTTGTATTTTCTTATTCAGACTAGGATAACTAAAATTGCCTTGTTTATATTTGGTTTTATTAAGGTTCCCTTTGTTCCGTTTATTCTCAAATAATAATCCGGCATCGCGCTTATAATTGGATTTACGATCTGAATGAAAGCTTACCTCTCCTTAATTAAATAAAAGGGTAAAATGCCAAAACACTTGCGATAAGATTAAAACAGTTTGAGATGTCAATTTCTGTGTATTTTGTGTGCCAAGGTAAAACATACTTATTAATTAAATTCCATCTCTGATTTTGAATGATTTTTAACATAAATGAATTCTTGCTAAGTTTAATATCCATAGAATGAATATTTATAAAAAAATAAGAGTTTCATTGATTACCATTCGCAATAATTATCACAATTGATCGCCACTACTGTTTTTTTATTTAAAAAAACATACCTAACTGAAGTATCATTAAAATTATTTATTTTACCAAGGTTTCATTTATCACAAAAATTATTTTCGTTTAGCATAAGTATTATACTTTTTGACAATTATACGCCTTGCTATTTTCTAGTAAATCAAATATGTAATTTTGTTTTGGAATCAATATTAGTACTATGAGTTTTCTTTTCTCAATGTAAATATTCTTATTAACACTTCCTATACGGTGCTAAAAATACTTCCGATGTGTTGATAGCCCTTAAAGAAACAAGTAAAAAACATGTATTCTTAATCACCGTATGGAAAATTTGAAAATTGTTAATAATGTTTTTTTCTACATGTGTTTAATAACTTAAACAACGTTAAGTTGAAAAGCGGATTCTCAGTTTTTTGTCTTTATTTATAATATTCATACTGTTTTAATAGAGTCTTTACAATAATTTTCCGTGTGAATTAAGAACTGAAATAAAATTAACCTTATCTATTTAAGTTTTTGGATTAGAAGAAATAAATAAAACCTCTTAAGAATACTGAGTGTGCGTATTTAGTAAACAGAAGCGTCCAATTTACCATGAATCGTTTGTCATGTGATGTCTATAACTGACTTTAAATAGTTACTTATATTTATGACAAAGAGAACTCAGAAACATATTTATTGAATACGCAATAAGTTTTTATTTTAATGAAATTAAGCTTAACATGAACTCAAACTATATCTTTGATATAGTACTTTTCATTGTGTGATGAAATTAATAGTACCCGATGAATTATTAATGCGGTACCTTGAATTGTTCATGGACTTGTTTCGATACAAATATGATTAATATGTGGTATATGCTGGACCAGAATAATTATTCAAGACCTCAAGCTAGTAAAGTGGGGACGTGTGGAGATTGAAGCAGTTTCTAACAGAAGATTTCATGCACTGGAAGTTTTAGTGCAATAATGGGGAAGTGCAACAGCATCTAACAAGATTATTAATACAAATATTTTGCCTGTTAGAATTCAAATGAATTCCATTTCTTTTTAATTTTCTTGAATCCTGATTCAAATATCAAAAATTAAACTATTATAATTTAATGTTTGAACAATTATATACAAGAAAATTAATTATCACATTAACTTATTAAAAATATTCACAAAATAGTTTAGAAAAATAAATACATCTGTGTAATTTGCATTAAAACGGTAGAATTATTTACTTTCACAATAATTTATTTTAATTTTACAAAGATAAATTTATATATTTTTTTAAACTTTAATAATAAAATAATAGAAATTACAGCTTACGCCAATGCGTCAAATATTTTGAAGTTGAAAAATCATACGAGATATACTCGATGAGAATTTTTTGAAAGTCACATGAAATTAACTCAAGAAGAATTAACTCTTAGATCTCAAATTAAAATTGAAAAAATCCAATTTGAGATTGACCTACCAGGAATCGAACCCAGACTCACCTGATTGATAGAGCAAGCTCCAACCAACTAGACAACAGCGGGCAACAATGATATTACGCAATTGAACAATGTTTCAGCATTACATTAGTTGTTGTTTTTATATTTTCCATACTATTAAATTTATAAATGTTGGGTTTATAAAAGAGTCAAAGCTCTACATATATTAATAATAAAGTACCAATAGAAAAATAAATGTAAAAAAGGATAAATGCTCAATTCAGTGTAAACAGTTTCTATATTACACGTGTTTGTGCAGATTGATAATAATATTTTTTTAAATAATGGGTGGATATAGATAAGCCATTGAAGAAAACATAAAAAAACGTTATTTTGCTTTATATGGTTTATTATCATCTAGCTAGATATCAGTCTTTTCTTAAGATTTTCTTGACCTGTTTACTCTTTAAGATTGGCTTACGTCTTTTACTTCGACTTTATAACGCGTCCAACTATTTATTTTCTGCTTCTCTGAAATTCTCTGAGAGTACTGTGTCCAAGCAATAGCACTTACATTTCAGATAGTCGGAAGACAACGTCTTTGGTTGTCAATTTATTTCTAAAGTATCGTAGGATTGTCTGAGAGCTTAGTTCATACAAAACATATATACAATACACACACAGATTTATAAATACATATATTTATGTTGAAAACACATTTGCGTTAAACCAATGCAGTAAAAAACATAAATTAGTTTTATATGATACTTAATCATTTGTTTTCAGACAAATCTGCAAGACAGATTCTTTAAAAAAGAACTGCAGTTAGTTTACTGCTTTTGCCACATTTATAGGATCAGTTAGTTAGGAAAAAATATAATCACATACATTGATGTATTGAAAAAACACTTATGAAAGTTTTTTTGAAATTCATTACTCGTGTACTTCAGCCGTACCTTAGCTAAATAAAACGAACTCTAGAGTGCGCTGACTACTAGACTACGGAATTGGTATGCAATATACCTATTATTCTTGAAAATATTTTTTGTTCAAATAAACAGTCTGTGATAAAGTTAATAACATTCCTTATGTAATATTATGTAAAAAATAGTCTAGATAAAAGTGTCGGTATTTTTTTTTTGCTTTGCTCTGCTTATTGTATAATACATGTTATGTTTATTAATTTACAAGAAGATACAACTTTCGTTGCGTAAAAAAGAGTTGAAAGTAGCCTTCAAGGCTTTCTCATTTTCTGGCATCGCGCTTATAAAATAATAATTGGAAATTATGAATAGATGCTACAGCCATGTCACGAGGCAGGCAGCCAATATAAGAAGCTAAACAAGAAGATGGCGTGTGGGATTGTAGCCTAAACGCATCGCGTGATAGAAACGCACAGTTTTGATAATAATATCATATAGTATTAATAAATATAAATACTCTTTCTCATGGTGAAAGCCAAATACACAAAAATAAATTTATATGAGAAATGATTTTTCAATACACCCGGTTCTGTTTATTCCTCTGACTAAAGTATTTTTTATAGCTTTCATTGTAATGTTATTTTAATAATATGGAGGTTGCGTGAAGTTTTGAGAAATTTGCAGAATTCATTTTACTTCGAGGTTACATATATAGCTGAAGTAATAAACATAATTAACTGGTTAAGTCAGCATTCTCACTAATTGGAATGATTTGAAATTTTTAAATGGGAAACAATACTCATTCAAAATGCAAGTCATATCTAATGATTTTTTAACGAAATATTTTAAAAATTGGCAAGAGATAAATAAGTCTCATATTGGATCACACATACTGTACTGTTTTATAATAATTGATTTATCAACCAGAGAAAATGTTGATAGTTTTCATTTTGTTCCTAAAAAATTACGTGAATAATTAAAATAGAGTAATTTAAAATATCGTTTTATACACGTTAATTTGAGGGTAGAAGAAATATAAATAGGAAAAAAATAAGCATACAATATTGTCTCATACAACATACAACCGGAGCAAATTTATTGCTTTAATCGGAATTAACTTGATAGTTCTAGATTATAAAAACATAATACAAAATCAATAGTTTCGTTCCTCAGAGATTATGTGTTGTGGTTGAAAGCTATTAAGACCTCACGCCAAATATTAAATGCCATCATGGTTGCTTACGATGGCGTGAAGAAGAAACAGCTGTGCATGATATTAAACCTTCTAGTTGATCTTAATATTTTATTTATTCGAGCCGTTCAATGAAGAACAAAGTAAATTATTTTATATCTATTGTAAGCATTCTGTCAATATTTATTTTTTAATGCCAATAGATTTAAGTCGGTGGTCAACAAACTACAGCACGCGACCCGGATCTGGTCCTCCGAAGATTTTCATTACGCAATTTTTGTTTTATATATATATAACAATATTAATTATGTACACATTCAAATTCACGACAATGTTTATTTTAATTCATCCATTTCAATGTGTTATAAATTTTTCAGGTAGTGGATCCAGAATGAAAAACATTTTAAATGTATAGACGTTCTAATGTTTTTTACCCATATATATCTCGTATATTCTCATTTATTGGTATTCTAGGAAAGAAAAATAGGAAAAATAACATTCCAAATAATCACAATCGAAAATACTCTTTTGTATTTCAAAGATTGCAAAGATATGGCACAATAATATTTTTCGTTCACAAGCCATGTTTCTATAAAATAACATCTGGTCCGTTTTCTAAAATGGTTAGGGATCCATTATTTGATATACAAATCTAATAATTTTTATCACATGTATCTGTAAATTTTTGATTCAGAGATGTTACGTTAATTTAAATCGTATATTTAATGATCATCATAGAAAATTTGAGATTTTTTTAAATGTATTAAAAACAAACCCTTATAAGAGTATGAAGGGTCTTTTCTATTATAACATACATCTTCCACGTAAGCCTTGCAGAAACAAAATTATGAATACAGCGTAGTCTTCACTGCTCCTGGTACTTGTACTTATCGAAAATGTAAACAGAGGCTCGCCTTGTGAGAAGTAAACGTTCATGCATATTAATATTTCAACCCTCCGTTATGTTGCAGTAGCCAGGAATTTAGTGCTTAGTCATATTGCAGTTTTGCACAAAGCTTTTGTTTTGATATTGAGTCCAGCTAAGATTTTACAGTTTCGTCCATAAATGGACTCGGTGTTAATCAAAAGTGGCAAAAATAATTGCTGAACATTGTTAAATGTACTACCATAGTCTACATTATTTTTACAAATTTAAGAAACGAACATAAAGTTACATTACTCAGTATAAGATTATATAGAGTGTTGTCAAGTAAAATGAAGTAAGCCTTCATTAAAAAAAAACTGTTTTCTTCGATTATTTTAATGCATACAACTAAATATACGTTATATCAAAAAGATATGCGATGCAAATGCCGAATAAAAATCTGAAGTTAACTTTATTATAAAGTCAAAATTAAGTTTAAAAAAGGAGATCGATTTTCTTAAGCAACTAATTTAATAAATATAAGGTTGAATAAATAAAAAGCCAATTTATAAGTCTAAGTGAATTTTAAGGTTGTTTTGATTTAATGTTTTGACGTTGGCCCAAAATCATTAAATAACGTTTTTTGTCCTTTCTGTAATAACAATCTGTCTGAATAATGTCATTTTGCCTTTTTTATGTCGATATGGAAACAGACAGTTTTATTATCACATCTTAAAAATAGCGTAACGAAAATAGTATTATATTTTATAAAATGTTAACAGTCAGTATTTGTTAGGGGATTTTCATAAATGTTTTCCGTCCAAAAAAATCAGCTATTAGACTCATTATATAGACTAGTTTGTCTTCTTTTCTATTAATTGTAGCCGAACCGCCATAAAGAAAAGCCACTTCCTTAAGTTCGTAGATATAACTTCACACAGTGTTAATTGGTGTTTTTTTGTTGCTTTTACAACTAAGTTAATTCATATAATCAACCAACGCGTCCCATAAGGTTTAGTACATTACATTTACTTTAAAGCCTAATACTATAATTTGTAATTGTGATGATGTGTTATGTGTAACTGAACCAAAATATATCAAAATACAAACTAGCCAGTGTTAAATTGAAACAATACAGGTTATGATATTACAGCGCTGAGCTTAAGCAGATTACATCTGGTAAAGGTTCAAATACTTCTGAACCCAGTCTAGAAATAAGTTATCGAGAAAACCAGAAGTATACTACGAATGCTTGACATCATTACAAATAAAACAAAATCATAGAATCTTACAGTAAATTTGAAAATATAACTACACCCGATCTTTTTTTTGCACGGGGGGGATAAGCTCCAAAAACTGTCGTGGAAAAAGATAATTTCACCAATCAAAAATGATAGATAAGTTCCATTACTTAAAATACAAAGTTATTCAAATCTAATTTATTTATTCTTTAAACATGGATATATTTTCATAAGTGACATAAGGTACATACACAAAAATGTTATTATTAAAAATATATTTATTTACTACTATTTTTCGCTGGAAATATTTAATGGATACAAATCTTGAATAATATTACGGTCAATGTAAGTATGAATATTTTATTATTACGTAATTATGAGTATATTATAGCCTGCAGTACAATGCATTTATTTTGATAAAAATGTATAAAAACACGTATTTGTATTAATTTTAGTTTTTTTAAACAGTGTTATAGCAAAAAAATTAATTCTTTTTCTTGATCCGTGTTATTTTTCAACCGTACAAAAAGAAGACCGGATATATATCGAAATTATTTGAGCGCTACCACTTTGTCAATACGGATTTTCGATTAACTAAAACTCAATATGTTGACATTACAATAGACGGTTGAGCAAACAAAATGTTATAAATAAATAACACACATACTATTAAATATCGTATTATAGTTTCAATAGTACACTGCAACAAAACGAAAATAAAACATTAATTTTCAACGACCCTGTTTCTCAAATGAGTCCATTGTCAAACGAGCGACATTATTCCCATGAGATGTTTGTTCCTCGGTCATCATCATTAAAGTTTCAGAAGCATATTCACCGCAAATGTGCTTCTCAAACTTCTTATTTGTCTGCCATAAGATAATTTTGAATCCCAGAACTTTGCGGCAGCCTAATCTCATACAAAAAAACGTTTGCGCACCTACTCGAATTTTCAGTTCAGTGGTTTTAAGACTATTTTAAATCACAATGTTCTTAGTTTTGTCAATGGCTTTTTATTTCAGTAAAATTAAGATAAAGTTTTTATGTCAGAAATTTTGTTCGTACATATTATTTTATGTCGGTTGCTTTTTTGTATCATTCGTTTAGACATGTTTTCTGTCAAATATCGTCAACTTAGTTGTAAATAGATACAACAAAATGGTTTTCACCGAATTCCTTTAGTTTAATTATTAAACATCAAGTTATCTGTAATGAATTCATTATTTTATTCTTGGATGTACATTTTTATGGATTATATTTCGTACAGTCAATTTTACTATCGTTTTCCTTATTAAATTTGTTCATTACTAAAACATTGTTAAATTCTATTTATTTAGTTGATTCAGTTGATAATGCTCGCCATGAGCGAAACCGGTCCCAGTTTTGATAAATAAAAGTGGAAATAAGTGTAAATGAATATTGTGTTTTTCTTAACTATTCAACGCTTTCTAATTTTTGATTTAATTCAATTTTCTTTTTTGAAAATTTTCGAATAATAAAAAAAGACTAAAGGTGTTGAGAAACAGCATGAGAAAACTACGGCATACCTACGCACACAGTAATATGTTTGTCGTAGGCCTCACAAGGCACTATGCCACAGTAATGATTGTCTAAATCCGCTGCAAGAACCTTATCGCAGGCCTTTATGTTCTTCACTGATAACGAAAATATTTCCGTCATTGCTAGCGTACGAGCATCATACGCGACTTAATTTGAGCTCTGCAGAAACAGAAATAACTTTACATGTCTTATTCACCATATCTCCGCAACCAATTCCTTCGACGAACATAATACTAAGAACAGAAATTTAAGAAAATATGATAATTTACACGAAAAGCTTAAAATATGAAATATCGTGAAGGACAAAAAAATATTGTTGATTTTACTTAACTTCGTGTAACTATAGGTTCCTATGTCGGATCTTGTCGGGTCCTATGGCGCAACAATTAATGTTGTTGGCTTCAGTGTCAGATTTCACGGGTTCAAGTCCCAGTTCGAATAGAATTTTTTCCATCGTTTTATTGATTTCTGTTCGAAGACACTTTTGTGCGTGGTGTCTAAAAATTCTCTTCCACCTTTTCAAACCTTCAACAACTAGGCGTAGCAAAAGATATTAGCTAACTATTAGTCCTGTACTAGCTTTATATTTATATCTGTACTACTTTCTCTGAAAAAAGAGGTTGAGTGATTGAGTAACAAACAGTTATTGTAGAAAAAACTTCTGTAGAGATACCTTCATTAAAAAGCCATGTGCTCTACATCGGGATCGGACATGGATAAAAAAAAATTTGAAAGTGTAGCATTAAAAAGAATCAACCATCGACAAATTTACTATCAATTCTCAAATATGCTTAACGAATAATTGACACTTATTGTGAAGTTAAAGGAATCTGCATTAAGCCTGTAATAAAATATTAAAAAGGAATAAATTTATATATATTGTATGTATTTTAATACACATGTGTCTCGAAATTGGTTTCTTTACAAACTGCTTGTTAATCAGTTACTCAATCTCCATTTTTTCTCAGAGGGTTGGAATTACAAAGAAGACGGGATTGTTAGCTAATCACTCTAACAACACTTAGTTATTTAAACATTGGAAAGGTAAGAGTAAATCTTTGTCATCACAAACATCTATCCCTTCAAACAGAAATTGATACATTTAGTTTATCCATGAAAATAGGGCTAAGGTAAGACTAGTGGGTAGCTGATCGCTTGCGCTACGCCCCATTATTTTAGAATTGCAAGGGTAGGAGGGTATTGTTTATATTTACCACTGCTTGCATATGTATTCAACAAATTAAATATGTCTCTTCAATAGCAAGCTAATATATGTAAGAAGACAAAGAATGAAAAAAATAACATGATGTTACATGCTGTAGGTATAGAAAAAGCTGTGTATGCCATGAATCTTAAGCTGATAAGCTACCGTTTTTGCAAAATTATTGGCAACATTAAGGCATACGATTATTGTATTATTTCAGCAAAAAATTAATCGGATAATACATTTTTTACTTTCCATTTGAATGAAATGAAATTCATCTTCAAGAATGTGATTTGATGGCTCATTTGCCTCATTGATGCAATATTTTTTCAATACATTTGAACATAAGTATTTTGTAGAATTTCAGTAGGAAATTTAATTTAAATATTCAATTCACAGGCTAAGCTCTCACTCAAGAAATTAGGCTATATAAGAAAAAAGCCATCCCGCACTATTGTTTGTTTTATTTCAACCCTTATGTCGCCTTATTCAACTCATTATTTAGCTTTATAGTTCGTGCAAAGTGGAGACTTTTCATATATTAAGTCAGTTATATACTGAACTTTACATGCTGGTAAAAAAACTTTCCTTAAGGATTTTGTTTCCGAATTTAAGAAATACGTATTTAAGAGGCTCAACTATACAATAAACTTTTTTATTTGTATCGTGTAATTAAAATGACAAAAAACGTTAAATAAAAATATTAGTTTTTACTCCACGAATGTTGAATATTAGGGTATAAGTTCACACTGATTTGAATTAGATTTTTTATAATTTTACTTGACATATTTTGCTTGCATTTTTGCGTATGTTTTTTGGTCCATGTAAGCTCCCAATGCGAAGCATATGTCTGCCTAATAGAGGTATCTCAATAGAAGTGTTTCTACGAGAACCGTTTGCTACTCAGTCGCTCAATCTCTCTTTTTCAAAGATAGTGGTAGGAATAGAAGGATAAGGCTAGGACAGGATTATTTATCAACTAATCGCTGTCGCTACACCCAACTGTTAAAGAATCGGAAATGGTAGTAGGTACATCACAAACATCCATGCCTTTGAAAAGAAATCGATACATCTATCGAAAAAATACTGTTCGTACCGGGACTCGAACTCGTGAGGTCTGTCAAGGAAGCCTACAACGCTAACCGCTGCACCATATGACCCGACAAATAAAATATATCAAGCACTTTCACTAGCAGTTTCAAAAATTAGAATGATTTAATTTACGTGCTTATTTTTTACACGATATATCAGTAAAATATTTCATATTGTCCGATAACATGTTTTAAAACTAGACTTTTATTTCATTTTTTTTTCAGAATGGAGAGTAATATAGAATTATTTCAATGTAATGTGTAATATGTATGCAAACAAGATTTTTTTTGATCGTATAAATAATCGACACAAAAAATATATCTCAAAAGAGATTATAAACGACTTTAACCACTAAGCGCAGATGATGAAAGATAAACTTCAATTTTAATGAAAAAATGAAAACGGATTAAGAGTTTTTATACAAATATCCTCTAAAAATATCTTCACAGGTACGTTATGGTTAAGGGTTTGTTATGTAACCACGTAAACCAGATGGAGAAGCGATTTGTACATTATTAATATATATATATTAAATATTGTATACTTATCGTCAAGGAATTTAAATAAATATATTAATATAAAATTTAAAATAACTTTGATTACTCCACGTATTATGCTACTAACTGTGACACGTGTTTCGAATCTTTCAGAGGCATCTTCAGTTTTACTATCGCAAAGTAATGAAGCAAGATTGATTCTTACATTTTAAATTATGAAATTACAAAATGAAGTTTGGGTTTTTTTTCTAAAAATAAATAAAACTCTTAACAAAAAAGAAATATTATTTAAATAATATTCTTAATAGGACAGGTTGCTCGCCATTGCTTACATTGTTTCAAATTAATAGAGTAATCACCAACCTATTTGATTGATTGCAGCTCATTAGCTTAATAGTTTGTAATGATTGACGTCATTAGTAGTGTGATTATATTTGTTTGCTTTATTTCGATTCTATAACCCCCTCCTTGCTTCCCTAAAAGGAAAAAATCCCAATCTGATTGATTGCAGCTCACTAGTATCATTATTTGTTTGCTTTATTTTGATTCTATCACCCCCTCCTTGCTTCCCTTAAAAGGAAAAAAACTCAAACTCCATTTTTTAATTTCATAATTTAAAATGTTAGAATCAATCGTGCTTCATTACTTAAGCAAATTTTGCGATAGTTAGTCTGAGGATGCCTCTGAAAGAGGCGAAACACGTGTCACAGTTAGTAGCACAATACGTGGAATAATCAAAGTTATTTTAAATTTTATATTAAAATGAACTTCCACAAAGTTACCGCCGAAACCATCGAAAGTATTAAATATATTAATGATTTTAAATTGAATCTCAAATCATCATTACATCAAATTGAAAATTAATTTCAATTGTTCATAATATTATATTGACTGTGGAAAGGAAAAAGGAAGTCACACATACATACCAAATTTTACAGAAGGCGCAAAGAACCTGCTATGATGATTTTGGGTCATAGGCAAATAGCGTAATATACACAAACTTAAAGTACACGAAGACTGGTAAACTGGTGTTTAATTTAATGGTGGTTGACATAATCTAATAATAATTTAACAAATTGTTTGAGAATAACCTTTTTTTAAGTCTATTTTACTGTTTGCAATTTTGAAAGGCTCATTTTTTTTAAAACTTAAAAGTTAAATTTAGATACTAATGCGGCATTTGCAGCTTGCGTCATTTTGATAAAACGTGTATCAAGTTGTATACATTGTGGTTATCGAAAAAAAACTGTTTTGAATAAACTGTGGGTTACGTCCATTTTCCTTTCCAAAGTCGATATGATAATATAAAGTAGTGAAAATAATGTAATTATTTAAATAAATTTAATGATTACTCATATTGAGCAAATCAATTTAAAGTTTGAGTTATTCCATTCAAGACAAATTAGCAAAAGTAAACGTTAAAGTGTTACGGTACCCGTCAGATAACATTAAAAAAGAACCGTATATGGCGATAGATTTTTTTGTTTTTTTTATAATACAGCCTAAGATGTTTTGATTAAAGTTATAAAAAACCTTGCGGTTTTTCAGTATATTAAATTCATTATGTCTATTTACTTTGAGATCTGTCATTGACGATTTGAGTTCACATTAAAGTGTTTCACGCCTTTTCCAACATAATAAACTGAGAGCTGACGTTGGCCTTTTATGCTCTCTTTCTTCGATGAGTTTAGACTTAAAGTTGTGTCTAAAGCTGGCTTTATGGTTTCAGCAAACAAAATGTGTATTTTTTTCAGATGTAAGGAGACATCTTTCACGCTGACTGAGATGTAATGCTACCGGTTAAGCGTGAGTACACATTAGAGACTTAGATAAGCCTTTTTACGTGAGAGATGGAGTAATCATTCTAACGTTACGGTGTTCCTTAAATTAACAACGGTATTTACTCTGTTATTGCCAATTTGATCCATTTATACGTATATCTGAATTAACTTCCTAAGAACTTGTAGCCAAACTCTCGTGAATGATTTTAAACCAAAATAAAAATTTATCAATAATCACATATAATATGTCTTTAGGAATCTGCGCATTTTACTTACCCTGAGAATTAATATATATATCTGCTCCTATTATTAAGAATATGGTCTCTTAATAGACGTATTCCAAAACAGGTTTTTCAACGAAGACTGCTTGTTACTCAGTTGCTTAACCTCTCTTTTTATTAAGATAGAAAGATAGGTGTAAGACAGGACTACCGTACTACAATATTTTAAGATAAAAACCAACGACGTTGGTTATCGATGCTGGCTATTTTTTTCATTCAAAATAATTTTGTTTGAATACAGACAACTTAGTGTTGAACTGAATTATCTGTAAAAAAATAACAAAAATTCTATCGTTGAAGGATTTATATTTTTTCATTACTGAATGTGGATAAACTACTTAATAAGTAGTATCTTACATTATAAAAAAATCATCAATTAAGAAATATTACAAACATTTTTTCCTATCGTTAATACGAAATCCAAAGCTTAGCTTATGATGACTTATTCAAAACGTTGATTGTTTGCATTCGCAAAAAAAAAATACTAAAAAAACAATTCGCATTTATTTATTTATTTAACACCATTGAAAGAGGTTTGTATCGTATCATTGAGAAGTGAATTATTTTATTATAAAGCATACTTAATCAATCACTGTTAACGTCACCAGAAAATGTAACCCCAAAGATGAAGATAAAAACAAGTCAACGATTTGCATTTCCTCTTTGAAAAGTAGATCATTACATTTATTACACCATCTATTTAAGCATTTAATGTCCACAAGAGGTTTTATGCTCCCCCATAAACAAACGACTAACCTACGAATGACTTTATTAAATTTGATGACACTTTTCACTGCATTTGAGTTCGCGAGATGAAGCAATCATAATGATTGAAGACTGTAAATTTCAGAAAGGTTTTGTTACGTTCACTTCTGTAATGTAATTTGTTTCTTTTATTTCAAGCCACTTTGCTGACATGTTGACAAATGACTGTGATATATTACACCATGTACGAAGGAAGTTATATTTCAAAATAAATTTGAGTTGAACAAATTTTTTCTACTTTGTGTTTTTATGTACAAAATTATAACTTATCTTCAGCTATCCAAATCAATTTTTATATGACCTATACCTTCCAATAAACAAAAAACGGTTATTGCAAATTAATGAACACATTCATATTTAATATAACTATATTTATGTTACCAAAGCTTGCCGTCAAGAAATTGGTTTAGCGATCAGATTGATTTCAAATAAGCAACGAGTCAATAATGCAGTGCTTACTAAATCAAAACATAAAATAGAAATAACCATTTTCTACCAAATTAAAATGTAACATGAAATTGTTATGGTAAAACTAAACTAAGTTAATCGATTTCCAGTAAAGTCAATGTTAAATTTAGGTTTTTTCAATTTAAATTTGAGACCTTAGACATGAGTGTTTGTGATGTCAACTCTTCTCAAGTAAATCTATTATGACTTACAAACAATTCTTATCGTCTTTAAATTTTAAAACATTTTGCACATTGGCTATGATGCCAAATATTTTTTAAAATAAAATAAAGTAAAAAAATATCTCGTTCAATTTGAACATTCTAAGAAACATACATACTGTTATTGTTATACATATTTAAAGTGTTATCGCTTGTACTCTTAATGTTGTAAGCTCTACGCACGATAACTACGTCATTTATCTTTCACTTGAATACGACTAAATGCCATCTTGCTCGTAGCACTGATGCTCACACCGCCGACCCCTGATTCACACAGCTGAACAGCAGTGTAATTTATTTACAAAAAAAGAAGATTTTGCTTACATTATAACTTAACTTTATACTTTAAGACAAACAAAATGTATTTTCAAAATATATTTGAAAATCTATTTCTTTAAAGGGATCCTCCTCTCGCACACTAGTCCGTTATATTGAGGTTATACTGAAATGAAAAAAAAAACATTTTTACAAAATACTTTTTGTTATTTATTTTGTGAAAATGTTTTCTTTACACAGCGTTCTCTCTGCGTGCATATGGACAAAATGGCGGCTTATTATTAAATTGTAGTTTTTATTTAATTTAAGACAAGAATAAATGGAACAGTGTAATACAACAGTTGATAAATTAATGTCGCACTAGACGTTTTCATATTATATTACTATTTAAAGGGGAATACTGTGCGATGCGAAGAAACGCTAACACTACTACGAGAGAGATGATTAATGACGTCGGTATTGTTTTGCAATTAGACCCAAGTCATGTTAAATTACTGTACGTGCGAAAGTAGAGAAAAAATAAATGTATTAAAAAAATATATTATTCTGAAAATGAAAAAAAAATTTTTTTTTTACTGCCAATATAATAAATAATTCAGTCGCTTTACCGCCTTCTTCAAAATTATCGAAAAAAATGAAGTCATTTCTTTTACTACTCTACAATGAAATCGAGTACGTAGTCGAGTGGTCAAAGTCGTTAGCTACGGTTACGGTGCTCATGTACGGTAATGAATGCGCTTACGAAAAGTTTTTTTAAATTGTTTTTTCAATTGATTTATGGTTTTCAGTTCGAAGACATGGATGTCTGTGAATTCTAAAATTTCCTCTCATCAATCCAATCCTAAAAACGGAGCGTGGTGAGAGCAATTAGTTGACCACCGATTGGAAAATTAATTTATGAGACATTCTGTACTGGGAGTTGAACCTGTGAGCATGGCGGTTGAAGCTAACTTACAACGTTGGTCACCCGACTACGAAATCGACAACTTTAATTATTTTTTTGATATTAATAGACATAATTTATTGTACGTATTTTGGCCATCCAACTAGCTCACGTAAAATAATTTTATTGTAACATTTTTTTATAAGACAATTGAACGCTATGATACTATCAGAAAATACATTGATTATTTGTTAATTTTCGACCATCAATAACCATTTATTTTTTCTCTTTATCCGATGGTGTACGCTTAATAACCAACTTTCATTTTACAATGTAAAGGAATGTATTTATGAACGATGATTTGCCATTTTTGAAGAAATATTAATGAAAATGGTTTACATGTAAATGGAAATTAATATCTGAAACAAATTTCAGCCTTTGATGTTTAAAAACAAAGGATAATCTCTCATTTATTTATACTTCTAAATATGTAAGTTGACACTACATTTACTCTTATAATTCCACGAATATTATAATGTTTTGTTTCATTATTGATATTTTGTTTAAATTGATGCCGTACGTGACTGAATCAAACTACAATGTTTTCAGTAAAGCAAATACTGTATTATTTATAACAATCAGTATGTGGGTATAATGTTTGTGATATAAATACAAAAAATGTTGAAAAACACACACCTGATTGTATAGATTGCATGCCATGATTAGATAAATATATATATTTATGTAAAATAAGTCAAACAATAGTTTTTAGATATTTTTTTAAAATATTTTGACAGTCAATGATATTTTAGATTATTTTAATAACATTGTTGGTATATGTTATATTGGTTAATGAATGTGTTTATAAAAACGTTGCTGATCGTATATTTTTATTATATCTATTCCTGAATATTTATTATTAGAAAAAATATCAAAAGATAAAAAAGTAAAAACTATTTCTCTGGTAGTTTCAATTTTTATCCTGGTATTATCTAAAAAGTAAGGCGAGGTAAATGGTTTATAGCTATTTTTCATTTAAATAATTTCTGCTAAAAAAATGAATAAGAAGTTGAAATGTTCCAAGTTAGAAGGGAGATATTTCACTAGATATTACAAAATTTAATGTATTTCCGTTGGGCATGAATGTATCAAATTATTTGAACATTTCATATTACAACCAGGTTGCTCGAATACTGAATTTAGGGGTATATCATTATACCGATAATCGTGATCAGGCACAAAGCAGGTAATTGCAGCTTCAATAAAAGCTTTGGGCAGGTGCGGTCATTTATCGATTATATTAATGTAAATAAGAATATACCGATGTACAACCAACAAAAAATCATTCATTGATTATTATCAATAGTTATGGCAAAAGAGGGATGCTATTGACTAAGTGGTATGTGTAATTATTCAGTATGAGGTTTTGGATTTAACCGCCCGAATAAGATTTTTAAGTAAGCCAAGACACAATTTTTCGAAGCTCAATAAATCTTTACAATTAAGTGAAATTCAATAAATAGGTATTTATTTGTGAGATTTTTATTTGTATTTAATGCTTCTGAAAGCTTCTTCAAAATACTTCCAAGATAATAAAAAAGTTTTCACATAATCATGAAAATATGTCAAAATTAAAATTCATATGTTAAATAAACGTCGAAATACTTTTTTCATAGTAAAATGATAAAATTATTGTTTGATATATTTAATTTAAATGAGTCGGCTTTGCTTTAAAAATCAGCATTTTGAAGTAATCGTTATTTAAAAACAATTTTAAAAGTCAATATTTTAGTTGTTCCTTTTATTCAAAGTCCCATAAGTATCTCGTTTAAGAAAAGCATAAAACTATTTTTCGGTGAAGTTTTTAAATAAAATAATCAACTAAAACATTTATTCACTACCTGAATGAAAAATTATACCGCGAAAACTGATTTTACACACTATAGTAAATGTAATTGCTGTATAATTATTTATTTTTATATGACTGTAGGATTGACTCTAAGCTATTATATCCCATTCTCTTGATAAGTAGCACATATTTGATTTAATGACTCGTGGTCAGTGCTATTACTCTAGAATTCTGTTGTATATTTAAAACAGTTTTTGAATCATATGATAAAGAAATATTAAATTTTTTTAGGAAAATATTTGTATAGAAAGCTTTGTTAGGCAAAGTTTTTACACTTCTGATTTGTAGAAAGCTTTCACACCTCCTCCCAGAAACTCTCCTTGATTTATAACACCCCATTAAACCGTAGGAAGAATATTGAATTTATACCTCAATCTGAGATTGCACTTGTAGAGCTATAACACGTCTCGTGTAAATTATTTCAGTTTATCAGTCGAAGTAAACACATGAACCTTTAATAAGAAAGGAATGAAAAATATGCTAGAAAAAGAACCCCGTTGGAAAGGCAAGCAACGTGTTTTTAAGTGTTGATAATATATTGTTATGTATGTGTAAATAATTACTCAGGTTGTGACTTTTTCCCTTTTTTAGTCGAATTTTATCAATATTAATAGGTTTATAATTTTTTTTTCTGATGAACGAGAAATTGGTTCTATATAAAACACAGAGCACAAGAAAATAATGAATACTAATTACGAATCATTATTTTTGGAAAAGACAAGAGAAAATAAATCTAAGCCTTTGCGAAAAGTTGTTATCCAGTCCGGTAACGACAGGAGGTATCCAACACAATTAGAAAATCGACATGGATACATTTTCTTTTAAGATTGAAGATAAAAAAAAATACACAATGTCAGTCATTGAGACACAGTGACAAGCCTTTTACTTTCATTAAATATTGTTTGAGTTTCTTAATATAATCAGATTTTTAATGCAACTAACTACCTATCAAATTACCGGTTTATACATTAGTTTCAAGTGATTAAATATACGATAAGTCAAATGTCGTTACTTGCTCAACAAGAAATTTAAACGGTCTACATTCAGGGTTGAAATGATTAAAAAAAATCATAATTGGACCGGAAAGTCTCGTTAGAATAGTGGTTACTGGTTATCTACATATATGACAGAAACACTAACGAAATTCTGAAATGATTTTGAACTGATATTTATGAAAAAAAGATTTTTAATAGAGCATTTAATGACATGGTATATATTTATGTATCAATTTTATAAAAAAAATTAAATCAAGGAAAATATTATTTTAAATGTACATGTTGTTTTTCGCCTCCTAAAGTAGAGTTGGAAATATCGTTCTCTTCAAAAATCAGATTCCCTACTCAAATGTTAATAATTTTTAATTTATGCAACTGGTGTGTAAATATATATTGAATTAGTAAAAGGCAGCTGACCACGAAGGACATTTTACATAAATTCACGACTATCAGTCACGAATAATACTTATAAAAAAAGTATATGTTTTGTACACATGTCCTGGGTGTATAAATATTGATTTAAAAGCTAATTTTCATGTAAATTTTTAAATTTTCACGATGTAAAAAGGAGACTTATTATTGGTATATTGTTCGTTATAGATCTCATGGAACGAAAATGTTTCTTTGAAAAAGAAAATGAAAAATAGTTTTAAGCAAATTCAAACAATACAATTGTCTAAGTGGATTGAAAAAGTATAAAAACTTTGCGGCAAAAAACAGCACACCTTTAGAGACATAGAGATATCCAGTTTGATAAAAAATGAGATAACAAACTGTCAGAATTTTTTATTTTTACATAGTCTTGGTGATTTTTTCAAATATTGAAGCATGAGCTATTGCTTAAACCTTTAAATAATAAAGCGAACAACTTTTTGTAGCGAAATTCCACATTTTTTGTATAACATTAAAAGTAGAGTGCAAATGCTAACAAATACAAACAAAAGATAGTTAATACTCGCGCATTGTGAGAATTAAGTGGAGTTTAAATTTAACAAATGTGAAATCTAAAGAATATTTCTTTTGTTTTTTTTATCATTTAGATTTTTCTTTTGCTATACAAATAAAAAAAGGATGATTAGTGGTCTATGCAAAAGTTAAAAGTTGTTTTATATTGCTAATAAAATTATTTAAATATCATCTAAATTACTGTCTACGTCGGATTTACAATGTTTGAATGATTCGGTGTGTCTACTTTTTATTTACTTTTGTGTTACATTTGAGAAAATGTGAGAAATATAAATGCATTGTTATGTCTTTTCTCGGAAAGCTTTCAAAGTACATTAGAATTTAAAATTCTGTTTTATAAGCAACTATTTTTGTTTTATTATTTACTAATTTTATTTCTGCCAGAAACTTGTTCATACCCATGTTTTAGAGATTTGTATAATTATTTAAAGAGGCAGTTTTTGTACTCTCAATATAAAACAAACGTTTCATTGTTCACGAATATAAATTTTGTTTGATAATAATAAAAACAAAACATGTTTTTTTTTTAAAAAAAAGTTAATAGCAATAAAACAACGAGAATATAAATATACATAATTGAATATTTTACACGAAGAACGATAAGCAAAATAATTTGACGTAATGAAAAACAATGCAATGAAATGTAAACCAAACATATATAGCATATTAACAAATATTATGTGAGAGTGACTTTATTAATTTAATATCTCAAAATTAAAATTTTCATATTATTTTAAGAATATATGTTTCATTGCATTTGATACGACATAATATTTATTTGCGTTATCATTAGAATTCCTGATCAGATGCATACACTACGTAGAAATTACTTAATAATGTTATTCCAAAATGAACTTCCACAAAGTTACCGCCCAATCCATCGAAAGTATGTATTTTCTTTATTTAAATGTCGATACAGTTTCGAAACCGAAATATTCATACAAATATACAACCAAACGTACACTTAAAACGACGTTGAAAATGTTTCGAACACGTCTACGCTATAATGAGAAGAAAAGTGTAAAATTAATTTAAATAGAGTGAATGATGAAAGAAAATGTAACTTTTATGTAAATTTAAACGAGCTTTGACTCTGTTGGCATATTTATTAAATTAATATGAGTTTATAATAACTGATGAAAATATATTTATGACTAAATTGCATAATTAAGAATGTAATCGTTAGTTAACTTTGAACTAATCTGCATACGAAAAGTGAATATTCATATGATTAAAGCTTATTTATGCTGATAACTTAAAATAATTTAAGTTAATTCGCAATTAAGTTTTTCTAGCTAGGACGGTAAACCAATTTGTAAACACGTCAATATAATTCAAAAGTGTGATAGTATCTCATGACAATTTCCAGACCTTGCTACCGATACAAATATTTATTAATACATTCATGATCTATTAACTTCACCCAAATCGCTGAATTGGTGATGTCTAGAAAAAATGCAGATACATCCAAAAGCACAAGAAGAGCGAGTAAGTATCGGGTCAATCGTGGTACTCGACACTTTACTTTGCGATTTAAGTCCCAGTGAAATAAATATTAAATAAAGTTTTTTTTAAAAAAATAAAATCATAACGATGAATGTTTGTGATGTCACTTCTTCTCGATTTTATCACTAGTGACATATAAAATTATCATCGAGTTAATCTTTTTAAAAAATATTTGGCTAATTGGTATTAGCTTTAATACCAAAAGATAAAAAAAATGATATAGGTAATATTTTAAGCATCATATAAACTCAGACTCAGTATGGCCCCAAGGACCTGCACACCATACATACAAATAATGAAAATAAGGGTTCATTATATACGAGACACTGTTAACATGAAAGCTGTGTTTCCAGAGAGTGTGAAACGTGATAAATTTTAAAGTACCAGAGAAGTACATAAATATAAATTTAGTTTATTTGTTACCAACTAAATAACTTATTTGTTTGCTAATGTACACAGTAAGATATAAAAAATCAAACATTGTACAGTTTTTACATTTTTAGAAGAAATTGTGAAATAAAAAATTCATCCTCTGCATGGGAAGATTTAAAATATCACAGAAGAAATACGATGGAAAACAATACTTTATTTAAAAAAAAAATTCATAAATATTAGGCTTAAAAAAAGCTTATGAATAATTAAAAAAATAATAAAGATGGTTTCAATAAAAATATTAAGAATATTCAAAATTCAAAATATATTAAAAAGCGTTTGTGTCGGTCACCTTTTAATTTCAATTTGTTTTTCTATAAATAGCACTGTTAAATTTCATTTCTTATCATCTTATATCTTAGTTAAAAAGGCTCACCATGAGCAAAACCGGTCCTGATCTTGATAAATAAAATGGAAATTAACCACATGAATACCGCGCAAATAAATCATTAATATGTCCCAGAGATACTGCGTGTTTTTGTGAAAAATAATTTTACGTAATATGCACTCGAATTCGATATTTTAAAAATCTATATTGACTCAATATAGATAGGACTACACATATTCATCAAAATATTGCTAATATTCTATTAGAATACCAAGTATTTGATTTTTTAAATGTCTTGGAAATCCGTGTCCGCTTGCATTTGTTTCGGACACCGGTGTCCGCTTGGTATTCAAGTGGTTAAGTACAAAGAAATATTTTTTTTTCTTTATATAATGCCTTTCCACCAAGTATTGATAGTGAACACCATAAAAGTATTTTTGTAGAAACGTTCAATCCACAGAGTCCTTTATGTTGTATATTCCTAATGTTTTATTTGATTATACTTAAAATAATACACAAGATCCTTTTTGTTGTAAATATTCTCTATATATGTACTCACATACTAAAAAAAGTTGTAAACACACGTTTTCAGACAGCTTTACACCTCAAGGGGCAAATGAAATATAACTTATTTCCGTTTCTTTGCGCCGAGAGAGTTATATACCGCTACAAAGAAATTTATAAAGAAAAGAAAATGCGGAAATGCTTCATTTTGTATTTCAATATTTGAATAATAATTTTACCTCTGTATTCTAGTACATAATATAAAAATATTCATTTATTAATTACAACTTAATGCTCAATATTTTGTGAGACAATACCATAAACTTCAAGACACGCATAAGAGCGCGAAGGACTATTTTTTTCGCGAAATTCGCGTCGGTCGGACAAAATTCGATTCCATGAAATTTGAATTTTGCAAAGTCTTAAATCTCATGAATCGTAAAAAAAACTTTAAATACATTTTTAAAGTATTTGTTAGCACTATCCTATTTTTTTAAAAAATTAACAAGTAAAATTGTGAAGCCTACATGGGAAAGAGTCGTCAACTGCCTTACGCTATCAATATAATTATAAGTTACCTAGATTTGCAATTAATTAAAAATAGTGATTCAGTAACCGTTCGGAAATATACCAAAAAAACATTCTGTTACACAGTTTCTGCAAAAGATGAATAATTAAATTACTAGTATCAATAAAAAAATAAAATAAATTACATCTTTTTTAATATAAAAAATGGCTGTGGAATTCATTGTTGGCTTAAATTCAATGACTTTGTATACAATAAGGTGCTATTAATTCCACATAGCTGATTGAAAATGTGTGTAACAATTACCTGTATCAAACATTATCAAGAAATATTCAGTGAATTAAAAAGGCCATTCTATTTATGTTTACAATTATATTTCGCAATAAATATTTTGAAAATAAATAAAAATTTTAGTCAATATACATAATAAAGATAGAAAAATAATTATTAATTTCGGTCGCCTTATATGGTTTAACGTGAAAACTCCTTATTTTAATCTCAAAATATTTTTTCATTTGATAAATGATGAATTCCCCCCTTCCATCCATCCTATACCATAAATGAGGCGTATCAAGAGCGATTAGCTGACCACTAGTCCTGTCCTAGCCCTATCCTTCTATTCCTACTCTCTTTAGAAAAAGAGTTAAGCAACTGAGTAACAAGTATTTCTAGTAGAAAAACTTCTGTTGAGATAAACTTCATTAGGAGTCCACATGCTCTACACTGGGAGAGGACATGGTAAAAGAAATAATGTTTTTTTAACTTATCAAAGGAAATATTTTTATTTTTCTTGTTTTTATACTGAAATAATGCGATTGCGCTTAGCTACCTATTTTAGAAACAATAGTATGAAGTTTGTTAAAGTCGAAGATTTGAAAAGAAGTTTTTTCTACAATGTCCTCTTAACAGTTTATAAAATAAAGATAATGAAGTTAATTTAATAAATATTAAGACTAGTAGACAATTTACTTGTAAGTAATTATGCATTAGTCTATTAAATATTGACTTTTCAAAAGTTATAAAAATTGATTTGGTAGCTACCACAATAATCAAACTTTTTATTATACATATAACACATTCAAAAAACTGGCAACACTTAAGCATCATCACATTTCGTCAAAGTAAGATAACGTATCATTTCCTCTAGCCTTAAAAGTTTGATAAAAATACAGAATGCTTTGCATTCTTGCGTGTTGAATTTTTCGTTGAGAAACCGTTAAATAAAACATTGCTTAGAGTTCAAAAATTTCCTGGGTTCATATGATAACAATTTTTAATAAATAAGATCTTTTAAATAATTTTGTGAGCAACTGAACTATTAATGTAGATGGAATTTTATTAGACTTTTGATACGGATCAATAGCGTTTTTAGAAATTTGAAATAAATATACCCTTTTGTCGCATGAAAATTCTATTTAAAGTATATTTTTTTCAACCTACTTTTTTATTAAAAATAATTATTTATTTCCTATAAACTCTTTTAAAAAATATCAAAACTAATTTTTGTTAACTTTTTTTATTTTTTTACCGTATTTATCGCCAATAAAAATAAATATTACGACTCGATAATCTTTAAACATTACATTTTGTCATGGTAATTAGTTTTAAAAAATATAAAATAAACTTTTACGTCTTAAATAAATTTATTAATTCAGTTACTTAACGTTTTCAAAACATATTTACAACACAAGCCAAAATAATAACTTTCTTAAGATTTGAGATGCTTCAAAAGGGTAAATACTAAACATGACTTGTGTAAATACATTTGGAAGATTTTGGAGTGTTCAAATAAATTTTGTGACAGCATTTATGTATGTTCATAAACATATCACATATCATGAAAAACTTTCGGATGATAAATATAATCTGAGTTATTTATGAAAGATATTTTATGAGACGGTATTCATGTATTTTACCATGTAAGACGTTTTGATTAAAAGTGAAAGATTGTCGTAGAATAACAACAACTCAAGCGGAAGATATTATTTAAAGTCAAGACTGTTTACAAACCATTTTTGAAGTCGTGATTATTGGAAATAAACTTGCAGAGAGATTAAAGCGAACATTTAAAAAAATATATGGTATCAGAAATGTCCAAAATATATTTTATTATTTACTTTTCTTTGTTATTTGTAGATTTTTTAAAAAATATATCCGCTCCTAATGTAGAGCATATGGCCTCCTAATGAAGGTGTCTCAACAGAAGTTTTTGTACGAAAACTGTTGCACAACCTCTCTATATTTTGAAGAGAGTAGAGATAGAAAAGATATAACTAAGACATGACTAGTGGTAGTTAATCATTCTCGCTACGCCACTTTGTTTTAGGATTGGAAAAGTGGGAGAGGAGGGAATTTTAGACATCCCAAAATCCATGTAATTGAACAGAAATCAAACAATCGATTGAAAAAACATTTCCGTTTATTTAATTAAGAATTATGATCAACTTGTCAACTAGGTAGAAGAAAATTTTATTATAAAAAACTTTAATAAGCCCAGTGCTGACATATGAGCTCAGAAACGTGAACATTAAACATTGTTGACTCTTTTTTACAAATTAAAAATATTGGAAAAAAAGATTGGTGAGATTGTTCGACCGAAAGTAGGAGACTGATTTTGGGCGTCACTGTTACATTAATGGGGTTAAGAAATATATGCTGAGCCAGTTGCAATAAAATCCATCAAGTTTTAGCGTTGCAATGTATTTTTTTTATTTCAATTCCTAATGTAGAGAATACAAAAACTCATTCGAGGAAACCAGAATTCATATAAGACTAAAAAGGTTGATCAAGTCATATCGTCGTAACGTTCAGACTTCTGTTTTTATTATTATTTCATTATATGGCCACAATCCACTTTTTTTTAAAATACCCAGAGGTTTTAATGACTGTGATATTTTAATTCTATGCCATCTTACTGGCAAACTGCAAATTCATTTTAAATATCACTATTTTATCATTGACATTAAAAAAATAAAAGTTAGGTTGCATACGTTATTTGTTAAGTTTAAGTACATTTTATTGGAATGCCCCATGTGCCTAAATGATTTTCATAGATAAAAATCCTCGTTCTTTAAAACTCGTCATTTTCATTGAATACCTTTAATAATATTCCAGCAAGGATTACCAATAAACGATATTGATTTAACAATTTAAGCCATAAAGTATTAATACGTAGAAAGAGAATGATCGCTGAAATATATTATTTGATATATGGTTTCCAGATAAAGTTAAGCTTAATTTTAGGTAAAAGGTCAATAGTTAATATAAGTTTGTTTGAAAAAGGATATCAAACTTAAATATGTAGTAATTTGTTCATTTCCCAAATTTTCCTTTAATTATAAGTCTTTCGCAATGTAATTATATTGGTTGGATACTTAAATGATTCAATGGCTTAAACTTGAGCGATGAATTGCCTATCGTAATTATTCCCGGAAGTTGATCTTCCGTTTTCAATTAAATGAAAATAACTTTACATCTTTAAATAAACACATTTATCTCTAGCAAAGCGTATTAGTAATATATGAAATGTCTTTTTTATTTTGGTATAAAATAAATATTTAATTACCAAAATTGTGTTTGTTGGTATTTTGAGTTTTCAATTAATTTTAAAATAGGGTAAATTTTGTCGAAGTTCAAATGGAATTTTAAAATCTTTAATCTGCTTAAAATGAATTCATTACTTACAGTTACAAGTAGATAAAAAAAAACAAATGGCTTTATGTGTTCAATGACTTAATGACAATGAATGATTCAGTTGCCCGCTGATGTCTAGTTGGTAAAAGCTTACCTCTACAGATTAAGCGAGTCTGGCTTCAATACCCTATAAGTTAAGAGTTTTTAAATTGAAATGTGGAACCTAAGACGTAGGTGTTTTTAATGTAGTTTCTCCTCCAGCCGATTTCAACAATTTTGAGTGACTACAAAAATTTTTGATCGATTTATGATCATATGACCTGTTATTAGATTGACATTAACTGTAATGTTAAATATTAGAAAAATACACTATTAAGTGGAAATTAATACATTGATTCTAAAGAGATTCAAATAAAAACCTATTTATGTTTTGTCAATATCTGTAAATTTTTGGGTACAGTTAAATATATAAACACGTAATGGCTAAAAAAAACTGTAGATAAAAAATCATTTCTTAAGACAAATATAATTCACACAAATAATTTTACTGTAACTTATAAAAATTATGAAATAAACACTAATTACAATTCCAATTAAAGTCACAAACAGTTTTATTACTTTATCATAATGTTTTATCTATGATGTTTATTTTTCGATCAAAAATTTATTTTAATTGAATTGTTGTACGATACCGCAAATGTTATGAAAGCAATAATGATACTCTAGATTGGAATTATTTTATGGCATAATATAAAACGACTATTGAATAGCAAAAAAGGTATTTTGATGTATGGCAACAAAACCAAAATGTATAAATGTTATATAATATTACCAAGTGAACCAAAAGTTTAACCTTTGTTAATAGCAATTAATCATTCCGGCCGAAATAAATTTAATACAATAACTTTGCTGCGGTCTTGCTGATAATCTGAATCGAACAATTAAAGTAATAATTAAGAAGAAACCGTCAAATCAGTAATAATAATTTATTACCGCCCTCTTACCAATGACTGCCATTTTGTTTGGGTGACTTCAACTAGAAAAATGTGTAATATTTAATTGTAATTAATGTTGAAACGTTGTATTTACTCAGTTATTTAAATTAAACATAGTAAATATTCGTAAAAAAAATTGAACTTTTAAAGTTTGAAAACATAAAAACACTCTCTAAATTTTTAAAACATTCTTGCTATGAAACTTTGGTCTTAACAGTGTTGAGTCCAAGAGTTTGAATCCTTGAATGCATTAGGACTAGGGCATCCAATCCCGGGATCCCGTTCAATTTTCTGATCCCGAAATCCCGGGACTGACATGGTCGCGATCCCGGGATTTCGGGATTGAGAAATTTTGAGTAAAACCCGAAAAGTGAGACGTCATTGGCAAATTGCGGATATCAAATTCATCGGAGAGCTAAAAAAAAAACGAGGTTTTGTGACAATCCTGGGAAAAAGTATACCAAATCGGCGATTTCAAATTCCTCGGTGAGCTAAAAAAAAAAAACATGGTTTGCAGATAATCTGAGGGAAAAGTATAGGGAATTGAGGATTTCAAATTCCACGGTGAACTAATCCCAATCCCGGAATCCCGAGATCCCGGGATTGAAAATTTATCAACCCCGAATTCCCGGGTTCGGAAAAAGGCTCCGGGATTGGATACTCTAATTACGACATACATTGATTTTAGCTTTTTTCTATCTAAAAAAAAAGGTTAAACAGCCGATTGAATAATTAGATGACTTTAAAAATTACCACCATACAGATTATTTTAAGAAAACACGTGTTCCACTTATGCAGCATACATACTTGACAAATTATATTAAAAGGTAATTTAAATATTATTGTTTCAATATAAACAAATAATTATTTATACATAATATCACATTTACATTAAAATAAAACCTAAACATAATAATTTACTTACTCATTTATGGTAAGTTAAATAAGAAATTGAATGTTTTTGATAAGAAAAAAAATGTCATCCACAATAATAATCAAATATGAATCTGATGAATTTGAGAGTGAGCCTAGTTAAAAAAGTTCTTGTGTTTTTGGTAATTAAAGAAAAAAAATAAACACGAAAAATCACATTTCTCTTCTTGCAAAGCACCTGAATATTTATATATGTATATTATATTGTCTCTGAGATATTAAAAATTGAAAAAGAGTGTTATAAAGTGAAATTGACAAAGGTTTAGCTGGTTTTTCATGAATATTATTTCTTGCTCAAAATGATTTTTTTTAGCAAGTCGCCTTATTAATTTTGATCTTTTTGTAAAAAAAAAGTGAGAGAAGAAAGACAGAATTTCCTTACAAGTAATTTTAATATAACCTCCGAATATTTTTGTAACAGAAACGCTTAAACTGGAAAATCTTGAAACATTTTTGGGTTTTGAAAACGGCATTTATAATATTTTATTGAAGTTTGTATTAAAAATAAACCAACCGTGAAAAATTATTCTGATAACTTTTCAGACGTAATACTAAGTATTTGGCCTATAACATTAGAAAATAATATTTTATGGTGCAAATCATATAACGAAAATAAAAAAACTTTTTAAATTATAAACTTATTTATAATTGTATAATGCTTAGACTAAAATAACTTTTTTTGTGATGAATTGTCATCTTTTATTTAGCTGGTTTAGTATTGCATCTAAAGAAGCATTGTTATAATTTAACAATGTATTTCTAAAATATGTATTTCTGTTTTAAAAAACGTATTAAAATAGAAAAAAATACCCAAATATGTATATTATGTATGTAAATCGAATAATATTGTTTTAAACATCTTTGCAAGTTTTGTCAATAAAAAAATACGAACATATTTTTCACATAAATTCTGCAGTATTTTCCAATTTATAATCTTGGTTTTTGTAGAGCTTTTAAATGCAGTGGTGTGAAGCCACACGGTAAAACTCACGGTAAGAGTGTGCTGAAATCAATTTAAGGTGTTCCAGTTTCCTTGCACTAAGCTGTGTAGACTATCAAAGGATTTTAACTTGCCAAGTAAAACTGTTACATTCAAAAACACTAATTTTGTAGGATAAAACACTTGCAAGCAGAAAATGTTTAATTCAAACTAAAACTATCTATCCTCTTTACCTCATATACAATATAAAGTAGTTTTTATACAGCAAACTTCTCACTAATACATTGAAAAATAATTCTATAATAATCTTTTCATGTTTATGAAACTTATTTTTTAGTCAAAAAATGCAATTCTTTTTAACAATAATTTCATTTTGAAAAATATCTAGTGGTGTAATTGGGCACACATTATTTAAATAAATGTTCCATTAAATATGTTTATAAAAAGAGTTTTAAAATAATCATTTTAATATTATATACAAATAAGGTTATAATGGAACGAAAAAATGTTTTGATTGAAGTAATGTATTGAAATCAGCAAATTGGATATCACAAAAGTTTAAATATGACAAACATATAATTTTAAAGATACGTTAGATTTGTTTTAACCTTATCATTTTATGAAGTTTCACGAAAACTGTCAATTGTTTCATTTGCAAGGCTTGTAAAAATCAAAAGTTTTACTCGTTACAAAAAATAATACAACTTATAATATGATCCTAGAATTATAATGACTCTCTTCATTTTTTTGTTTTTGTATAGGAACGCATATGGTGTTCACGTGAACTAGTTTTACTGTGGATTACTCACCTCTGAAGCGATCAAAATCTTTCATGAGCAACGATGAAAAAATAAAGGAAATAACCAAAATATCAGCGATGAAGAATAACTTTGAGACTAACACTAATGCTAAAAGCTCCGCTGATTTCGTTTGAAGTATAAAAATGTTTCTTAATGTAAATTGCATTTTGAAATTGGCTTTTTTGATCTCCAGTAATTTTTTTAAGTAAGACATACTTATTTACAGAACAAAAGATGTCGATAAAAATATATCAAAGCTATATTTTTTACAATATAAATAAGCTGTAAAGAAATATTTAAAAATGTTATATGGTTAAAGTTTTATTGATTAACTTTGCTTAAAATTTTACGGAGATTGCACTAAATAAGAAAAAGGAAAACAAACAGTCTTGTTTACAACTCGTCCCGTACGATAACTAACTTATTATACTTAGAGTTCCTATTTACTCGCCTTAGAAAAGAAGATGTCAAGAAGAAAACGTTTTTGTAGTGAAGTTGTAAAAGCAAAATAACTTTTTGCTACCGACTAATTCAATAATATTGCTTGGTGGTACTTCTTATAAGATGGCTAATATGCGCAAAATACAAAATATAATAAAACGTTAGTAATTATTATTTGCTTTTTTTTCTTTCGATCGGAATGTTTCTATTTCTTGTATTTTTCATATAAATTATCGATCATCAAGATATAAGAATGAAGAATTTCGGTAAGAAATGGGTTCTTTCAAGTATAAAAAATAGATATAAAGTAAAAGATTTAAAAAAGTTGTTCATTATATAGTATGTAAGATCGTTAATACTAAAAGTTGTTTACCATAAGACTTTATTAAATTAAATATAATGTATAAGTTGTCCACTATCAATACTTGGACTGACTGGTGTCTTTCATCCTTTACAGAGAGAAGAGCAATTGCTCTATTTCTCTTTCTTCTTTTGTATGTTGATGTTGTTAGTTTTAATTATTTTTTGGGTCAATACTGGGGTTGGTGGAAAAGCATTATATAAAAAAACACTCTATTATAAATATCTATAAATCTCATTTCCATGTTTATTTATGATGATTTTAATTAAACGTGATCGTCATGAGCGAAACTGGTGCTAATCATATTTAATAAATGTAGAATACGTACAGAAAAGTGTATTTTTTTTAATGTAATGATTTTGTGTTCATATCCCGAACGACCATGTAAAAAGATATATTTTTTCATGCTGTTTTTCTACACTAAAAAAATCAAAATTGAGACCAGGGTTGTTTTTTGATAGCATAAAAATAAAATAAACTGTTCATCGGTTGCCGTCTGTTTATTCTGCTTTCAAAAATCCATTTTCATTAAAAATGTAGGTTTTTCACATATTTATGTCAAGTACGTAAAATGGACTGGCGACCGCTAAACTTTTTATTCCCTTTCATATCAGATCCTTCGGTAAATCATTTTAAATTTCTCAAACAGAATCCAATATTGAACGGTACTGAAGTGTGAATACGTACTAAAAGCTTTTAGAATAATTATTGTTATCTAACGTATTCTTTATGCTAATATTCATTTTGGATTGAAAGCATTTTCTCATATTTTTTCAAACATAGACTCATATAAGTATGTACTTACTTTTTTCAACTGTATCGTACCTGAAATCTTTGTTCATTTGTAAATTCAATCATTATTAATTTCTACACAATATTTGAATAATAAGCACAGTCTACAATTCTGCACATAAGAAAAAAATAAAATTTCGACTAAAGGTGCTTGGTGGGATATCAATATTAAATTTGTATCGTTCAAATTTTTAGAAAATTCGTGGGCTGTATCGCCTGTATCTCAATTATGAATTTTGAGCTGTAGTAAGAAGTGAAATTTGCGGCAGTAAAATTTAAGCGCAATGTTAATGAATTCGTTTTCATGTGAATTTTTTACATCAAGCCGTCCGCTGACTTGAACTTTTCGTAAAAAAAAATGTTAGCAAAACCGTGAAGTTTCTTCCCCAGTCACTAAACAGGTTATTTAAAACCTTTTCATCCACTTAAGAAAAATATTTTTATTGCACTTGAAATTTTAATGCTAGAATAGAGTTTAGCTTAATATGAACATTTTAAACATTATGCAATTTTTTGTCTTTCATATCTCTCCCATGTTTTCATTAATGGTTTCTATACAATTCTATTCTTGCTGTCATTACTTTTACAACAACATTATTAACCGCAACATTAAAAATAAACCAAGTTTACCTCTTTTGATAAATATTTGATTAAGTTTTTATCTACAAATAGTTTTAACTACCAAAGTTCTACCAAAAACTTTAAAAAATATCTCATTAACCACTTCCCGGGCGTTAAGAAGGTTAAATATATATATATTAATAGTCGATAATGTCCGTATGATTGTAAAAACTTAAACATTATTTCAAAAATTCAATAGTTTACAATTTAAATACTACAGGGCAGTGTTGTCGATATATGCCCCGAGATATATTTATTTAAGTTTTAGAATTTCTGTCTTATTCAATAAATAGGTTTGTAATTTTCTGACTACTTAAAAATGCAACAAAAATCCCCCCGTCGAGGTCAACGGGCTTACAGCTAGCGTATTATTATTAAGTCATAAAAAAAATTCACAAGTCTACATTAATTAGTGGATGTATTGTATAAAGAGATTCTGATCATGATGGTAGTTTTCTAAGCCATTGTTCTGCAATTTTTTGTTGCAGAACCCCTACGAAGTGTCTGTCACAGAATTTTAACGTGTTTTGATTGAATTGTTATAATATAATAAAGATTAGTAAGTTTTTTTAAGAAAATGTACATTTCTTTTTTCATCTTGGACATTTTCGTAAAAGACAAAATTATCAGATAATAAAGTGTTTTTTTTTAAATTTGAACTTATTGTCTATATCAATTTCATACTGAAACTCGATAGATAAGATCTAATAAGATATAATTATTTTTCTAGTTATAATTTGTAAAATCGAATGCATATTTTTTTACTGATACAGGTCTAGATTTTCTACAATTGTAGAATAGACTTACATGAGAGCAAATATTGTCGTATAAGTAGAATAGAGATACAACTGTACAAATAAATAACTTAATTCGATAATATTTTGCTTGTATATATTTTTTAAAATCTATGATACGGTTGATCAATACAATATATGAAAAATATTATATTGAAATAAAACAACGTTTATTTTTTTCGAAAAATATTTGAGAGTTACTAAAATGAACAGTGGTATTTTCTCCCCGAAAACTAAACATCTAGATCAAGGTTTTTTATGGTACGATTCTTCTCAACATAAACAAAATGAATACGGAAACAAAGATTGGAGCTCTTAAGAGAAAAAAGCTTAAGTGAATTTTGCAAAATGAGTAAAATTCAATTTATAAAAACTTAAGCGGTGAAACATGAATCCTTCTAATGTTGTTTATTTCTGGAGCTGTTTCGCGTGAAATCCGTTTCAAAGATTTTTGATTTACTGAAAGCAGCGACGTTGCGTTTCTTTTATAATTCTAAAACAAAGGTCCAACAATTTTTACAATATTTAAATAGAGCCAATGTGAACAAGGTATTTTCGTGAGACATGCTTCATCGTGAAGCACTTGGCAAATTAGAACGTTTTGTGAAATTTCAAAGCTATTTTTTTAAGATTTTCAAAGTATAATTAATTATAATTTAAAAAAATATGCCAAAATAAGCGTAGTTGTGTTTGTTATATATATTGTATTTTTTCTTTACTTTTGATTTAAAAATATTATTAACAGCAATCAATGCTGACGACGTTACAAACTATAAATATATTAATAAAACAAATAAACTGAATTCAATTTTGAAATTATAATATCATTTCAAGTGGTTTCGTTAACTAATTAAGAAATTTTTCTAACTTTTTTGAATATAGCATTTTCTTTTACAGGTTTTGCATGTTCCTATTCTTTGATTAACGAATAAGATAAATTTATTATTACATAAGTAACGTTTAGTGTAAAAATCTAACAATTTTAACAACAGCAACATACAGGGTTCTATGGCGCAGCGGTTAGCGTTGTGCGCTTCCGCGTTGGATCTCACGGGCTTGAGTCCCAGTGAGAACATATTTTTTTCAATTTATGTTTGAAGGCATTGGTGATGCATAAAAATAGTAAAGAATCAAAGTTAAAAAAAAGCACGATTAACACTTCCCATACGGCGCTAAAAAATACTTCCGGCATGATGTTTTTAAAAATTTACGACATGGGTTTTCAACATCCATCAAAGAGGGCGGTAAGTGTTAAAACATGTTTTTTTTCACTTGGCTCTTTAAGGGCCAGCAACATATCGAAATTATTTTTCAGCACCGTAGGGAAATATTAAACGAGGTGTCAGATTAAGAAAATATGTCTTTTATGTATGTTTTGGTATAATTATGTTAAAAAATTTGCTTTTATTTGCTTATTTTATAAAAACTTTAAACCGTTAAACCAAATGCTATAGAAAAGAAAAACATTTATTATGTATGCCATCATCATCGTATGGAAAAATCTGTAATACGAAAATTCGTTTTTCTAGCGGGAGCTTTCAGTTTACTTCGATCATTGATAATTTATGTAAACTAACAGCTTACCATTTTATAAACGAATTTTAAAATTGACGTTGCTCAGGATAAAAAACCTTTTGTGACTTTGAATGTTACAGGACGGTTGTAAGAACAATGATCAGGCGAGAAAATGTGTGAAAATCTTACTCACACCAATTTCTAACGGAAACCATGAACCCACATCAAAAACACCACAACTATTCTTTTGAAAAATCAGTGAGCGTATCGAGTTGTTGCTAAAGAATGGATATTGAGCGTACGGTTTTTATGAACAGAGCTTTTTGACCACAATAAAGCTTTTATGAGTAGAAATTCTAGCATTTGGATGTAAGAATAATATTTCGTAGAAAAAAAGTTATTGGGAGAAGTATGAGAAAAACCACATACACTTTGTTATCACTAACATTACTACTAATCGAAAATGTATTCATATATTATATATCCGTTTAAATCTGGCCTATTGCTATTATAATATATTAAAAATTATTCAGTATATGTATATATATTATAATAGTAAAGCTATAAATTATAAAAAAGAATTCAAATGTCCGACCAATAATAAAGGAGATACATAAATCTATCTTTTCAATTGTTGGAAGTTTTCTAAAGAAAACGATTAGGACTACCTCTTTGTAACCTCGAGATGGAGTTGAAACTATTCACAGGTAATTTCTTTATCCGTTTACTAATGACGTCAGATTTATCTTACAAACCACTTTTTTAAAAATTCTGTTTTGACCCTACAACTACTTAGTTATTCATTTTTTATGATTTTATATAATAACAATCACTTGAATTCACCATAAGAAAATTTCAAGTATTATGGAGTCCACGGTGACTTTTAATTACAAAATGGTATTCTTACTGTTCTGCTGGTCTATATCTTTTGCTACTACAGAATTTATCCATACAACATTTCTCTAATAGCTATAGCAGTTTTTAAAACATATTACAATGATGATTTATTATTTTTGTACATTTACAACGGCAATTAAATTATTGTGTGACACAGCTCCAAAGATAATGATCGAAAATAAAATGTTAACAAAACACTTTTATATTTAAATTATTATTTTTTGTATTGTATATATTTTGAAGCAATGTTGTTTTTGTAATAATTTAAAAATCTCTTGAACCTTTATTAAAAATTACCTAAGTTAGCAATAGTATTAGTAAATATTAAATTACAGTAATAAAATATATTTCGCCATCACACTGCCAAATACACAACTTAATGCTTACATATCAGTCTCTTTGCCTAAAATATCTCAATTAGTGTATTTATTGTATCACTTTGAAAAAAAACAGCATTATTTTTATCGGTAATTACTATGAACGCCCATTTATTTTGTCACATAACATAAAATATTAAGGCCAGAAACAAAATCTTAAAAAACCTCTAATTTTTCATTTGCTTTTTACCCAAAACTATCCATTTGTTGAATGTAATAAATATTCTCAAATTTGTTCATCGAGCAAAGACGGGTTAAGCTGAAGTCAGTTTTAAAAAAAGCTCTCCAACATTTTGGAAAGGTGTTCAAAATGATTAATAACACCAGAAACCTATAGTATTTTTGTTTTCTTGGCAGCATTTCAGAATAATACGCCTTTCTCTACTTCTCAGTCTTTTAACCGTTGTAGAGCGGCTAAAAAATCGTCAGAAATCAACCAAAAAACTTTCGTTAGAAAGGATTTACTGTATGCTAAGTAATGCTTTAAAACAAACGTAAATCTTGCAAGCAGAGTAAAACAAAACATCACATACATATTGCTGATACTACGTCATATTTCACATCATAAAAATTTTACAGGAAACGAAAATAGTACTATTATATAAATTCCGATTATATTTTGGTATTTATCATTGTAAAAACTGTCTATCCCTAAAATATATATTTTTTTGAAATAATTAAATTTGCTCACTTTATGTTACGTCAGATACACTGTACCTACAAAAGAAAAAAATGGTAGGTATAGTTTGACATCGGCGAAACTATAAAACAATATTTTTTGGAGAAACGTAGACAATATAGTTGTTGTCTAAATTGTTTTGAATTTAAGATTAATTTTAATACAGTTGAGAGATCAACGGTTTGCCTAAATGTTATTTAAAAAAATATAGTATTTTTTATCGCTAGTATACTGGCAAAAGGTGTAAAGTCAAAAACTTGCTGTTTTGAATGCAGGGTAAATTGATTTTAGCACGCATTTAAAAAAAAATAAGTTCCATCATATATTGTGTATTTTGACATTTGAAAATAATTCACATCGAGTCGATTTGGTTCAAAGTTTTTTTTGGCAAAAAAAGCTATAAATAACTTAACGCGTTTGAATATGTGAATCAAAGTTTTTAATCATTATTAAATTTCATGAAGTGTTTGGAACGATAAGTATAGTGACGGCTTAAGCACTTTGGAGACTCCAGACGTAATAAAATTTTGGAGGCCAGGTTTTTCGAAATACTAAAACTGAATTAAAAATATTGCTTGGGTTTTATAAAATATACGTTATTTTAAGGCCCCTAAAATTGGAGGACCCAAGCGCGCAACTCAGCCTCCCGTAATAAAAACAAATAATCGTATTACTTTAAGATGGGAAAACAAGTGATTGGAATCATTTTTGTGATGCAAGATTTTGCTAGATTATCTGATATTTTATTGCAAATAAATATATATATATATATATTATCAGCGTTGTGGGATTTGAGGTATTGTTTTATCATGAGAAATATACATAGATTGAATGGAAAATGTTTCAAATGGAATCTAAAATACGACGTCTCGAATTCGTTTATATGAAACACGGCTAAAATAAAGTGTACTTTTTGCGTTCATGTATGGATACAATTTTAAAAACAAGTTTTATTTGCAAATAATCTTTCATATGAACAGAGCAAAACAGTTTACTATGAGAAAAGGAAGTTCCAGTAACAAAAGAAGAAAATTTTGATAAAAAAACGTGACCGCAGTACGTAATGGTGGAGGACAATCTCGCAGCAGATAAAGTCGCCCACCACAATTTACTATCTAAAACATGACACGCTAGGTTTTTTGCATTTGAATGGAGAGAACCAACCCGAGAGGTAAATTGTATTTTATACTAATAAATAACCAAAAGCATAAAGTTTACTAAATATAAAATTAAAGGATATATTTTTATGGATAAATAAAACAAATTCTCCATTACTAACAATAATAAGCAGTTTGTTAAAACAATTTAAAGCTATTATTTTTTAAAGACCTTGATTCATTCTTCATGTAAAAGGTCATACGATATAATTATACAGAAAAATTACACATGAAATAAATGAATCCTGAAAAGGATTACGCGAGGGAATCAAATACGCACGTAATAAATTTCACACTGCAGCAATTTCGTACTCTGCAGTAACAAAGCTCCGGGTGTGTTAGGTACATTTCTTTAAAACGTCGTGTTTCAATATATTAAAAAATACATTTTCATAGATTTTGTCGCCGACAAGTTGGGTTACGCTTTTCTGTATGCATATTTAAGTATTTATGTGCATAAATGAGTTCAGCCAGTACATGTTAATCAGTAATTTATTTAAGCTTAAAACTCATAACTTAACTCGGTATGACTTTTTACTTTTAGGGTGTTCACTGTCAATACTTGGTGGAAAGGCATTATATTAGTAAAAACACAATATTCCTTTGTACTTTATTCCACTTTATTTAATATGTCAGGACCGGTTTCGCTCATTACGAGCTCATTCAGTTGACGATGCTCGTAATGAGCGAAACCGGTCCTGACATATTAAATAAAGTGGAATAAAGTAAAAAGGAATATTGTGTTTTTACTAACGGTATGACTTTGTTTATGGAAGCAAATTAAATGGTCAGAATATAAATCAATTTTCGGTCAGAATAAAAATATTTAACGGTCAGAATATTTAATAACAATTTTGGTTAGTAGGTTGGGTTAGGTTTTTTTTAAAATTGTGATTCTTTATTCTGACCGATATATTCTGACCATTTAATAAAAAATCTAACTAGTGTTATTTAAATTCTGACCAGAAAAATACGAGCCTTTGTTTATTGACAGATTTTAATTCTTGAAATGTGAAATCGTTGTAAACATCATTAGCAAAAAATCAAATAAATATTTTAAGGTATTGACATTAAAAAACATAAAACATTTTTTTTCCTTATTTGGAGTTTGTTAGTCTTTATTTGGAGGTCTTTCAACAGGAGTTTTTCTACGAGAACTGTTAGTTTCTAACAGTGTAGTAGGGATAAAAAAGATAGGACAGGACACGATTAATGGTTGGCTAATCACTCACATTACACCAAGTTATTTTAATAATGGTTGTGGAAAATCTGAAAACATCAAAAACATTCATGCTTTCAAATAGAAATCGAAAAAAAAACTGTTCCTACAGGAGTTCGAATCCATGAGGTTTGGAATGGAAGCCAACGACGTTGACCACAAATAATTAAGCCGAACGCGGTTTTATTTAAAAAAAACCCGTTAAGATATATTTTCTTAGGATGACAATCTTTGCAATATGCAATACCGATTAATAATAACTTTGCAATAAGAATACTTGATTATAATAAAACATATCTAAGATTATCAAAAGAAAGGATTTTTATATTCGTTTTTATGTTGGTGTTTATTGATAACATGTATCCCTTCCATTTAAATATGGCTGTGCCATGTATCATATTACATCATTTTATCATCATATATGTGTTAATATATAATGTTCCGTGATCTGTATGATGTGTTTCGACAAAAGTCCAAAGTTTCAGAAACAAAGATTATCTAAATTAGTCATCTGGAGGACCATCTGTTATATCTCACGCTATTCGTTTCAAGTATTGCTTATGAAAGTGATGTTCAATATCTCTTCAGGTATGCTCTATTCATAATAAAACTTCATTTGAATTTACCAACGATATATTGAAACCGTTCTATTTAACAGGTGATATCGTAATCGAAATACGTTTAAGGATTTTCACTATCAATACTTGGTGGAAAGGCATTACATTCAAAAGTTTAAATATTTATTTGTACTAATCTCACTTCTATTTGATATGATCAGGACCGGTTTCGCTCATGACGATCATTATCAACTGATAAGAGAATATAATATTACAGTGTTTAACAAAATAAAATTATTTGGTTATAAAAAACAATTGACAATGAAAGAAATTTACAAATAATGATACAAAATACGAATTCGTGACACTAAATTTAATATTTATATGATAATTCTCGTCAAAAGCAAAACCGATCTTGATCGTATTAGATACAAATGGAATTAGTAAAAACTAGTATTTCATTTTTTGAATACTTTTTGACTTTGTTAGTCCACTTTTTGTGTGACGTTGTGCTTAGTTCATTTGTAAACTTTGCGATTTTCTTTCGATTGATTCTTCTGAAAGAGACAAAGCACTTTGATAATTATTTGTAACACAACAAGTAGAGTAACAAAGTTATCAAATTTAATTTTATATTCATATTGAGCTTCCACAAAGTTACCACAGAATCCATACGTCTGTACTCACTTACGTCCACACTAATGTATCCAATCTCGGACCCCTTTAATGATCCCGGGATTGAAAACTCATCATAAAATTCGGATTCGGATTTTTGCGGATTTCATAAAACTACCAGCGTGGGAGCTTCTTTTTTTTTTGCTATTCCAAGAATTTTTGAATCCAAAATCCCAAGAACTTACCCAAATGAACAGCGCGGCATCTTTTTGTCTCATTTCCTAAATCCCGCGATAAGAACTGTTCTAATCCCGGGATTCCGGAATCACATAATTATATGGGATCTCGGAATTGGATACCCTAGTCCACACGTAGTTTATCAGTACAACTATTAAATGTGGAATCTATTCTCATCATATTCTGTTTTAATTTTTAAAATATGCGATACAACGCCGTTTTTGCTAAGATTGTAACCATCATCGGCTGCTTTTTGTTATTAAAATGATACAAAGATGACAATTGAATCTCCACGTGCCTGTTATGGAATACCAACCTTATTAATAATTTCTAAAATAATGTATAAAATGTATTTGAAAAAAGATTTTGCTCAGTTTTTTAATACATGTATAATACAATTATTACATCCATAAAAAAGGTATTTCATCATTGCGTACTGACCTGAAAAATAATGGAGATCTAAAGTATTTTTTATACATGGCTGTAGCCATGATAACGAAAGTGGATTAATATGTAAATTACGCCAAATTTTATTAAAAAGGGGATTTACATTTTTCCCAAGAAATGAAAAATCAGAACGTGAATGAATTTTTTTTTACAGCGTCTGAGATATTTTGCTTAAACATTGATAGTTAAAGTGTATTGATTATTTATCTCCATAGAATTCTAAATAAAACTTAGGACTTGTTTCTAGTTGTATAATCATTAAATATCTATATTTAATTCTACATATTGACTATCACTAGAGTGAAAAATTTGTATTGTATTGTTTTGTACGAGTGACTAAGATAAGTAAAAATATAATTGAAATGAATGAAGTTTATCCTTTTTTTGTATACGTATATTTATCAAATAAAATAGTCAATAATTAAATTAATTTAAAATTAGTTAATGGTTTTGTGGGGAATATTATATCCACAATTATAGTTATTTTAAGAGATAAGGTGAAAAAATATCATAACATTTAGTAAATTACTTTATCGGCTTAATCCTTCATAATAACTATATATGTTAAAGCTATATATTATACAAGCTTAGAAGAGATACACAATAATTCATTTGATATATTTTATTAAATCTATTATTACTAGAATGAAGGTCTACCAAGTAAATACCAACTCAAACTGTCAATATGTGATGAAAATTATTTTTTTGTTATTCAATCGTTCAATTACATATTTAGAGAAGGAATTAGGGAAAAGGCTAGAAGTCAGCTGATCGCTATCGCTATGCCCCAAATTATAAAAACAGATGAGTGGAAAAATATATTTACATTACGTATAACAAAACATAAATTTATAAATCAATGTGTCAAAGTTTTCATCGAAACTTTTAGTTCGAAAAATCTTTCTTTGTTATGGAGATCCTTTACTTCAGCAATTAACTATTTTTGATATACCATTTTCTTTCAATTTCCGTTAGTCAATAACGCCCGTTTAACACATAAATATATCCATTATTGGGCTTAGTATCTGTTTTTCGGTTGAAATTTCCTGCGGCTTATCTAATGGTCGAGTGTTTTATCAAAATAACAATCCCAGACAGTTCAGTAAACTCTCCACAAACGACAACCGGAATAAACAACACGAGATTTAGTTTTAATGAAAACCTTGCAGCGAAAAGATTATCACTTAAAACTAAAGCAAGAATATAGTCGTTTTGAATGTAATTAGTTCAATTTAAGTTATTATAAATGGTTTTCCGTAACATGTAACGTACAAAAAAAGTGTCACTAAATTATAAGACGAGTTAATAGTTTGTGGTTTATGTCAAAGTATGTCAAAACTCAAAAGAATTTTAAAAGATCTAAATTACCAAAATACACGTTATATTTATTATACACAATAATTGATCAAGGAAATGAAGTCAAATTATAAATAATTTTCCATGTTTTAAAAACATTCAATATAACAAAATGAGTCTTAATAACATAATGTTAAAATATCTGTTTGATTTATACATAATACATAAGTACATGACTTCAATTTTAAAATTATGCCTTTTGCCAGCATGAACATATATTCCGATGCTTTTTTACTGTATTATTAATGAAAAATAAAATAATTGTATTGATATTTATCACATTTCACGGATTTGTCGATATTCTAACCAGCACTACTGTGAAAACAATACTACGATGCTGTCCAGTAATTCTGCGGTATAAAATTCTTCATAACAAGATTTTTCCGTATATTTTACTATTTTTGATATTCGAGATTCGTTATCAAGACTATAAATATTATTTAAGCATACGCAAAATTGACATTATGTACAAATCATTATTTAAATTCGAAAAAATCTGTTAACCTTACTACAGTGTTTGGCCGTGATAATGTTTGAAAAATAATTACATACATATATCAATCACTGTTGTGCAGTGAGATTTATTTCTTTTTATCTTCTGATATAAAAATTATAAAGATCTTAGAGTATCCAAAAAACTTCTTGTGATTCTATGTCACCATTGAAGTTTACATAAATTGTAACGTCAAGTAGAAGACTATATGAGACCAAAAGAAGCAACATAGAAAAAACTTTTCACCTTCTGTTGCTCTCGAAGCAGTTAACTATCACAGCAATGATCAATTGATGACGAGCAAGCAGTAATTGAATGTTATTTTATTAATAATAAATCTTATCATTTTCTACTTGTTTCTTTTCAAATTTCATTTAATTTAAAAGGAAATTATAGGAAGAACAATTCTTCTAGTTAAATAACTGATATATGTATATACGTAGTAGCATGCCAACAAATTTTGTCTTAACAGGGTGTGTAGTTTATTTTAACAGTTAATTGACAAAGTAATATAAAATAGTCGTATAAACACACCATTCACTTCAATTAGACTGAAATATGAGCAGTCACAAGTCCGGAGGCTAAATGGGTAAAACAGTTTTCTTTGACTTGAACAAGCTAGTAACACCAAGCTAAACAGCTAGACATTACATCGGGTTGTGTTCAACTTCTGTATAACGCCATCTGGTGGGTATTGCCGTTAAAACAAATGCTTGACTGTGGTCATTTTCGTTACCGTCGAAAGAGACTTTAAACTTTTACAATAATGAAAGCAGCCGATGTTTTATGTCGCAGTATTTATTATATTGGAAAAATTTTATACTACGCACATAAAACAATCGCAAAATATCACAACACATAAATAATTGAATTCAATATGAATGAATATTAGATTTGTCGGCTCTGAGGCCGATTGGTCAAGATTCATTTTTTGGTTCAAGAATTTATGAGTTTATACCCAAATTCATAGATGTGTGTGTTGTTTTCAACATTTTTTATCCACTCCTTATCCGACCGTGCTAACGGGCTACAGTGGTTGAGAGCGGTGAGTTAAATAAACTTACTTTATCTTTATCCCGCCTATTTTCAAATATTTTGTTGAGTCTATATAGAAAAAAAAATCATTTTTTTCTTATTCGTGACTAAGATATTAACTTCACGATAAAACTGCATTATAATAATACATATTAAAAAATGCAAAGTTTTGTTTTTTATAATTTTTGGCTAATCTGGAATTACGCACACTTTTATGGTGTTTAGTTTTAGGGCGCTTTAATTATTTTAGTTGTCGTGTGAGCATACCAATGTTATATATATATATATTTAAAGTGAATATAATTTTGATCAAAATCTTTTCGAGATTTAGAAGTAATTGGTTAAACAAGTCAGTAACGTAAGCTGCTAATTCAAAACCAACGCATTAATCATTCGAAGAGTATCAATTACTAATTATTCATTAATACCCTTTCATTTAAAAACTGTTTGCATGACCTAAATTCATTTATACAGTGTCCATACCCTGCTACCAAGTCGAGATGTGGCATGTGATACTCTCATTCTTGTTTTCTGTATACAATTCACGATTGTACGTGACATGCCACAATTCCACATTCGTTATATACATTATCCATATATGTACACGTCAACCATTTGAAACAAATGGAATTTTCTCGTTTCGATTTCTTTACGACGACCGATCATATTATAAGTAGCTGACAATTCAGAGAATTTTGTCAGCCGCCATTGTTTATTTATTACGGAATAAGGAAAAGCAGGAAAGAAGTTCTAATTTACTATTTTAACGTTACTCCTACGCGTGTTTTGTACAAGAAGAATATGTCAATATCGAAAATTCAATTCGAAGATATAGATTTTGTTTTATTACTTTACTGCTTCTTTGAATTAAATTATTACTGAAATAATACTGGTTTGTCAATATTTATTGAATATTCGTGCAAATAAACCTGGTTACAGAAAAAACCGTCTCAAATTCAAGATCTGCTAGAAGAACGCTAAAATAACGAGATCCCGATTTCATAACTTTGCCAATAAAAAAAACATCATTTCTATTACAATATTTGCTAGTTTTTTTTGTAAACAACTTTTAAGCCTAAAAATAAATAAAAAAACATTGGTTTTACAAACGTTTTTTAAAAAATATTGTTATATATTTTTATTACGTAATACATTGCTACTAGTCTACAAGTAGATTCATACCTGAGTGCCGACATAGATCGATCTAAAATTAAGATTTGAAACCAGAAGAATAAATTTATGTTTTTTACTTGAGTTGGTGTATATTAATTTAAAAATAATCATACAAGGCTTATTACACGTGCGTTTGTAATAATATGTTACATTTGTTTTTTATACTACATTCCTTTTATTTGTAAAGAAGTGACAAAATGAATCATAACTTGTAATTTGAATTAAAACAAATACATTGGAACCTCTCATAACAAGTTTAATTCGTTCCAGAATCCTACTCGTTATGCGAAACACTCGTTAAGCGAAGCAATTTTTCCTGTATAAAACAATGTAAAATACAATAATGCGCTCCATGCCGGAAAAAAACAATTGCTATATTTTTAACGTGTATTAAAGTAAAGTTACATACTTATAAATTGTTAAGGAGTGTAACAACCTGGAATGCGATTTACGATTTACTAAAAATTAATTAATTATTTATGACAAATAATTAATTAATTTTTACTAGCAGACATTTGTTTTTGGCGATGCTTCAAAATTTGTTTAAAATTTGACATCATTATGATTGAATAAATTTGTAGCCACCTCCTTATTAGGGTGATGCTTCTCAATAGCCTATGATTCGATTTTCATTGTGATTGCTGGATACGCGTCTAGCGTATGCCATAATAGAACTAATATCAGTTTTGTTAAGAAGACATTATTGAGTGGACAACGGCTTGCACTAATATCACTAACAAAAGCGCACAGGACAACGTTTACGGATGCGCTTCCAGTCCTGGCTGGGGTGCTACCACTGGATTATCACATTCAGTTACGCCGAGCAATTACTCTTTTAATGAAGGGAATCGATACATCTATATGGAGCGTTCAGATAGCGGTCCCTTCTCACCAAGAGACGCCTGAGGGTCACACCTATTACTCGTTTGAAAGAAAGCTTGTGCAGACAACTGTCGTCGCAATATGGCAAACCAGAGAGGCTGCATCTTCTAAGGGACGTCAAACGTATCAGTTCTCCCCGGACGTGTCCTGGAGGCTTGCAATAAAATCACTAACACCATCACATTGGACTTGTCAGTTTCTAACCGGCCATGGCAAGTTCAATGCAAAACTATTCGCGCTGGACAAGTTGGTTTTAAGGCTGGACTGCTCTTGTGGGTATGCCAAGCAGGACGGTAATCACGTTCTGTGGGACTGCCCTAAGATGGAGTCCGAACAAGCAGAATTGTTTGCTGTGGTCCATCCTCACACGGGCCCAATCGTTGTTATCCACCTCCAGTCCCATGGTATTGGCCAAAGATACAATCTCGTTGACTGTAGACTTCACGTAGACTTCAGGTACTGTTTCAAACCCCTCAAAATCACATTCGACAACGCTCCTTGGCAAAGCTTCTTCCGAGCTAAAGTGAGAGTTCTCTTGGTAACCCCTTCCCACGCCTTGTCAATCATCTTGAGGCAAGCAACGGTGGAAGTGATCTTTCCAAAACTCTGCGTCATTCGTTATGCGAAATGTCGCTCGTTAAGGGAACATTTTCTTTACAATCTGTTTTCTAGTTATGCGAATTACTCGTTATAAGAGGTTCCATTGTATTTCATATAAACGCGATGAACATGAATGTCGTTTTATATAGATATTTATGTTAAAATTATGTATATATTAATGTTAGAATTTATGTTAAAATACAAGTGTGTTTATTGTAAAAATATTTTCTTGTTTTGAAGCTTGAATGCGTAGTTACGTAACGGAGGCTTTCGTCTTTCCGCAGTCATTGTTTAAGTGAAATATATGGAAATAAGAATTGACGCACTTAACACCCAAGTCAGCACAACTGATGAAAAAAGTCGTATTTTTTCTCTTTTGTTTGAATTAAATTATGTATATTGATCGTAGATTTTTGCAACAGAATTAGTAAAACAAAACGTCGTTCACAACATTTTAAATTTACAAATAACAATGCGGGATCTTATTCTTTTTGTCTTGCGCTTAATTTACTGCATTAATATAAGTGCGTTATCTAGCCAGCTGCGTGGCCAATAGTCGACCTCGTTGTCTTAGAACATGGAAGTCATTGGTTCAAATCCCGGAACGGACAGTATCTATAGATTGATTTTTCAATCGATTTATGGATTTCTGTTGGCATGGATGTATATTTTGAATTCCCTTTTCTCACTCATTATATAATAAAAACGGGGTGTAACGAGAGTGATTGGCTAACCATAAGTCCTGTCTTAGCTCCTTATTTCTATTACTACTCTCTTTGAGAAGTTGAGCGACTGAGCAACAAGAAGTTCTTGTAGAAACTCTTCTGATGAGATAAACTCCATTGGGAGTCAATATGCTCCACATTATGAGTGGACATTGTTAAAAAAGTTATAAATCTAGTGACGCTCGTTGTTCTATTGTTTTTAAACAAAGATAAATATTTTACAAACTTCAAATCGTTATTCGACTGTAGAAAGACAAATAGGACGTAATCGACTCAGATTTTGTAACGGAATGCACAAAAAACGTTTTTTGATAATTTTGACCCAAACTCAAAATTTAAAATATACACAACTTTGAAGTTTACGATAAATAAAAAACTGGTGTTTTATTTACCCAGTCTAATATTTAATTAATGATTACTTCAAGAAAAACTTTTGTGCAGGTCTTTTTCTTTTTTATGCTTCAAAGCTAAATTTAGACACTAATTCGGAATTTGCAGCTTACATCCTTTTGATAGAAATTATGTTAAATTATCAAAAAACCTATTTCGGAAAAAAAACTGTGGGTTGAATCCTCTTGCCTTTCTACAGTCGAATTATGACTTAAATATGAAATAGATTTGTCTGAAATAAAACTGAAAAATACCACTTTATCAATAAAGCAAGAATCCACTTTTAAAGCAAAAGAAAAGTAACAATTTTTTACCGAAAATGATCAAAAAAAATATTTTTGAAATGGAAGTTAACTTTATGGGTATTTAGCACGGCACGATTGGTTATGTTGAGCCAGAATGATTTTTCAATTCATAAATGAATAATAATTGTCGATTTCATTTCTGTAACCGAGAGGTTAACGCTAGTGGGCGTAATAGTAACACACAAGACACGGACACAAATTTATTTTTTAATTGTTTTGTGATAAAATATGTGATTGTCTGTTGGTTAAATTCCTAATCATATACTTTTTTACGTGACCCTAAAAATAAAAATGTAGAATACAAGTTGGTTATTGGGTGTCCCACCACTACCCGCTATGTGTATGCAGCCTTTGTTTCGCAATAATGATCAGCAATAATAAAAAAACTTATCATGTTATTGGCCCGATACAAAGCTGCACGGTACATAATTATTAAATGTTATGATTTTTTTAAACTTAATAGCTTAATATTTTTACTTTATATACTTTATGTAAGGCTGAACGAAAATCTGCCAATTCAAACAATAAACATCAATGAAATTGACAAAATTTATCTAAGAAAATGTTGAGTAAAAACATGTTAGCCAGTTATAGTTATGTTATAAATATAACTCTTTCGGAAGACAAAAATAGTCTAGAAAAAGAACATCCTCTGTAAGACACATACATATGCTAAGCCTCCCAATTTCTCTTGTCACTGTTCGGATGGAGAAAATTATGATTTACGGACGGAAAAAGACCCCAAGAGATTGACTTCTTGGTTTTTCGTATCAAAATCTTCGAATAATGATTAATGAAGCAGTCTCAAAGGAGTTAGGTTTCTCAATATCATTGACCGAACTGGTTGAAGTCTTTGTAAAGATTTAAAAAAGAATTTCTTTATAAAATACTTACTATATACTTTCAAGCTTTACAATAAAAGTTTAAGATAAAGCTACTTTTTTGTTGTTATATGGGTATGAATTATCTAGTAGATCTTGGGTTTTTCAGAGGCTTAGCAGTACTTATTCAAGCAAAAAGTATGTTTTTGTAGTATCATGTTGTTCTGTCTTTGTTTATGTTTGAAAGTGTAAGCAATCTGTGATTTTATTAGCATTATAATTTGCAAAAGAAAAAAAATACTCTTTGTGAAAATAAAGTCTTAATCTCTAGAAAACAGAATAAGTGCCTGGCTTATTATTGTATGTACATATGTATCCGATAATATAATAAATGTTGAAACATTGCATTATTTCTAATGATTCTATTAGAATATAAAATTTAAAATAAACATCCACAAAGTTACCGCCAAAACCATCAAGAGATTCTATTAGAAACTGTTGACAAAATGCAACATGAATTTTATACGTTGACGTTTTTTTTTAAAATATTTTTTAATAAATACAAACTTGGCATATTTTAAAAATGATTTTCTATTTTTTATTTTATCAAAACACTTGAGAAACAGTAAAGTTTGTCAATTTAATGTAAAAATCATTTTTGATGAACTTTAAAACGACACCTAAAATTATCATAACTATCTATTGAGATTTTAAAAAAATACGACACAATGTTGATATTCATTGTCTTGAACTAAATTAAGAAAAAGGTTTAAATTCCTTTTCAGACAATACACCACAAGGGTGGCTTTTAATAATCTAGGAAAAGATTATGTTTAACAAAAGTTCTTCATGTTTTTGAGGTGAATATTGATTGACAAAAATAAGTAATATTGTTATAGCTTAAATATTATATTTAATTTTTTCATTTATTTTGAAATATTCTGTTCGATAAACGTGTCATTTGATGTTTGTTTTTGTGTAAACTGTATTTTCTTGGTTTAAAGTAAAAGAAAATATTACGAACAATTTTCGACATGTAAGATCGTTCCATTTTATTTTAAATGTAAATAATAAAAATATAATGTATTATTTACACGCCCAGTAGATAAATACGAGTGTATTTTTCACCTAAGGTTTGTAAAGTGTTCAGCATTGTTGGTAAAAAAATCTTGAGTATGTTTCAAAGAAATGTAGCATGCGAGTGAAAGCGGAATCAATATGCACACAACTTTGCTGTCAGTAGAATATTTCTCAATATTTCCATATGTTGGAGCGGTAACTTTTCATTCTGAGGGCTTTCTGAAGTAACATATTATTAAAGTGTGAAATTTATGCTTTTGCGCTGTCATCCTTCTAAATATATTGAAAACTCTTTCCATAAACCGACTTTAAAAACAAGATATCCACACACCGTTCAGCATGATTTTACATTGCAAATACATTTGTTTTAAATTGCTAATTTTCTGAAAACAAGGTAAAATAATATACTTGTTTTATATTTTTATATGAGAGTCAATAAATTATTGGTAAACAAAGTGCAGGAATAAATACGGCAACAAGCAATTATTCTATTTTATATAACTATTTTTTTGAAACATGTAAAATTACTTTATATCCACTGTCTTCTAGTACAAACTTTACAAATATCCACTTATTACTCATAAGTATCATTTATTTATGTTACAGACACATAATTTATACAAAAGACAAAAAATGGTTGATTAATTTAGTTTAATATTTTTTAATTATCGTATTAGAAATTTAATTTTTCGTTTGATGTTCAAACATTAGAAGTAAAATGATTCATCTGTCAAAGCTTATATTAAAATTAAATATGTACAAAATATAATACTCTACTTTGCAAAATGTAAAGATGAAAATTTGTTTTGAAATTATAATAATTTATGCGATCATTCTTTATAATAGATATAAATATATATCTAATAATGATTCAAATTTAGTAAAACAGTTTTTCGACCCAGTACAATCAAAGGGTAAATAAAAACATAAATTAATTGTATACATAAAAAATGTCTTCAATAAAATTCTTTTTCTCTAATATAGATTATTTTACAAACAAACCACAATAGATTCTGATCCGAAATAATATCTACGCGGCATGTCAAAAGTTTTATTCATTAAATGTAACACAATGTGTGATGTAATCCCTTACCACTCTTTTACCAATTTCTCTTTTGTTAATAAATTTCGCCTCAAAAATTATTTAAATATGGTTCCGAGTATTGCTTTTTAGCATGGCTTATACTCTGGAGATAATTTCAAGGACCGTTTATGATAACGCGTGAAATATCGGCAAAATTCATACTTCATTACTGTTAATAAATTCAATCTGTCCTTTCAATAGATTTTTAAATTTATCGTAACGGAAAAAGTCCTACGACAAAATAATTGAAATTCTTTTTAATATTGAATAAAATGTTGATGAAAAAGCAAAAAAAAAATTTTTTTGATTTAATAAATTAATTTTGAAAGTCACATGGTAAGTAAAATGCGATTTAAAACAAAAACGTACGCTCTTAAAAAAACTTATTTTATTGCCTGAAGTTGAAATTAGTTTGCAAAATTAAGATACCTGCAGATAGCGGGTAATTTGTTAACTTCAGAAAGAGCTTTTTTATCTTGAAAGCTCTTTGAGGTTTAATAAGTAAAATGAGTATTTCAAAGTGTCCACTTTCACAAAAGGTTCAAGCTTTTAATTGTACATGTTTATGAGGAATCCTGTTCTTTCAAAAATCAACAGAGCGAACATAAAGACTTGCTTTTAAGCAGTAGTAAGAACATACAGTCAAAAATTCTAAAAATACACAAGAATGTTATTTTTCTTTGAATTATTATATATAACATGAAATTATTGAAATTTTAATGAGTATGATCAAATCAAGAAGAAAATACATCATTAACACCCAGATCCATGATCTTTAAAGATGGATTTAAGCCCGCTGGAATTCACACTCCGTTTGTTTCTAAACGCAAGAGTAAATAAAGTTTTTACTGACAGACTATTTAATATTATGTAATACTATTACCTTTAAAGCATATTTCAAAACATTTTTTAAAGTTTCTTGTTGTATTAAAATGTTTTGAAATGAACTATTCACATGGTTGATTAAAAACAAAATCAAAAAGTTTTTGCATATCACAGAGGAATTAAATAATGTTGGTAGAATCCCATGTGCACTTGGTAATCCTGGTATCCTCTTTGACAACTGCTGAATTCCTACTTGTAATCGACACAGCAAGCAAGAACGCTTTTATATTTGTGGCTCTCCTAGAACTCTAATTTTTTTTTAATGATAGTAAATTTAGAAACTTTTTTTAGAACCAGACTTGAAGATCACTTACAAATGAGATAATTGGCAGTGGAGGCCGATGCATGTATATAAAACTACAAATATTATTACTAACCTAACCTGTAGCTGTACTCTAGTACACGAGTACTGAAATTACACCACTCAACAACTGTGATGCTGTCATAACAACGTAATTTATGTTAAAGTCACACTACTTTTGCGGTTTTTAAGCTGTTTACTGCAAGTTTTTGTGGAAAGATTTTTATACTAATTTTACATTAAGTGTATTCTATTAATTGTTGGTGTTTGGCGAAGCCACACCTAATATATTATATAAAATATTTCGCAGTAGTCGTCAACCTTTTGGTAAACTGGATAAAAAAAACAAACTTTCAACGATTTTTAACTATTTTTGAAAACAATTAAATTTTATAAAGGAACATATATATAATACATATATTTGCATATATTATCAAAATTAGGTCGTAGTCTAATTTAAAAAGTTGTTGAATCAAATGCTCTTTCTTAATCACAAAAATATTTGTGCTTATGACGGCCAACATAATTATATTGCATTCATTGAATATCCTGGCATTAATTTTTTAATTTATTTCTCCATGTAACTGAAATTTTGAATCCAATTTATTTCTTAACGTGTATCTTAATAATTTCTAATGTATTTCCTCGATTTAAGACCCTTTTTTTCCGCATTCGTATTGACAACTTAACGTTTTAAGCTGTATAATTTTTTTTATCCATGTCTACTCAAAATATGAAAATTATAGCCACCTAATGGAGGTATCTCAACATAAGTTTTTTTACAAGATTGCTTGTTCCTCAGTTTTTCAACCTCTCTTTTTGTGAAAAAAGAGGTGAAAAAAAGCATATGACATATATTAGTTTAACGCTTCCGTTATTCAAGAATTGGAAGGGGAAGGAAGTTATTTTATACGAAAAAATACTGTTAAGTACGGGTAGATCTATCATGGAAGCCAACAAAATTGTTCATTGCACTACGCACCAAGCTATTATTTTTGATTCATTAAAATAAGGTTGCATCTTAATATAATCGAAGAAATGCCGTATATTTGATTGTGTATCGAATTTATTTTTATGTACAATTTTGTAAAAATATGAAAAGAAAAGGTAACATTTGAGTTTATGAGATGAGTAAAGATAGCTTCAGAATATTTCCTTGTATTATATTTGGAATAAGTAATAATGTTGTATATTTGGCTAGACGACAAGTGTAAATTTTGAATTTGCATAAGGCACCGGCAGCTTGGTGTTCAAATAATATAAGGATGAAATAAACGCAACGTCGGGATGAATTTGCATAATACTGAACAAGAAACGTCAATAGCTGGCAGTATATCTTTGTATGTCTTGTATGGGAAGATGTATGCAACATTTTAAATATTGAATATTAAATTGATATGGTTGAATGCCTTAAATTATTTAAAAGCTTCATATTTATTAAAGCAGATTGTATATGTATCTATTTTTTTAATATTACCAGTACAATAGTAATTTGTACAAGCTTGCCTTATTTTTGGATAAGTGATGATTAACATAGACAAAATAGAAACATTTCACTTTTCTTGCAACAGCATATGAGAGCTTATCCTGAGAAAGATTAGAAGATTATTATATCTCTGGTATTTATAGCAAGTCCATTATTATTAAACGTGCTGGGAATTAAGGGTAGATAAAAAGGGAGAAGGGAAGAACGCATCACTCAAATCGACACTTTGACTGAGGCGGAGTTAAATTCTAAAAGATATTCATGTGTGACTTAAATATATCATACAACTATTAATTATATAACTAAAAAAACTGTTTAATAAGCTTCGACAATAGATTCTTGCGTCGGTTGGATAATGAGGGTAGGGTGGTTTGATTTTGTAAAGAATTCGGAGATTAGAGAAGTGGTTATGGAGAGACGTTGGAACTGGCTGGATCACGTGCTGCGGATGACTACGGAAAGCCTTAATCCTGTCTGCCTTTTCTTTCGACCGGTCGGATTCTGGCATCCCGGACAATCGTCGGGTACTATCCATAGAATGTACTGAGAGGAACTGAGGAGTGCTGACATTTCACGGGAGGAAGCGAAACAATTGGTGGGAGACAAGGAAACGTGAAGGTGCCATATGACCCACGTAGGGTGCGAATATGGCCAAACAAGAAGAATTAATTACCACCGTATCTCCATCATAATCATTATCTCCGAGTAATTACACTTAAAGGTTTTCATTAATTTAAAAATTTGCATCCAAATGCATGGATATGTGTGCGGGTCTTTTGATTTTCTTTACGTTAACTAGCGTCTAAAATGTTTGTAAAGATTTTGTCTTATCCGAATTCTTATCTTAAAACCCAATATGAAAGTGACTTGTATTTAGTCTTCATTAAATACTTGTCAGGCCTTATGGTTGAGCAGTCAACGTCGCTGGCTTCGGTTGTAGAGCTCACAGCTTAAAATTGCAGTACGGACAGATTTTTCATACAAGGTCTAAAATTCCACATCACTCAATATCCTATCCATTAAATGAAACGTCATAAGAGCGATTACCTATTCACTAGTCTTACTTTAATCGTATCTTTCTAACGACACTTTTTCAATTAAATAACTGAGTAATAAGCAGTTATCGTAGAAAAAATCTTTTGATAGAAACAAAATACATTTAGAGTCTATTTGCTTAACGTTGGGAACGGAAATGGTTTGAAATATATAAATATATATTTTCATGCTTTAAATTAGATAAATAAAATTGCTAAAATTAATTCAAAAAAAGCTATCCCAAATATTATCTTTTACCAGTGTACAACATAGCTAAACATTGATATCAAAACATATTTATACAGCTCGAAATTGTATAAAACATAACAAAAAATGAATATTGTATTACGTGGTAAATATTTATATTCTATTACCTCTAATCTCACATTTTGTTTGTACTTATTTGGTATCCCAGTATGGCCCATAAATATTCAAATGTTTATTATACCAGAGGCTGTGACATGCCTCCAATCTCTTGTTTGGAATCTTTCAATGAATGAAATATTGCTTCTGTGTCTATCAGAAGTGAAAACTCCGCCGGGATCCACCGATAAACCTACCGAGATTGAGTTTCTCTTGTGAAAAACTTCATGTTTGTTTGTATTGGCTGTGCCTCCTTGAAAGTTTTTTCTTTGAATTTCATTTTCTACGCCTGTGTTGCTGTATTTTTTTTATTAATGTTTGTCTTTGTAAGGAGATTGGACTTTTCATATAGTTGCCTAGTTGAAGGTGAAATGAAATGTTAAGGAAAAACTCTGAAATTCGTCTTATTGACTGACATATTGACTTGAGAACACTGTATTGTAAAGCTATATAATACATATATGTACATTAAACATACGCCAACAACTTTATGAACTAAATTTTATAATATATTGTATTTGCATACAATATCTATATATGTGTATATGGACAGAAGTAGGTAAGTAGCAAATTGATAATTCTGAATATATGACAAATAAAACATTTGAGATTTTAAGATAAAGCTTACCTCAATATTTTACATAACATTTATAGTTATTATAACTATTATTATAATTAAATATAATCTGAGTCGTATTAGATTGCGATTAGAGCATCCAATCCCGGGATCCCGTCCGATTTTCTGATCCCGAAATCCAGGGATTGACATGGTCGCGATCCCAGGATTGAGAAATTTTGAGCAAACCCCGAAAATTTATAGGATTTTAGAATTGGAAGAGGTAAAAAAAAACGAGTTACAGAGATAATCTGGGGAAAAAGTATAAGAAATTGAGGATTTCAAATTCGTCTAAAAAAACGACTCACCAAAACTTTCAAATTATACACGATTTCACGTTGAATGCCCAATCCCGGAATCCCGGGATTGAAAATTAATCAATCCCGTGATTACAAAAAGCTCCGGGATTGGATACCCTAGTTGCGATGAGTACGTATCTCATTTTTGTAACTTTTCAACTTCTACCAGTAAGCCGTCGATTCATATGTATCGTCGGTGTAATTGCATGATTACCAAAACAAGGTTTTTTTACTGAACGCCTTCTGAAAATATACGAAAAAGTCGCAGAACCAGACTATTGTATGTCAAAAAATGTTGTATCGAGTTAATTAAATAACTATTTTCTTTTTCAAATTCTCTATGTTACAATAAAACATTCGTTTTTCCAAACTTCTAAGATATCCACAAATATACAGTTTAGCATTTATAAGTCTGCGCATAAGTTGGAGTTAAACTAGATTTGTTAAATCCTAAATTCATAGTTCAAAAAACGATAGGTGTATTTTTGAATACAGAATAAATACGAATAGTGTATTTAGATAAGTCAGACAGTGAATAGTGCTTTGTTAGTTTTTTTTTTATCAAATAGTAAATGTATGCAAATCATTCTAATTTATGTGGTAAGATTTTTTTTAAGCATTTCGATATACTAAAATCTTGATATAATTATTTTTGATGAATAAATAAATTATATTTTCAAACATGATTGATTTTAATTTCTAGCATATGAGTCACTTTATTATGCTCAGTTAATTTGTGTTTTATTAATTTTTGTCGGTGAATTTTTCATTTTGGCTTAACTTTTGGCTAGATTCAGCTAGTATATTATATTTGTTTTTGGTATTTTGCTAATCTCAAAAATATTTATGTTTCATTTCAATCAAACATCATTAAATTTGAAATCTTTTGTTGTTTGACTGATAATAATATTCAAAAATAACTAAAAAGTATGAGTCTTTAAAAACGAGACGGCTTTTCATTTATATTATCTTCAATATTTTAAACTCTGACTCTAATTTACTTAAAAAGAAAAGCAAAGAGGATTTCTGTGCTTTACAGAAATTTGCATATACTTAACACACTCAAAATGTAAATCTTTCTATTTGGTAGTGAACATTTCGTATTATTTATGGACCTGCTCAGGGTTAAGCTCTATCGCTATCATCATCATCATCATCAAACATTATCAATCTCAGCGGGATGAAGAGGGTTGTTTTTCCACGTCTTCGTTTTTTTTTACCCAATGCTGGCGTATACGTTTACGAGAAACTAGTTAAAAAAATTAAACTGCTAGCAATTATTTAGGTTTTCTAATTTATAATCCAAAACTTCTGTAATTTTTTCCAATATATTTGATTACTACGTCTCTAAATGGTGTAATTGTTACTGTTTTTATAGACATGTTAAAAATCAACGTTATCTCAAGTTCAAGTTTTAGATTCCACCAATATATTTGAAAGCAATATAACTTTGCATATTTAGATAGGCAGTTGAAATTTTAAGATAAACTTACGATTGTTAGAATCGTAAAATTTAAGATTACTTTGTTCTCAAATAGTATTGTAAAAATACTATTAAGCACTGATGTTAAATTTGAAAAATCAGTTGTTCTGTGGTTTTATACATTTAATACAACGTAATTAAAAATAAACATAAAAAACTTTATTGGCTTTTTATTTAAACGATTGAATAATTTTTTACAACAATGGTATAAATAAAAGTGATTGCCGAGCTGTAGTGACAGGTCGGTTTTCAAGAAAATTCACAAGAAAAACTTTCGGCAAAGTGAACCGAAGAATAGAGGCTAAAAATGAAGGTACAATGGTTCGCTTGAATAAACTTTCCTGGTGGGAAACGGAGATTTTCATTTTTATCTTTGGCGGAATTGTGAAAAATTTTGTTTGTCACCTTTGGACGACATATAATATATGACAAAAATATTGTTTCTTCATGCCGGATAATTTTTACAAAAAGTTTTTTTAAAAAAGTTAACTACTTCTTTTCTCACTATTTATTTTCAGTGCTTGTCATCAAACTAAATTTATATTTAAAAGTTTTACTTAACCGAGCAAGTTGTAGTTGGAAAGATTTTTCTCTCGTGAGCACAATAACAATTCTACTTCGAAGACCCAAACCACTCAACAATATAATTGCAGGTATCCCTCGAAAAGAGTCTAGGTGATTTAATAAAAAATTGCAGTGAAAGTTAAAAGCGATTTTCCTTTTAGTTTAATTTATTTTCAAGCAATGGAAATATTATTAAATAACTGAAAACATTTTCAGTTGATAATCATATTTCACTCTAAATGTGCTTTAATTAAATTTACATTGATAAAATACAACTAAACTACCCAAACGACTATAATCATTTTTTTTTAAATATATCTTTATGTTATTAATGACAAAAAAAATGTATTGTCACTATTGAGCCATCATGTGTAAAAGAAAGTAGCCTGATTACAATGAATAAAAAAATGGTTTGTTATATGAAAACTAAATATATGAATCACATCTCATAAAATCATTTTTTAGTGAAAATAATATTAGTTTAAGAGTGAAATAAGGCTTAATTTAAATTTTGAAATTTAAAAATAAACCGAAAATTTCATCAGATCTGTTTCAACACAAATAATCACGAGCATCCGTTTGGTATTGGATATTGAACAAAGGAGTCTTTTCCGCGCAGAAAATTGAAAAATAAAGCCCGGCTGTTGCGGAAAAATACAATGAAAAAATACTCACCCCACGAATAGCAGATAATCTTTCATTGTTTTGCCAATGTCTGTATTTTTTACTCCAGTTTATTTGAATTAATTCTAAAAAAACATTTAAAATGAGCGATACATTTACTCCATTAGTCCATTTTTTACGACGGTGAGTATTTTTTTGGTGTCGTGAATAATCTGCTCTGTTTATTTTTCATCATAATAAACAATTAACTATATTAAGTAACAGAAAAAGATATATAAAGTATATTAAAATTTAATTGATTCATTGTAAAAAATAAGTATGTAGTTTATAAGCTATATATTCATTTGAAATAATCTTAAGAGATGAGTTTGAGAAATCCAAGGTGATTTATTATTAGGGTGTACATCATAAGAAAAAACTACGCCAAACATGTTTGAATAAAATAATTTAAAAAAATTTAAAACACTAATTATTTTGGTACATTTATTTATATAACGTATTAACCTAGTGATACAGTATATGTCTTCCGTAGCAATAGTATTAAGCCATCGAGAGTTTCAATCTCCGATAATTAGCTCAGAAGCCTTTGTACGCCTGAGTTTCACTAAGCCATCAAAAATTCGTGGCTCGAATCATTTCTAATTGAAATAATGTTCGTCATGAATTCTCTTGACATTTTTTATACACCGTTTTGACTTTTAATGACTGTGTTTAATTGTCATACAGATAACGTCATAGTATGGTTTCGAAATGTTCTTATTTAACGAATTAGAAAGTTGTTTCAATGTATATATATTTAATTATTCCTACGAAATATTTTTTAAGAAATATAGTTTGGGCCCAGTAGATAAATTATATTGATATAATTAATCAATTTCGTAATTATGAATGTTAAAATATAAATTAAAATGTTTTATATACATTTAGATAGAAAAAATAGTGTTCACATGCATATATGTATATTGTTTAACAAAATGTGTATTCAATCCGTCTTAGCATCATAATTTTTTTTTTTCTAACTTATCTATAAAAGTGTTCAAAAACGAAAAAAATATATACAATTTCTCACACACATGTTTAAACGTTTTGAGCAATAAAACATGTGTAATTCTTTAAATTATGAGGCACTGCTTTAAACCATTCCACTAAGTAGCAGTGTCTCGCATTTGGCAACAACAATATGACATTTTTAAGCCTCATACTCCGTTTATTTGCACGGCATTGTCTCGCTAAACCCCGCATAACCTGAAATATTCAAGGCTTTCTAAGGATTTCTCCCGCAATAAAATACATAAGCAGCATCATTTTAGCTGGTAATGCCAAAAGGTATCGTCTATTTCTGACAAATCTCACTATATTCTTTGTATTTGAATAAAAACGCGACATTATTGTTAAAATACAACTGATATTATATTACGCTTTAAATAAACACAAAGACTCTTTAAAAGTATAGAGAGTAATATATTTCAATATTTTTAAAATATATTTGTCGATTTGAGTACTAATTAATGTATTGATATACTTTTGTAAACAAAAAAAACTGTTTTCCCCACGTATATATTTATATATTATAATACAATACTACACATATATACTCAGTGTTCCACGTGTAGGGTTATCGTTAAGTATCTTAATATAACATGTTGAAATAATATATTTTAACCATTTTTTTCATATAACGTAAGCATAGAAGATGGGGTTGAGGAAAGACTCGCTTTAAAGTAGTTTACTCGAAAGTAGTTTAGAGCTGTTTATGAATCAAATAGGAAGTGGTTTGGATAGTAAAAAAACACTTCTTTGTTATAAAAATAAAAAAAGATTTTTAGTACTTTTTCCATTTAAAATTTATTTGATCAGGACCGGTTTCACTCCTCACTAGCATTATCAACTGATAAGGAAAATAAATTAAACAGTGCTATTTATTAAGTTAAATTGAAATAAAAAGGTGTAAGCAATTACTAATTTATTATGTTATATTACAATTGTAATTTATTTCAATTTAACTTGTATAAATAGCACTTTTTAATTTATTTTTCTTAACAGTTGATAATCCTCGTCATGAACGAAGCTAGTCGTGATCATATAAAATTAAAGTGGTATTAGTGTTTTATTTTTTAAATATATGCCTTTCCAACAAGTATTGGCAGTGAACACCTTAAAAGTGATAGATAAAAAAGATATTTTTATTGTAACAACAATTTATGAACGTATAAATATAATTTAAAAGGCAATAACTTCCGTAAGAACGACTATAAGTGCTTTTATCTAAAAGCAATTAGTTATAATCCGAGCGGTTGAATGTTTGTCATTAATTATTGACAAGAGTCGTGCCCTGTCGGAAATTGAGCAGAAATGTACATTTTGCCAGGCGATTGTATTTCCAATTAAGCGACAAGGAACAATTATTATTTCGATGCTTTAATCTTAATATTTTCATAATTGGTAACAGAATCGGAATGCCTTTCAACTGTTATATATTATATAATATTTAAATATGGCGATTCTTACTCGTCTTTGTTCGAAAACTTCTGACAGATTTAAACGAAACCTATTTTTAGATTTAATAAAAAAGTTACAAAGATTTGTTGAAATAGTGAAATAGTATTCAAAAATCATATAATTACGTAAAACTTTAAGAAAAATCACGATTGCAAACAGCAATCTTCAATACATTACTTAAAAACGACTCCTAGCTCTTTCTTTTCACATATGCTTTTTAATAAATCACATAAGATGCTTATTCTTTTATGATGTGCTCAAATCATTGTTCTTCTGGTCTTTGAGAAATTTCACTCTTATTAGTCCCTCATTGGTTTCTATATCTACAAACACGTATTAACCAAGATATATCCAATAAATACATATTCAATTTATATATTATTGTAAATATGTCTAATGTGGAAAACTTATCGTAGTGAATATTCACAAAGTCAGTGCAGATTCTTGCGTACGCAGATGACATAGATATCATCGGCCGTTCAAAGAAATAAGCAATCGAATCCTTTGCAGCCTTACAACAAACAGATTGAAAGATAATATGAAAAAAAAAAACTAAATATATTCCAGACACATAACGAATACTACAAATAATTAACCTCATCCTCGATAAACAAATCATCAATAGGTGTACATGTGGCGACGTCGGCACAACTATGAGCTTAGTTACCTCTACAGTGAGCTAGATATTGTCAGATTTGTCAAAATTTCACGCCTACACTGGGCTTCTAAAAAATTTATCTCACCCACAGTGAATAATCATTTTGTGTAAACAATAATTTAATGGCTACATTCCTTTTTTATCATTGAAATACTAGACATAAAAATAACATACATTTTTGCTGGACAGAGTCTAATTCAATAAAATGTGAATTGAGATACATAAGATACTAATTAAAACATTGTATACAGATTTACAAAAAATCGAAAATTGTTTGTTCATTATGTGTTGCTGTGGTCTGCTCCATCGTCTCCATATTGTTTGGATTATTCTCTGTAATCTGTCACCGCTTCCAGTCGTGTACTCTTAGCTGCTATATTGTTTGAGTTCAACTTTGTCGATCCAGTGGATTTGCGGCCTTTCCCATATTTTGACCTCACCTAAGTCATTTGATTTAGGATTTAACGTTCATTTAGAACTCTAATTGCCACTCGTAAACTCTATTATGTTCATAGTTATACATAACCGATATTTTACATGTCATATTCAGCTTTTATTAAACCTAAAAAATATTGAATGAAAAAAATATTTTTTGTACTTGAATGTTTATATCTTTGAATACCTCTCTTTGTTTTAGCAGTGAGTATATCATTACACACAATTTTATTAAAAAAATATGAATTCTCAAACAGATTTTTCTTAAATAATGACGTGTGACGATAAATTTGAAAGCACCACATATTTGAAAATCATTTTAAACGTAAATACTGAAAAGATTTTCATGAAGTGAAATTATTCCTGTGTTCGTTTTTTTTTTGTTTCTGTGAGCATCGGTTATATTTTTTTATTTTACAGATTCATACTAGGTGCTGATAAAAATGAGAGTTACATTGCTTGCGTTTTTTTCCCTTTCTTACTATTGTAAAATAATCGATAGTAAATCCTTACAGTATTTATAAACTATCTAATAACAATTGGTTAAACACATCATGTGATATTGTGAATTGATTTCAGTGATAGCGAAGCGGTGACGCGTCAGTGATTTTGAGTAAAAATCTGGCGTAAGTTTTGACAGCATTCAAGCGTTTTGGCAAAAGTTCAACATACGTCAAAGCCTGATATTGACACTAGGAGAAAATTCGTAACTGAACAATTGAATCACGAACATCATGAAAATTACCTACGGAAGTTATATTTTTTTTAATAAAGAAGAAATCTTGTAAGACGTGTAAAAATCTGTTTCATCTAGTCCTCGTTTTCAATAATTTAATGATTGGGAAAGAATAACAACATACCAAACATTTATCCATCCAAAAGAAAAATCTGAAAAACCGACTGAAAAGTCAATTTATGAAATTATCTGCACTAGGTTTCTAGACTTTAAGCACCGTGCTCGAAGCCAACGACGTTGACCAATTGATCGTTGATTGACTATAAAAGGGAGGAAAACTTATTAGTATTAAATGTTTTTTAAACTTCAACTATAAAATCTTCAATTATTCAAGCACAAAGCTCATAAAACACCTTTATATTCTGTGAATACTTTTCACAGATTACCTAAAATAAAATTATCACCCAGTATGATAAATAATTTACTCTACGGTAAACAGGCATGTAAGCACATCCGTTTCGGTTGTTCGGTGTCACAGCTTTATTCACATACCAAAATCGATACAGGTTTATAGACGGCTAATCGAGTTTCACGGTAGAGCAATCAGGGAAAGTCTCGTTTTGTCCTCGATACTAATTTTATCATCGAATTGCCGCTCATTTTTTTCTACTTACAATTAGATTATCCCAGATTATATTATTAGTCTTTCCACAGTCTCGTAATAAAAGGGGAGCCAGTTGAAAATTTTGTGTTATTATCGACGTGAATGGCAAGTAAAGATTAAAATTTTAAATAAGAAAAAACAATTTGTTGATAACTGTTTACTAGTGGGAAAAATCTTGCAAAGTGTGATATTCTAGCTTATTTACTTACCAGCAATGGAAAAATAACTATTTTCCTTGATTACATATTATATAGTTCAATAATACTTGAAATGTGCGAAACCGATTATGATTATTATAAAAACATCGGGATTGGTACAAAAAACTGTTTTATTTATATTATATAAATATAACAAAATTATAATAAACATCAATTATTATTCCTCAGGTTTGTGGAGTAGTAGTCAAAGAAGTTGGAGTCCGTGCTGGATCGTGAAGTCCTAGCTCGAACAAGATTTTTACTCTTCAAAAGCATGGGTGTTAAAGATGCTTGAAAATTGTTCCATCCTTCTAAATCCTACTAAAAGGTTCTAATCCTAAAAAAACAATATGGCGTAGCGTGTTTTATTAGTTAACCACTAGTTTTATATTAGCTTGTACTGCCCTTACTCGAAAAATACTTTGAAAAAGAGAGTTTAGTTAACCAACAGATTAGCAAGAAGTTCTCGTAGAAAATCTTCCGCTGAGATACGTCCATTAGGAGGTAATATGTTCCATATTTAGATTGGAAATGTTTTGAAAACTCACTAGCATTGGGAGTATTTTTAACATATTTAAAAAAATATATCACACATAAAAAACAAATTTTTTGCTTGTGGATTGTCTTTAGCTTAAGAAAGAACTTAGCACCCCATGAAGATTACTCTTTTTGGTTGAATTCTTTTTGTACTGTATGTGTGTATGTATGCATGCGCATGTGTGTGTACATGTATCGATATAGTATGGGGGGAAGCATACAGAATGTGATTTACAAAATAGTGCATATGGAGTTCCCATGAACTTTTATCTCTGTATTGATCACACCCTTCCGTCTGCAACGATGGTAAGGGAATACAATTTTTCAAAAACATTAGCGAAGAAGGTGACTAGAAGAACCTTGACGCTAACGCGTCCTGGTACTTAAAGCTCCATAAATTTGATATAAAAAAAAAAACACTATTTGCTTAGAACTTATCTTGGATCTGCTTCTAAGGGTATTCAATTTCTATAACTTTTAATTTGTACGCCATGTTTTTAACCAGTTTATATCCTATTTCATGTGATAATTAGATATTTTAAGCCTATAAATGTTGCAATAAAATTCTTAAATTTGTTTAGATAAAATTTATCTTCGAAACTAATTGAAAAAAACTAGTGCGTGGCATACATTAAAACAATATCATTTAGTTTTTATAAGAACAAATGTATCTCTTTCCTATACAAAATTAATTAACTGAACCTTTTTACCTGACTTAGGGTAACGACGGTGAGTAAAGTTTTCTAAGTTATTCGAAGCTCTGGCAGCTTTGTGAAGCTTTCTCCCGACTTTTTGATTCAATTATTTATTCTGCTTTGTTTTCTTGTGTAGTTTAATATTTTTATGATTGATTTGTTGCGGATTGTTAAACTCATGCACAGACATAATTAAGATAATGAATAATTGAATCTTAATAAAAGAGGTAAGGATTTTTCTCAATTTTTTCTCAAATTATTAAAACTCAAATATAAACATTACATGCAAATCTCAGACTTTGCTTAAAACATACATACATTCAAAATCCTTTTACGACCAAAGTATGATGCAAGGTGTTGTATAATTGAGCCATTAAAAAGTGAAGTGAGCCAAGTGGTGAAATGCTAAAACTTTTAACAACAATCCCGTCTTTATTTGCTGTTTTGGTGGAATTCACATTTAATATTATGGAGATAACACTATTGCAGTGTGTATTAACTGAACTTACTTCATTTTTTTTTCCTAAAACATATAGCTTACTTTATCTCTCAAGGCCTTATATTGAGAATCATATATTATCTCTAATTATACACAATATTAATTTTACATTAATTTGTATTTAGTTCGTTTTGTCTTGAACTAAAAGTGGGGTAAGTATATTTACGAATATTTTTTGTTAATTTATTTGTAAAATATTACGAAGAAAGTACTTAAAGTGAAATTAATTTTCAAATCACAAAAGTAATCCTTTTAAAATGATCTTTGTTTTATTTTTTTGTATTTTCAAATAAAATCGAAAAATAAACTGAAAAAAACTTAGAAATAGTATTACTTCAAATGTTTGCAATGTGAACGCCATGATTTAATATGAGAAATGGAGGTAAATTGGTCTTGCAAGTAAGTTTCGAGGATGTGTAATTGAATTAAAGTTTTGTTGTATCGGTCTATTTAAGCTAGGTAACTAGGAAACAAAGTTAGAAGGCATTGGTTGTGAAAATTTAAGCCCAATACTTTGAGTTGTAATAACTCAGTAACATAGTTAAAATTAGTTCTAAAATATAATGGGAAATGTTATTAATTAATGAACTCTGCTGGTCGAAAACTACAAGTACTCAATGACTTTTCTTACAAATGAACACACGCTTATATTGAATATATTTATATTCATTTGTATACATCAGAACATTGAATACAATTTTTGTATTTTTAACTGTATTATATATCTCTTAAAAAGCTTCTTTTTTGATTAAAGGTTTTCTTATTGGATGTAATAATACTAAAATCTACAGGTTTCAAAATATCATATGTGGTTAATCTTTAGATATTTTTGAGCTGCAGTGGTTATTATCACAGTACAAATTATATAACATACTAAGCAGTCTAAAAATTAACTCCTAATTATTATTTAAAGTAATGACGTAAAAAAGCCACCAGGTATATTTTGTAAAAAATAAACATTTTTTGAAGTATTTTATTGAGATGTTATTGATTTTTTTAAAAATAAATTTGTGAACACGAAATCCATACAAGATAATAAATATTTAAAAGTATTTAATAGTATCCAAATCTTCAAACGACATTTTTTTTTAGTGCTTTATGAAAATATTGGTAATTGAAATGAAAGCAGTCAATACAAGCTCTTTTCTAGTATCGTCAATATATCCATACGCCCTGGCAAAAAGAGTAATTGTAAGGACTAAACCTGTTCTCGAAAAAGAATTTTTGTTGAAATGATTCTCGAGAAGTCTGTATGCTCTACATTTGAGTAAGACATAGTTGATTTAATTGTTAAGATTACAAGGATAGATTGGTGATATTATTTTATTAAAAAAATGCCTTAAAACCAAATCCATATGTTTATTGGAAATGCTTGTTTAGGGATTCAAACTCACGAATACAACAATTGAATTGATCAGACGGTAAATAACGTTGATTTTACGGCTGCGACTAAAGTTGTTATAACTAAAGTTATATTAATTCTTAAGGAGTTGGAATAAAAATAAATATCTCATTGAGAAGCAAAATACCAGAAGAAATAGATTAAGGGAAAGTATGTTCGGAGTCCTTAATCCATCTACTTCTAGAATGTCTATCTAAAACCAAATGGGATTGTTTCGTGGTATTTACCAAACATAAATATCCCAAAAAGGACGTCCACTATGTTTATTTGGTTTCTTTGGATAGACTCAGTGGTTTTCGAAGGCTGAACACATTATGAACGCACACAGTGTAAAACAGTGTTATTCAACCTGTGGTTTGCGTCACCGGCAGCGGTTTACAAGAGTTTATTGGCGGTCCGCGAAAAAATTCTTGTTACGAATTTTTTTTGACTCCAATTTTAATTTTGTGCTCCGGATTTAGAGTGTACTTATTTGAAACTGGATATTTTTATTTAATAATTTATACTCCATGGTTACTCTGAATAGAGGTTAGTTGATAACTAACAGTATGTTATATGTATCTGGTTAACGCCGGTCCGCAAAATATTTTTCCAATTTTTACCGGTCGACGGATGAAAAAAGGTTGAAGAACACTGGTTTAAATGATAAAATTTTGCTAGAAGTTTGAAGTGGAAAGTTTTTTTTAGTTAACAAAAGTAAAAAACTATTTACAAATATTTTATCTCAGTAAAGTACAAAAAGATGTTTTAATTTATTTCGCTGAAACTTTACATTTAATTAAACAAGATACACTAATTAAATAAGTCGCAGTTGTTTTATTTAAACATTTAATCGACAAACTTTAATGGTAAAAATACAATTTATAAACTTAATAAGTATATTTTGTTGCGAATATTTGTATTGTAAAACGATTGATGGTGATTTTTTCTCACGAAAATGACTATTTTTCTGACTTTGAAAAAACAGATTAAGTGATTTTACAAATATAATGAACAATTAATATATTTTTTTATCTTATAATGTTATGTATTTAATAAAAATATATATCATTTAACGTATATCAAAAATTAAATGCAAGTTTAAACATAATTATATTTATGTACATACATTGTTTCGTCTTGCAATTTCTATTTTAATTATAAAGATGAGCTTCTTAATTTTAAAAAAAAAAGATTATAGAGGGTTTTTCTTTAATATTTCTATAAAATTGAATTGATTTTCTCGGAGATTTTTTTAAATATTATTAAGGAGTCCTTTATTATAAAATTAATCAAATTTATTAAAATATTCAAAACATCATTTTATTTTCCATGTCTGAAAATGAACTTTTATATACTGAAATATGCAATACTAATATTAAATTCGACAATCAATATTTTAGAATGACGTCTTACCGATAAGACTATACGTCTTTGATAATCTGAAATTCATCAAACAAGCAGACGAACATATAACAATTTGTACCAATCTTTATTGAAAGAACTCCGTCCGGCTGGTAGGTACATGTAATGAAAAGCAAAAACTGGTATAACAGATTGTGAAAAATGGTTTCAAGTCATTGAAAAAATCAATATCCATCTTTGGCCATACTCGTGGTTATGATGATAAATTACTTGAAAGTTATGGAGTGGTTGGTATTCAATCTCGTTGGTATTTCGTTTAAATCAACCATTTTAGCCCAATAATGACATTGATGTATAAAACACAACATGTAGTTATTCAATTAAATTAATATTCTAGTGCACATGCTTTTTAACGCAATAAAAGAAAAAAAAGGTCAATGTTACGTTTTGGATTAATAAAAATGTACCCACATAATATATTTAGTAAAAAATAACATTAATTTAATATATTATTATTTTTTTAAATAATTTAATAACAAAAGAATTATAATTTATGTAGAAATAAAGAAGTAAGTACACCTACATGAATTATGTTGAGCTAAGCAAAAATTCATTTAAAACAATATTAAATTTATTTATTTAAAACCTTTTCTTTGCGTTGTTTATATGAGAAACAAATTGAGTAAAGAGGTAAACATATTCAGTAGCCAACTTTGTGTTATGTTTCACGTTTTTTTATTTATTATTTATGTCAGGTGTATCATTTTATAGTGTATGTCATTCAAAACAATTGTTTTCTTTATTTAATACACTGTCAATGTTATTATATGTTAAAGTCATGTATGATAAAATGGCGTCAGCTGATATGCCATGTATTAAAAACCCTTTTGTTTTTCATAAATAAATGAATAAATGAATAAATGAATAAAGAATAAAATTGTTTTTAAATAAAAGTTTTGTCTGGTACCAAACCATATTATAAAAAATATTGATAAACTGACTGCTTGAAATAGCAATACAATTCTTCAAATTGTTTGAAATTATAAAAGTCAAAATATGAATAGTAGATTTTATTACCTGCTTGAAGTTTTGAAATTCTGCCAAAATGTATGAAAAAGTATTTTCAAATATCAGTTTTCCAATCAAAAAAAAATTTTGCCTTTGTTTTTTTGTATTCATTGAAACGTTTTAGGCTAAACAAATGATTTTTAACGGTTCTTATCTAGAGATAAAAATGCTAAACCTTTTCTACTCGGCGATAGAAATCTGTAAACGGATTAAAATAACAGTCGCATTGCGTTACAAAATTTTCTATGTAGAATTTAAATTGAAACTTATGGAATATACTTTTTAATTAAAAAAAACTAATTAATTCCAGTAGCATTTAAATTTCAATCACTCTCCCACTTAAATTTAAAACAAATATAATTTAAAATGAACTGTTTATTTTTTAACTGAATAGAAAGTCATTTTGTCCAGTTCTGTGTAGGTATTCATTGTTTTACAGACTAAGTTATTTTGAACACATTTTAGTAAGACAGATATTAATGAATCTAAAAATTTAATTAGTTTTTCATGACTCGTGTTTTGCGACGACCAACAAGACGTCTGAGCCGATTTAAAAATGCTCTATCTATTAATCTTATACTTAATTACTCTCTAACTTATTTAGCCCATCACTCTTAGATTTCATTAATTTTATTAGTATTAGTTTTATTTAGCGATTTTGGTCTAAAAGTCGAGCGTAACGTAAAATCTTATTGAATGTAATGTTTGTTTATGTCAAAATTGAAAAAATGAAAAAGCATAAAAGATATTTTGTCGAGAAGTGCGCGTCTATTTGGTATATAATATAATATGAATGACAATCTTTTCTTCAGTTTGATAAAAACTAATATGGTGAGATCAAAATTTCAGGGTTGTCTAGACACTAATACCTGGATTTCGGGAATTACTGTAAAATGTACAATGATCGGTGGAATTCCGCCAGTAAAAGCCTCTGCTATTCATTTTTTTGAATACAGACAAATTAAAGCTTTTTAAGAAAAGCTTCAATTATTCAAATAAACTATGAAACTCTTTTTAATATACATGTACATACCAATACCAAACGCTAATAAAATGATTTTTGTATTATTTTACAGATTTCATATTAAAAATATGGGTGTCTTAAATAGAAAAATAATACATTACCCGTCAATGTAATACATTAATTTTATGTATGATTATTTTATTATAATTTCATATTCAAACAATATCGTATTGATACAATTTAAATGGTAAGATTTAAATTGAATATAAAAAACATTTCGTGTCACAAAGCGAGCTCTTTCATAAAAAATGTTATTGGTAAAAAAGACAACATTCACAAATTTACAGCTTCGGCGGTTTATTTGAGTGACCTCTCGAGCTGTAATAATTTATGCGAAACGTTAAACATTTTTTGTCCATTGTGGGTTCCCAAAAATGTACAGAAATAAATAAATCGAAATAGAGCACTCGTTTTGATGACGTGATGACTTTTATTACAGCAGGATATTTCAATTATTCACACTCACCATAGGAATACTAAAATGTTAGTGAAATCAAAAAATATATAGTGATATCGATTGCCCGAATTGGGTGACTGCAAAACTCATAACCTTTTCGTGTTTGCGGGGCACAAGTGTTACCTTTGATACAATTAACTCACAAAACTTACGATACACTTTGAATGTTTGAGAGTACTCAATATTAAAAATGACAACGAAATGAGAATTCAGTTAAAGACTGCACTTGGACGAATTATAAGAATACCAGTATACTACGACTAAGCTTAATAAAGCTTTCAATGTGAGTTTAAAAAATAATTGAATTTGCATTTACTCGGTAAAAGTTCATTGTGAAAAATAGCATAGTGTTTATGTAACAAATTTATGCATTACCTGTTTAAAAAAAAAAATACTTTGCTACTTTTTACCATATATTAATTTAAAAACACCAATTAGTAATTATTCAAAAGGGCAAAGACACTTTAATAATACATCACTATTTTTGCACTTGTATTAGTTATCGAGGTAAGTGGTGAATTTTTGTTAACGCCTAAAACCATTTTTTTATAACTATATCCACACCTATTTTTAAATCATATGACCTCCTAATAGAGGTATCTCAACAACAGTTTTTCTACCCGAATTGCTTGTTACTTATTTGTTTAACCTCTCCTTCTTCCAGAGAAGGGATATGAAAGGACCAATGTTTAGCCAATCGCTATTGTTACGATTTAAAGGATGGGAAGGAATTTTCTAATATCACAAACTACCACGCTTTCATATCAAATTGAAAAATCGATATAATAAAATATGCTGTTCGTACTGGCACTTCAGCCCGTGAAATTTGTTACAGAAGCCAACGACGTTGAATACTACACATATTTTTTTGAAAAAAATAAATATTTATCATTTAATGTCAAGAGTTTAATGAACTTCAAAGTGACATTATGATCTCTTTTTTTCGCTCAACTGAGGTGGTTCATTGTTATAGAAGCCGAAATAAGAGCGCTGGAAATAAATGAATGCTGTCCCGAAAGAATAAAGAATACTGGAAATACCTAACAAGAGATACCGTCTTCCAATAGTGGCGTTGCCTTTACAAACAGAGTGCCGTCGCAAGTTTTCACCGACTAGAGAATGCCAAACATGGGCATCTCCATTCCAATAGCGGCCGAGATATGAATACTAGAAGATCAATGATAAATTCATAACGACTGATTCTTAAATATCACTTTGAGGTGTTCAATATCAAATTTTGTACTGAACCATGTTATTTATAAAGAACAGGATCAGTTTAAGCTATCACAAACATTATCAAGTGATCTGTCTTGTAATGTGAATTAAGAACAAAAATTAATCCTAAAAATGACATACTCTTTCAGTTATCATGGAGATTCATTAGGCATTCATCGATTATTTTCTTTCATTTATCTTCACCTGTGAAAAGTGGAATAGCAGTTGGCTAAAAACCGGAATTAAAAAAACATGAAAACTGAACCCTGTTTTCTTCTACATTCGACAACAACTTATCATAAAATTAAATGTTTTTTTTTATGATGTTAATTTGGTTCTTCCACATACCATACATCTGTTATTTATTGTATTGATTAATTCATGAAAAAGTATTTTTTCTAAATATTTCATATTTAATGGAAAAATATCGAAAAACATGTAATAACATAAAATGAGCTGATATACTTATGTTTGTATAACAAAGATGATACAAATTTCAGAAAATGAACAAGTAACAAAATATCTAATTATGAAAAGATTTATTGTTTCGCTGAACTAAAGTGGTGCAAGTTTTTTTCTAGATAGTGAGTAGTTTTTTTATATGCGCATAATAAATAAATTGAATGCGTTGTAGTGGAAGATTTATTTTAAATTTTGAAAATATTGCATTCATATTATCTAGCAGGAATGCGTTTGTGTCAAAATAATTGCATCCATCAAATATTCATTCAACAAAAACCAATAAATTTGTTATAGAATTACGAAATATGTGAAAATAAATACACAGCAAACACTCCGATAAGTGATTATTCAATTGAAAATAAAATTTCAATTAGTATAATTAAAATTTACAAAGAACCATCTTTGGTATTTTTATGCACTAATACTTTTATGTGACCAATCAAAGTTTGATAAATTTTATTTAGTGATTATTTTTTTATTTAGAAGTGATAAGGCATGGAGGCGATACCACTTGACAACATTGATTTTTTGAATATTATAAATTTATTTTATAATTAATCTGAATTGTAAGATTTTTCTTTCAATGAAAGTTTTATTCAAATGAAAAAAAATATCACTTTTAAGCTGTTCACTATCAATTTTCGGTGACAAAACATTACATTACAAAAAAAACTTTTTACATATACTATTCCACGTTATTTATTGAGACTAGGCGGGGTTTTTTTAAATTGCGAGCATCATCAAATGATAAGAATATTTTTTTTTTTTATCTATTTCCACTCCCAATGTAGAGCATATGGCCTGTTTTTTTTCTTTTAAACGCAGCTTGTAACTCAGTTGCTCAACCTCTTTTTTTCGGAGAGGGTAAGGATAGAGAATGTAAGGCTAAGACATGCTGTTGTTTTAAAATTGGAAAGATAGAAAGAAATTTTTAGACATCACAAACATCCATGCATTTAAACAAAATCGATTAAAAAAATCTTCTTCGTATTACGATTTGAGCAAGTGAGATGCATCATGGAAGTCAACGACGTTGACCACTGTACTTCGGACTCGTCAAAGAGAATATAATAAATGTTATTATGGGTGATATTTCATATATCTTGAAAAATATGTTATATTTATTAACTGGTTCGTGGTAAAACTTTATGATGTTATACATGGAACTTTCATGATGGAAATACACTACTTTTTACCGTGAACTAGAAGTCTTCATATTAATAGCCGATAAAATAATCACAAATATGTCCGTACTGATGTCTACTTTGCCCAATCATAGTAGTTTATATTGAACAGCACATTTTTGAATTGGAATGGACGTCTTTTTAATATTCAAAATTCAAATTTCCTGGCTAAGAACTGAAGCATCGTAATAATATTGAGAGAACTTTATTTGAAAGTTTGCATCGCTACGAAGTTTTTTAAATAATCAAATATACTGATTCGATTTTTTGAAGCTATAATTATAGGGCTGGGAGCTGATTTGACACATTTTGTTCAGTGTCATTGATTCGATTATTAGAAGGTATGGTTATATTTTGCATCCGGCCTTGAAAACCTTTTTAATTTCTTACATGCATTATAAATATTCTAATGACGGTATCGATATTTTATAGAACTATATTTCGACTTTTATTTTAAAATCTTCTACTACGAAAAATAATTGTAAGCAAACTTAAACATCATTCTAAAAATTAAATAATTTACAATTAAAATACTGCAGGGCTGTCGATATAAGCTCCGAGGTCTGTTTCTGCTATTACAAAAAATGATTGTTAGCAAACTTAAACATTATTCCAAAAATTAAGTAATTTACGAGGTCTATTTCTGCTACTACGAAAAATAATTGGGGGCAAACTTAAGCATTTCACTTATTCTAAAAATAATATTTTATACAATTTAATTACTGCAGGGCAGGGCTGTCGATATATGCCCCGAGATATATTTCTTTAACTTTTAAAATTTCTGGCTTATTCAATAAATACGTTTGTAATTTATTTTTCACGCCAGTAAATTTTCTGACTACTTAAAAATGCAACGAAAATCCCCCCGTTGAGGTCAACGGGTTTACAACTAGTAATATAGAAATCAGAATTCACAATATATAACTCGTGCAACAGAGTTATATCTAAAATGAAAAATAAAAGTTGTATGAGAGTGGTTTACCTCGGTGGGACGATATATTGTTACACACGAAAAAATATAACCACAACAATATATGTTTTTTTTTGTATTTTATATTGCATATATTATTATATCAGCATTTCTGAAATTGAATTGCGATAGAATTCATACAAAAATCTTTCCATTCTTAAAAAATGACATTCTGAATACAAAAGGTGAACCCTTTGTATTCAATATTGTATGAGAGAAGGTTGAAATATTCAACTGGCAGTACCAAAATTCGCAACTTTTTTAACTGCTCGTACGAATACTGCCATTTTTGTTGTTAGCATGTGTGTGCTATTATAAAGGTATTATTTAGACATAAATAATATTGCTTAGGGCTAAAAAAATCGGTTTTCGTGTGAGTTTTCTTAAAATATAAATGATCAATTAAGTCGCTTTCTATAAAAATATTTTATAAAACTGACATTTATAAGTATATACCAGAGCCATTTTTTTCTGGTACAGTATTAATGAGACGTACGAACTAATTCCTTGTTAGTGTATGGTTGATTGGCAATCCTCGAAAGCTTTTGTTCAAATCAGTTTTACAATTTTAACTTTCATTGTTATGAAAGAGCATTTCTGTACAATGGTATGTTTTATTTATCAATTATGTATTCCAATGTCATAGATGTCTGTAATATTTTTGTCCCTTCCTCACAAATTGGGTTGGATATAAAAAATAGAAACACAAGACTTTACAAGTAAAAATATCTGTACCCTTACCTTTGACAGCTGACTGTTAGTTCTCGTTATATAAATTGTCTTGAAAACACTTCATTGATTTTATATTAGGATCAAATACTGTGAAGAAAATACATACAATAAAAAAATATTCTAGGAATATTTAAGCTAGTTTTTAATTATTTTAAAACCATGTTCACGTCTAATGTTAGACATATGAATTCTTAACGAAGCATTTTCATGTTTTTGTTAAGAACTGATAAATCAGTCACTAATCTTTTCGTCTTAGAGAAAGCAAGTCTTAAAATATTTTTAAAAGACTTCTTATAACAAATGTAATCTGAACAAGGTTGAGAAAAGAGGAAATGACGTTGATTTAATAATAGTCTCAAAAATACGTCAGCTAAATTTACTCAATATTTTTTATTACTGTTTAACGCAAATTTTATGCAAATCCAGTGTACCGTCAATGTTTTTTGAGATTAATTCCACAAATCTTTCTTTTTCAACTGTAGTTTGGTATCCCAAGCTTCCCAATTTCATTGTTTATTTGGTTGCTACCTACAGTTACTAATCTAAATTTGACCGTAGTGGTAACAGTGATTCAGTTAAAATTGTGAACAAGAGTTTCTCTAGAATACATTTAACAAATTATGGCATGGCGCTGTATACTGCATACTTCTAAGAATCAGCTGATACTTTGTTAATAGCTTAAAAGATTAGTATTCAAAATATCAAATAAATACAAAGTTAATTGTTAAAATATATGGAAATCCAAAATTTATTTCATACTCATTCAAAGAATCACTAAAAAGTTTTAAAGATGTAAACATGTATCAACTATGTAATTGGTTCCCTTCCCTGTAAAAAAACAAGTAGATACAAAAAGTGGCAAAGCAAGTGACTGTTTAATGTACGTAGAAAGTAAATATACACACTAAAATACAACTCAAAATATACACATATTACAATAGTTACTAATCCAACAGCAACAGCTTAATCCAATATGGGCTTACTTATTTATGTTCACCACAAACATATATAGTCGCTCCAAATTCTACAAAATAAATCTCTGTGACATTACATGTAACTAGGGATTCTGTGTCGAGACGTCCCGGGACTTGTCAGGTTTTTTGCTGTCTTAAGCCTCGGGACTTTTTTGGAAAATATCCCGTGACTTTGGTGTCTATTCTCGGGATCAGTTTTGAAAAAAAAAATGCATTATATTCAGGCTAAAGGATTAAAACCCGGAGTTTTAAACAAAATGTATTATGCATACATAAAAGGTATCTGATAAAAAACATTTTTGATTGATTTTTGGGATAATTTCGTAGAAGTTTCAAATGAAATGTGTTTATATATTGTCATATAACTGTAGCAAAGGCAAATTCCAAATATTAAAATTAAATGTTTATACCTCATGTTGTTTTGTGTGCAAATGTTTTTTCACTATTATACAAAAGTACCTATGTCTCAATCGGAAAAAAGGTCTAAAAGCTGAATTGTGAAGTTACGGTCATAAATTTACTCCTGACGGCGGCCGAATTTTTTTATATTTTTTCTGATATTTCATCCCTTCTTAGTAAAAATTAACTGTAAGCATTGCACATATCCATTACATAAGAAAAATAATTATTATTAAACATTGTATTAAAAAACGCGATTTTTACTTGTGCGTTCTTCCAAAATGCGCATAAGGCATGTATGTATGTAATACATACATGCAAATATTTAATTTAAATAAAATTATAATGTTATTGAAAGGGAAATAAAAGTCCCGGGATTTTGAAAACCCCGAGACTTCAGAATCCATACATGTAACGCCCCGTAGTACGTGATTAACCCTCTGCTTCATGGAGACTTGAAAATATCTACCATGCACGATTCAGTTCGTGAAATGTCTCAAAAGCTTCATCACGAGGTAGGCAAACAAAATCTAACAATCTCTTGCTTTCATAACAATTCAGAGGAAATACCTAAGAGTCGTTTTAGACCGAGAGCAGTTTTACTCAATGACCCTCTATACATTTATTTTTTATTTTAAAAATGATTACAACTAAAAACAGAACCATTAGTATAATGAGAATGACTGTCTTCTTCTTAAATTAGTTTATTTCTTTATATGTCCATGTAAATTGGCTTTACTTTAGATAGGTCATCTCTGAAATGATAATGCTATTGTGTCGGTAACGATGGAAAGATAATACAAATAAACAATATCAGTGATGAAGGAGACTCAGAGAACTTTTACCATATTTTCGGTTCTTTTTTGATGTTCTAAAATTCTAATTTTATTTGTTTTTCAAATGATGACTCAGGGCACTGTCAGAAATACAGCGAAACAAAAGTAAATAGATACATGTATACATGATGAGTTAGACGTAAAAAAATGAAAGGGGAAAAAAATATTTGAGTAATTCATTTGGTGTATATAAATCCTAAAAACACAACTTCTTAAAAACGGAAAAAATAGTAATGATTTTGTTGTTTTCTTTGAATAATTCTTAACATGTCGTTGGACTACTAAAATACTATTTTAAGTCATTATTAAAATAAAATATTTACAATAATATTAACTAGATAAAAAAAGATAAATAATTTGTGAAATAAATTCAATATTATAATTACTGTGAATGGTTGAATAGATATAGTAAATAAAAACAATTTAATATTATTACTTTACATGAAAAGTAGCCACTAAAATATTATAACACAATACAAACAATGTATTTTGACATATCGAAAATTTTTCAAAGTTGCAATAATGGATTAGTATAAAACATCACAACATGTTCGATTTTTAATGAAATCAACAAAAGAAATCTCAATTGTTGATATGCATTTTAAATATAAATACATTCATATTTGTGTCTACCACTACTTTGAACAATATCATATTTATGGTTATAAATTAAACCATTTTTATGTTTCAAAGTATTGAAAAGTCAAACGTCCTTTTTTACATTTTTCGTAAGAGCTTTCACGTGTTACAAAACTTTGATTATGTATGTTAATTTTTTTACTTCTCACTCTGATTTAAAATTCTTGTATTACCGTGAAAACTGTATCAACGTATTGGTTAACGTAAGACATAGGTGTAACAAATTTTTCAACCAAAGTACGCACAGTAAAGTTTTTATGTTTTCAGGGTGTGATGTGAATAAAAATCCAAGCACATCAGAAAACAGTACCTGTTTGAAATCTAAAGAACGGCTGAAAACAAGCTTTCAAAGTACACGGGAAAAGATTTTTTAAGATTGAAAACTCACTATAAAATATGTCTACTTTTTCGATTTAGTATAGCGTTGTAAAACGTGTGAACATATTGAATTATTTTTAATTGACAACCTAATATTATAATTAATAATATAAAAAGATATATAAAGGAAAGGAATAAAAAAATTGAAAGCGAATGCTTTTTTAAATTTATTATATTGTTCTTATACAGTTTTATGGAAACAAAGAAACCTGCACAGAATCTTATGTGGCTTTGTATTGTGTAAGTGAACATTATTTGTATTTAAATTAAAATGAAAATAAATGTGTGCTTAAAAATATAAAATGTAATCGATTACATGGTTTTTCAATTAGTTATGCAACTAGACGTGAAACATTTTTGATTTATTTCGAATTATTTTTTTTAACCTAATATAATGTTACGTAACATTAAAATAAAATACAGATTTTTTGTTGTTACATTTAAGTGAAAAATCTGTAAATAAAATATCACTGAATATATCAAAAAGAGGCAAAACATCTGTCAAGCCCAGTTACGCAACTAGTGAAATAACAACGTTATCATATTAAATTTCCACAAAGTCACCGTCAAATTTAACTAACATAATGTTGCTGTAAGTTAGTCAAAAAAGGTTTTCTCTGAAATATAATAATCGAATATGGTTAACTATTTTACCGTGAAAAGGCATTCTAATGTTTAATGAAAACAGTGTTTATTATGATATCCGAAATTTATATTCAAACACTTGATTATACAGTGATAGTTGCCCTTTATGGTCTAGTTGTTAGTAAGAGCTTTGGCCAACCGATTCGGTGAATCTGGGTACAACTCTAAATAAGATATATATAAAATTAAAATTTGAGATCTTGTACCAGAGTGTTTGTAATACTTCTTCTACTCGGATGACTCATAAAAAATTTCATCGATTTTATCTTGTATGATTTTCCAATTTCAAAAATAAAAGCTGCAACTTACTCATTTTAATAGCATTTAGTAGTCGATAATTTCTAAATAAGGTATGTTTAACCGTATTTATATTATATTGATGCATAAATATCCAGCATCATAGTGATATTATTTTTAATGTTGTAAATATATATTTTTTTAATCAAAATAAATTGACGTCAAACGGGGAATTTATCGAAACAGCAAACTAAATAGCTATTGATATTTGGTAAGTTGATAAAAAGAAATTTAAATACACATAAAACTAGAAAACAGTTCTGTTAAAGAAAAACTAACCAATCATTTAACTTCCACATAAAAACATGTATTGGCGTTTCAGACAGAATAAAAATAATTGATAAAAAAAATGCAGATTTATCGACTTCCTTAAAAAAAACAGTTCGTTTTAAAATTATTAATAAAAACAAACGTTTACTAATTAGTTATTATTTAATTTGTTTATTTCGTTTCTTATTCATAATTCAAAAAATATTAAAGGCATTATATAATTAAAAACCTTAATTATAAAAGAAATTGTAAAACTTTTTTTAATTCATCGTATAACCTATGTATCTTACAGAATAGTTATTTCACCTGTAAATGTCAGTCATATAAAGAGAAGCGTACAAAAAAAGTTTTTTTCAATCTGAACGACTTGACTGACGTACACGTTTTATTCTGGCAAAGGAAGGCATAGTACATAATGTAGCTATTCGTTATTTATTGGCCATCAATTAGAGAGGATTGATCGATTTTTCCATCTGAAAGTACTCACCGGTACTCTAAGATTTATATTGGTTATTTTTGAGAAGAGTCAGGTTCGTTTTATTTTGAACGGGAAATTAATTGTGGGAAAATAATTGAAAGACTTTTTAAACATTCATTTATTCAAACAATATTTTAATGTCCTGAATAATATACTGGAAATCAAGAGGTTTTAAAAATCGAAAACTTTTTGATTAAAAATAAGACGTAAAATTTACATATTTTTTTATCTGGAAAATTTATTTGAATATCATCGAAATTTAGACTGTGAACTATTTTAATTCTTTTTACCATTACAATTACTAAATTAAATAGTTTGTTTTAGTCCTAATAAAATAATGAGTTTAATTATTTAGTTGTATTAAAATATAATTAATCTTTAAAAAAAAACAAGAAGAATCAAAACAACATCCATATGTGTAATGTAATATTTCAGTATTAACATAGTTATTATAATATTTACGTACAATTTTGTCTCGAATAATATCCGATGGTTTTTTATGAATTTTACTTTTATGAGATTGAAAAATTAGCATAGAAACAACGCATTTTAATATCCAGATGCTAGTTATAATTGGTTCAGAGTATTAATATTGTAAGTTTTGTTTTGTATATTTCATTTTCATATCACAAAAAAAATATGATTTCATACAAACTCCCCATACGCAAAATTCAAAATAATAACTATGCATTTAGTTAAGTAAACCAAGTGATAAGAGATCCATAGCATATTTAACAAATCATATTATAAGTTAGCTCTTTTTTGAAGAGATGATGAGCAATTGAATAACAGACAGTTCTCGTAGAAACTTCTGTTAAGATAAAGGGAATATTTAAGTTATTAGCACGCATGCCTCTCAATGAAAAAATGCTTTTTGTACTGACACTTGAGTTTGTGAGAACTGTCACGGTAGTCAACGATGTTTATCACTGCTACACGAAACCAACTCATGAATAGTTTTATAAAAATTCATTGTAATAAAAGCGAAAAGAGGTTTTCAATAAGCCTCGGTTAACCATGCAAAATAAACCAGTTTTCGGTTTTTCTTAAATCAGGCAAAACACCAGTTAGCCGGTTTCGGTTTAAACTGGGTTGGTAGCTTTAGTGCGGCTGTACAATATTATATTCGACCTCTTCTAACGCCCACATACTCACCAAATAGTAATTTGGTACCCAAAAATTTACTGACGATGCGCATCGGAAAGAAAAAGTTAACTTTGTAAGTTATGTTTCTTTACGATTTGCAACATTAAAACTAATGTATACTTTATTTTTAAGAAGAAAAAAAAGTATTTGGGTTTTTATAAAAGGTTTCCGATTGACATTCTCTCTTCTTTAAACCTTACAAATTTTGTGATACGTATGTTGGCAATTTAATATAAAATATTTGTATTTAATTATAATGTGACACGCCAAGGAAGTCAAATTACGTTTTTATTTTTGTGTAAATAAAATATCACTCGAGGGATTACCGCAACGCAAATGTTATGCACGCTTTCGTTAACAGTAGGTTGTAATATGCATTACGTAACTTGGTGTTATTTAAAGCTTTTTCATTCTGAAAATAAGGACATAAATCTCACTCACATGGTTAAGGAAAATACACTTTTTACGTTAACGGGAAGGTCGATATACTTTTCCAAAACAGAAGACATTGACACTTTTAGGTTCCGACTTCTTTATGAATTCAATACAATAAGTTTACATATTTTTTTATTTTATAAAAAAATGCAACTGTTTATCATCATTGAAACAATTGCCATCATCATTCGTGTGCTCCATGTCGAGAAACGGTAAGAAAATGGTAAGAACACAACATTGAATTTATGTTTTATCAATTTAATTAAGAATCAAACCATATTACTTATTTATTTTTATATATTTTTTATTTTTTAGCAAGTCGGTTTTGAACATATTCTTGTTTATTTACAATCGTATGACATTATAAACTCTACTGTTTCGTCTACAAAACTTTTAAATATTTGTTTTTTTATTATCAACATTGATGAGCTAATTTTGGGTTAAAAATAATTTCACTTTTGGATTGGATGGTTTCACTGGTACAAGTGAACTTGATTTTTTATTTTGTTGAAAATGCAACAAAATACATATTTATTTATATTTATTATATTTTAAATTCTTTATCACAACCATCTGTGCATATAATATTTTATTTTAATTAAAAAATAAAATATTGTAGCCAAACAAAGTTCTATTGGGAGCTACACTATAAGTGGAAATGATCCAACGGAATGTTCATTTAATTCTAAGCCGTTAATTTTTAAGCAAAATATTTTGGATCTTGGGATAAGAGCAGGTATCATTACGGAGATTAGTCTTCGGTAAAATTACTATTGTATACAGTGTCTAACAGTACTCAACGTAGTATCCATCAACTCCTGGGGTAATAATAGTGCAAACGAAAAAGTTTCGTAACTAAATTATAATTAGCTACGATTTTTTTAAAAATATTTGGGTAAAAAAAAGAACTCTTTTACTTTGCATATTTGCAACTAAATTACCAATACAATATAATTTAAAACAGGATAAACATAAAAAGTCAGTATTTATTTAAAATTTGGCCAATAGCCGTAATTATAATAATGAGTTTAAGTTATTTTAGGTTTGGTTTTCAACATAAAACTGGCTTTAAAGTTAAAATTGGAATCAATTATATAATTACTGACTATTTTATATAAACACTAAATATTTAATATTTAATACTGTCCAAAATTTGAAAGTCTTTATAAAAATATATTTGGATACTAAGAGAAAAATATGTTAATTGGCTATGTGTATCGTACAACGAAAACAAGATGTTGATGCTGAGCCAATACGAAAAAATATATACATGCGTTAATTATTTAAAACTTTTACACTTTTTACTGGGTATATTAAATGCCGGGTAGATAATAGGTTTTTGTGATATAAATCACAGTTCAAAAGAGGGCATCAAAAACCAAAAACGACAAACTTCCTGATAGTCGGTAGATATAGGCGTCTCTCTTATCGGTAACATTGAAATTTACATCCTGATTCTACAAACACGTGTTTATGCTCTTTGTCAGATTCTATTCGAATATGTTTATTTAAGTATTTTCTTTTCAACAGTTCAGTAGTTTGCTATTTTATCTCTACGCGGATTTAAGTCACATGAATGTTTTGTACTGGCAACTCATGGAGAAAATACGTTAGTTCTATAAAAATAAAACAAAGTCTGATGTCTTTTTTCCACTATTTTATGTTACGATCAGAACTCTTTTGGCGCACAGAGAGAGTATATATAATCACCTGAAAATAAAACTATTTTCAACATATTATTCATCCATATCCAATATTAGTCCACATGTGCCTATGTTTTTAGAAGGCTCTAATCATTGAATTAATGAAATTTGTAATGTACGTAAAAATATTTGTTTTGACTTAAAAACATAAGAAAAATATAGTTTTAAAACTGTGTACAATTTATGGCTTGGGAAACAAAAGCGGCAGTTTTCATAGTCCTAAAATTTTGTCAAATCGACTAAGTATTGTTAAGCCATTTTAATATAATTTACTTTGTTTTGTGAAAACTTATATGGAATTATGTAGACTGCACCTACATATATTGAAAAATTAACATGCAAGAGTTTTATTTTAAAAAAAATAACCTACTACTAAATGCAGAATTTTCAGCTTTACAAGATGACATATCTAATTAATTTTAAAGAAAAAATGAAGGTTGTCGTATTTGTATTCAGAGCCTTTATTTCCACTCGTACCATTACACAACTTTAGTCAAAATCAAATTGAATGAATTATTATAAAGTTTTGTGGAAAACAGAATTGATTTTTTTTAATGTTTTATAAAAATTGAAATACTCCTCTTTGCAAATAACAATATACTCAATTGGGATGTCGTTTCTGTTTTTTTAAGTCTTTGTTCTTTTGTTCACTCATTAATTTGAGATCAATCTATAATATAACGATTAAACATTGTCGTCATAAATTTCGTTAGGTTATAAATCAACTACTTTACAATAATAAATAAATATTGACTTCTGAAAGCTTTTATTGTTCTAAAACATCCCCAACCCAAACTCACTCAAGACAAACAGTCACGTAGGACAACAAAATATAAGTTGTTCAATAGTCGTACACTTCTGATTTTAGCAACGATAATTTAATATAAATTACAATTTATTGATATAAAAGTTTCAATAATATCGTAAATTATTATTATTTAGAAAGCATAAAAATATTTGTTGTATTGGGCAGTATTTTGAAATATTAAGTCATATGAAATAGATAAAGAACAATCAGATGAAGAATATTTTTATATCAAATTTTCATTAATTAAATGTTTACTCTGTTAACAATGAGCGCCGTGCCATTTGTTTCGACAAAATGACAAATTGTCATCGTTTTGTTAAAGACGCATGAAATAATGTACAGCTGAAATATTGTAAAAACAATTTGTCACTGATAATAATTATAGCTTTTTTATTATTTCAGTTAGTGTATTTTACTTGTTATTTTGCATGAAAGAAAATGAAAATTTTGGTATAAATCTAAAAATATAGTGACACTATATTTGAATCAATTAAAATGTTAAAATACAATTTTCATATCAATCACATGATAAGTAATTTATTTATATTCTGTTATTTTTTGTTTTGTATTATATCGAATCCCAAAAGTGATGGGGTGCTGAAGACTGGTTACAAGTTAGTGTAATTCAATAGTTTTAAAATACATGAAAATAATGGATACTTATTCACAAACGTAAAAAGAAGTAGTGATTATAGTTTCTCAACTTACACATACCCGAGTAACGTTTCCACGTTTATAAGAAGTTATTTTTCATGTTAGTGTATCCTGATAGGTGTGGTGATACTTGAGAGAGTTTCAAAGCTATAAATATCAATAAGATTCTTTCAGGAAGTGACCCATATAAGAAGTTGTTTGACGCTTGTTAACTCCGACTCGGTGCAATAGTATCGAGAAAATTTACTTCTGACAATATTTACTGGACACACATAAAGTTTGCGGTGAAAATTATGGAAGATCAAAAGATAACGATTTTTTATGAACTTAAATACTTTGATATTCTTTAAATTTAATTTTATTTCCATAAAGTAACCACAGTTCCCGCCAGAAAAAAACATGCACAATTAGATGTTTTAGCTGTCATAGTATAAGTAAGCTTACTTTTCCGCAATTCATCCAATCACCTGAAATACAAAATTTTCTTCAGTTTCTTCGGTTCCTATTACGGCTAATAATATTTATAAAGATAAAGTGTATATATTATTATGTAATAATAGGATAGGATATCATAAGATTAGTTTCTTGATGCTTGAACTACGAGTTTCTTGAGTCGAATCAGCAAAAATATCGCATGACAGCGTTTTGTCATAAGAAAATAGAGGCTTAATATAAATATTATATTCATTTCAACAAATAATCTTTCTGAATTGTATCATTTGACATTTTTACTATCCTTTTCGCAAATGATATTTTCCTGTCATTCAAACAATTTGCGAACAACTTTGAGTATTTATACATAAAGAATAATATTAATTCTAATTTTATTATACAAAGATTTAAATGAACACCTTTTCTTATTTTTACTAAAAATACTATTATATTCCACGTGATTGATTTCACATTACATACTTTTGAAATGAAATCAAAGGTTGAAAGAGCAATCTTCACTCTTTAATTATTATCATACTAACAAAAGGGGACTCGGAAGGGGCTCGAAAGGTCTTGCGCGATCCCTTTGTTAAATTTGACTTAGACCAGTGAGCTCCTTGTTTAATATATATAAATATATATATAAAATCACAGATTAAATCAATACCTAACTGCAATTTCTGACATAATATTATCTACGGCCGCTTCAGTATAACATTTAAAACATATTATCTATGTATTTCTGCAGCAATCTTGAAATTTTCACTCTCGCAATCTGAGATTGCTAATTTATTTTTTCAACTGATGATATAAATTGTTTTAGGTTATATTATGTTACATTTGAATGTTTGAACAATATAACATATATTTATTTGAGAGTAGTGAAAAAAATTGCCACTTCCCAGAAAACTGCAAATAGCTCTGAGATTGAGCGAGCCTCTTGTTAGCGTATAGTCAGACCACCGCTGCATACAATTAATATCCAATTATAATTGTATACACCGTATCACGACTTCATAAATTTTCTAACAAAGATTCATTGAACATTTTTAATAAAATTTAAGAGAAAAATTAATAAAACACATAGCCGCACGTCTAAAATTGTACTGACAATAGCGACAATAACTATGAAATAACAAAACGAATATTAATCAGACTGTTTCTCTTAGAAGTATTTCAATTTTTTTTTTTTATTATTATTAAGCATTAATCAACTATATGTATAAAACAAAACAGAAATGAATCCTCTCATTCTTCTTCACGCTTGAAAAAAGTAAAGAGGTAATAATGAAAAAATATGTATATAATACACATATTAATGTTAAAAATAAAATGATTCAGAAGTTGCTTTCTACATGGTAAAGCAATTATTAAAAATAACAAATATTTTTCTTAGTAGATGCTATTTCTGACCATATTAATATATTTTTACATAAGTATTTGTTGCCAAAAGATAAAATTACAGTTTTATTAAACTCTTCGAAAGTTTCGCAGCGGTAATTCATAGAATAAATCCCCTTTGAGTAATAACCGAAAAAATGAAACGCATCCGTTTATATCCAGTGAGGGACTGGAAAATAAATCTCTCGAGCTTGTGCAACTTAAACGATATTTTTCCTTTATGTTAATAATGAGGGCAATATTAGGCGGTCTACCCTAATATTTTATTTCAAAGAGACAAGTAAAAGTTTTATCTTCATATGAGGCGTAAATTGTCGTAATTGACCGGCGCTGGGAAAAGAATTTATGCTCAGACAATATCTTGAATGTTTTCAGTCGAAGAAAATGAGTATAGAGAAAAAGTTTTTTGTAATTATTTTTTTGAACTAACCTTGCCAAATAAGCCATTAATAAAAATAAACTAAAAAAAACTCAAATATAAACTTTACAAGTAAAAAAATGAAGGCAGTTGGAAATTATCTTACAAGTTTATTCTATTTTTCCATTTGATATTTTCAATTCGAATGACTTAAAAATAAATTGGTTTTATAGAACAACTTCAGAAGAGATACCTCCATTAGAAGACCATTGTATCGGACTCCACACTAGGAGCAAAAAAAATATTCTTTCTTCTGTAAGTTTATTTTGAATTTTACGTCAGACATTGTTTTTACCGATTCTTTTTTTTCTAGAATATAAATGCAATGCGATCTTACTAGGTCAGTATATTTTTTTATTCAATTCAAATATAAAAAAAGATCACCAATAATCTTCTGAACTTATTGGTTTTTCCAAGTAAATTTCCAATAACAGTGAAATTTTTACATTATCAGAAGCTGCAAATTTGATATTTTTAACCGTTTTACGACAACATTTTAAACTATGAAATTTGTGGTGAAATTAAAAATTGAGGATTTTTTTCTATCACTAAAAAAGTTTTGTGGACGATGTTTATGTTGTTCATGGAATACATTTTTAACAAAAAAATGCTCTAGAAAGCAATATACTTTTGTGACAATTTTAACATCTAAAAATGTTTAGATAAACGAAACTAACTTGCCGTTTATAGTACAAGGAATATTTTAATTAAATTGCTTATAAAATCCATTTAAAATTAAAAATAATCAGAAAGCTTGTTAACCAACCTGACCTAAGTTTTAAATGGTATTTTTTTTACTAAACCATTTTAATTATTTTTGGAATATCATTTCAAGATATTTATTAATATTTCATTTCATAAATATATAACTCAAACTTACTTGCATCTTACCTTTTCCATATTGATATTGTGAGATGAATAAATGTATAAGAAATGTAGAACAGTTGCCGTGTGGCTTGGTGTGTACTCGACATTGCTTCTTGTACATACCGTCAATTTTGTCTTATTCTTCTGTATACATTATATTGCGCAGTCAAAATTTACAATAATTTTAAAATAAAGTTTCAAATCTTTTTTTGTGATATCTGTGACCTATAAAAATTTGCTAACATCAGAAATTCTAATTCTCTTAGATTCATTTTAGCACTAAAGCTCTCTGAATATGGTAAATTAAGTATCAGTCGAAATTGATAACTAACAAAACATCTTGACTATGTCCAACTTAACAGACAGATGTACTTTAAAAGTAACGCAAAAATATACGTGTAATCTGGTGTTGCTTAAAATAAAGCCAAAAATTGGTGGATTAAAACAATCTTGTTGTGGTTTTGAAAATTTCATGGTGAAATGAAAAACATCGTGCCCAATTAAAAGTAATAAACTTACTTTTCTAAATTTTACATTTGCACATGCATTTATGTGGGTTTTACAAAAAATAACTCAAAATTTTATTTTTTTATATTTTTTTTCGAGTACTTGAGTAATGTATAAATGTGTATACAATTAAATTAAAATTAAAAATTGTGGCAACGACTTGCGTATTTTTTGAGAAGTTTTGACTGTACTTTTCCACCTTAGGTACGACACCCTCATAAACAAGCGGAGAATGCAATAACCCAGATCATTTTCATATGCAATGTGTTTTCATTCAATACAATAGCACAAATGTTGGTCCGTTTTTCACGCTGTGCAAACGCAAATTGTATTTTTATCATAAAAATATTATATATATGATTCTCAAAAAGCGTTTTGATTTCAAACGTGTTATATATAATATTCATACATTTTAAAATATTACATAGTTTAAGTAAAACTCAAACTGACACGCGGTTGAAAAACTGTTTTTTTTTCTAAATATTACCATATTAGATTTTTTTGACTCTTTCGCGTATGAGTAATTTGTTAATACGTCAATATTTATTGACAAAAAAACGTTATATCAAATACAAACTCTATTTTATATATTTTTTTTAACCAATGTTTATTTAGATAACGGGTTCCCAACCAATGGGTCGCCAACTTATACAGTAAATGAGTTTATTTTTTTTACCGTAAGTTTATATTGTCGTCATAAAGTTTACAGCCACAAAAAATATTTTTTTTATAAATTATAAATACTTATTTACAAAACCAAATAGCATTAAGAACTGAATAAAATATTATTTATCTGAGGTACAATTATTTATTGTAGCAGTAATAAAGAGTTCGTTTCATAATATAATATAAATAAACATATAAAAATAAACAAACCCGAAACTGATAAAATTATTATTATCTGTAAAGAAAATTAAAGGGAGCTTAAAGTTAGGAATATTTAAAAATACTCATAATGTACGATTGTATTTTTTTTTATAAGGGGAATGAATTTTTCCATATTTATAAAGAGTCAGGTCCATAGCGCAAGGGTTAGCGTTGTCGGTTTCGGTGCCAGACCTGACAGGTTAATGTCCCATTACGAACATTATATTTTCAATCGATATGTCGATTTCTGTTCAAAGGTGCTTGTGATGTCTAAATATTCATTGTCACCCTAACGATTTTTAAATAACTGAGCATAGCAAGAGCGATAAGTAAATCATTAGTTCTTTCCTAGCCTTATCGTTTTATCCCTACCACTATCTCTGATAAAGAAAGGTTGAGCGAACAGTTATTGTAGATTTTTTTTTTTTGAGATACCTTCATTAGGAGGCCATATGTTCCACATTGGAAGTAAACATGGATTACAAAAATAAAAACAGTTTAAATTAAGATGGTATCTGAAAGAAAAGTATAAACAATTCGTTGACATTTTGTTTTCGCAGTTACAACGCCCTGACTGAAAATAGATAGTCAGCATCGCCAATGTATTAAAGTAACCTTTTGGATAATTGTGTCGTTAATTATTAATATTTGAGAAAATGATTAAAACCTTGTTAGTAGTAAATCATACTAAATGTGTTTGACATTATTATGGCTCCTTTGGTATTAATTGACTAATCTATTTCAGGGAATGGAGCTTATCATCTTAGTAATATTGTTATTATGTGTGTAAAAATAGATAGGGTTTTTTCTCATCAAATTTAATTGAGACTATCAGAGTCATCCAATATTCCTGCCGTCTATTTTAGGATACTCGATCTGAAATATCCGGGCATATACAAAGCTTAAATTGTTCGAAAAAAATGAGTTCTAGATTTCATCCATGAGTTAATAACGAAGCTTCTGAGTAAATTTATTCGTTTATGGAAATTGAATCGGAACGACTGAAGGAGAGGAGCGCTTCGATGAGAATTTCCCTCTGGCAGGTAATAAAGTCGGAAATAAAAACACAGATGGTGCAAGTAGGGGGCGAACAACTGGCGAGTGGACTGACTACCAAGTATTAATCTGAGTATGAAGTGTGAAAAATTGATATCATTATTATTGAGTTATACAAAAAAAGGTAAGTATTTTTTTGTTCAGTTTTGGCCAGTAGATTTATTTTAATTCTGTAACTATCTCATACAAGCCTATGTAGAAGACTTCAAAAAAGTCGTCGACTATTCAAGTCAAGAAAAAAATTAGCAATCCATTATTTATTTAATGGTTTGGTGAAGCTTACTGTGCTAATATTCAAATTAAGCAGTAAAACGTTCTAATCTTCAAAAGGGATGTTTCAATAAATGTATTATTTTTTTTAATCTTAAAGACAAGAATCTGTTTTTTTTTATGTTTAAGTTTATTCTTCTATTCTTATCAGAAAAAGCGATATTGATTGACTTATTTACAACAATTAACATAATACACAAGGAATTCATGTACATATTATACATTGTGGACGAGTTATAATTTTTAAACCCTGTATTCACGTAAACATAATTTGGTACTCATCGATTTTTAACAATTTGTAAAAAAGACGAACAAAATTATTTGAATGATTTAAGTACACGTATCAGCAAATGATGTTTAGTAAAACTTAATTGAATGTTTGAGAAATTCATAATTATTCATTTATTCATAAAGTTTAATGTTTTTGATATCAACAACCCTAAATTTAAATTTGTCATTAAACTTTAGTAGTTTATTTACATATTCAATTATGAATACTTAATATATGTTGACTGAGATAATTCTCAAGCAAATTTTAAACGAAGATATCAATCTTATTTTCGTCATAAATAAGGTATGCTTACAAACCTTGATGAGATATACGAACTAACATTTCAATATACCCAAATATTTCAATAATTATCAGTTCTTTGATAAACATGAAAAAAATGTTTACGATGTAACAAAAATAAATGTTTTCTTTTGAATGTAGATAGTATTTGATTTTGATTTATTGTTTTGCAGAGAAACGTTTTTATAAAATCATTTTACGATGCTATTTATTCACTATTGCTTATTAACAAAATCATTTAAAAAATAAACAATTTACCAGTAAAAGTTATATATCTTCGAACGGCAGTAGACTGTGAGCAACACCAACAAAATTTATGTGTTATTTGATCTTTGTATTAAATCATAATTTCTTTGGCGATCATTTATTTCTAAACGACATAACAATGTTTAATTATTTTACCTAGAATGCAGGTGAAACAATACAATCGCATTTGTTTAAAAACACATTTATTAGAATTAAACATTCACAAGGGAGATTACAAACGACACATAAATTATGCACAATGAAGTTTCTACGCAAAATTTATTGCACCATTTTCAATTTATTGCTCTAATATTAAACCTCATAGAGCATAAAGTTTTTTTGATTGCTTATTTTTGTTTTTGATGATTGCTCTGTGAGTGGAATAAATGTAATTTAAAATGCATTGTATGATAGAGTTGGTGATTAAAAGCACATATTATCAATTTACATAATATATTATAATTTCAATGAATTTATTAAATCATAAATGTATTTAAAAAAATACAAGCAAATTTTGTGAGCTTTTACTGTTTTCTTTTTTCGGTGAAAATTTATTTAAATTTGACTTTAATAAAATTGTGACTTTTTTATATAACTGAATTTTTAAAAAAATATTTTTAAATAGCCACTAAACTACACTTTTACTACTTTAAAAAACAAAAAAAATGAAAATAGTTATTTTTTTCTGAGCCATATCAGCTTTGAATATGGAGCATATGATTTTGAAATAAACAGTTTTTGAATTTCAATGTATCATATACTTCGTACAAAATATCGAAATATATTAAATCATTAATGAGTATATTTTTTTAAACGATGTCCGCTCTCAAAGTAGAGCATGTGTTATAATACTAAAAAAAAATCTACGCGAAACTTTTTTGCTACTCAGTTGCTCAGCCACTCTTTGTTTTCAAAAGAGAGTAGGGATATAAAGAATCTATGTATGACAAGACTAGTGGCTAGAATATCGCTTTTGCTACGTCTCGTCATTTTGGAGGTATTATTAGACATCACAAACATCAATGTTTTTAAAAGAAATCAATAAATTAATTAAAAAAATATGTTTTTATTGGGATTCAAGTCCGTGAGATCCGTCACGGAAGTCAACAACGTTGACCTCTGTGCCACCGACTCGAATTTATATACAGCTGAACATCATTGTAGATACAGTGTCAATTATTATCTTATACATCAGTTTGATCTAATTAAAAATAGTGGTTGAAATTTCAGAAATTCATTGGGATTTGAACACATAATGTATAATATTTTTGTGATAGTTGATGAAAGCATGTTTTTAACATTGTTTTTTTTATTCATCCATAAAACATAATATTTATAGGTGTTTCGATTAAGGCGAATATAAACTCATAAAAGCGTAAAGAACATGGTAAAGTGTTATAACCACAAAGTTTCAATAGATTTTATAACAAGCTATCATACAAAGCGATAAAATACACCGAGAGGTATCGTCATAAAAACTGACACTGCTTATAAACTCCTTGACCTGATAACTACAGCATAATATCTGAAGGTAGTTGATGATGGGCAGCTACTCTACTTTGCAGTTATATTGTATGTTATCGATTGTATTGTGCGAATAGTTACTGAACGAATCTAGTATAATTTTTTTTTGATGTATCCATTAATCATATTATTTCATAATGATCGTTTTTGGCACTTACTTAAAATTTCGTATTATGTATTTATTCTTTACAAATAGTAACGATGAGTTTGTAGAAGTTAACAACATGCACGTCACGGACACTATGGTATTTATTTGAAAACTAGTGTTATAAATTTATGTCTATATTCCCAGACCGAGTTTAATTGAGGTAAGCTAGTATTTTTTCTAATTGTAAAGCATGATTTTGTTTTTAAATTTAAGGTTTTACGTATTATCAAACATTTAAGTTGATTGATATAAAATAAAGTATTTGATTTCGGCTTTTCCAAACGATCCACCAAAGCATCAACAACATTAGCGGTGGAATTATTTTCGTTTCAAGCTTGGCAAAGAACATTATCAATTTAATATTTAAAAAAAAAATATTGATTGCTTTTAGGCTTGGTTTTTTGTGGTGTATTATTATCAAGATTTGTGATTGACATCTATTCACTGTTTTCTCTAAAACCTAGTTTTTTTTCTTCTTACATTATAAAATATACTTTAATGAGAGATAACAAGTATTCAAAGAATTGCGTCGCCTTTGCAGCACAATATGTGACTCTTATAAAATTTATTAGGTTATATTTATTATAAAATAATAAAAGACAATTATTGAGCATTATAAAAAATATTTATATAAATAATTTTATGACATAGATAGAGTATAACTATATTTTAAATAAGTTAGTAATTGGTTTCAAAACTTTCTCGAAGAAAACATATGAAAATTTAGGCAGAAAAACTTTTATTTCAAAGCACGTTTGAAACTTTTTGAGACTGCAACTGTAAGGGTAGAAAATTCTTTTAGTTAAATATGAGTTCGTGCAATTTGCCCAGTGGAATTTCTTTATTATGAACAAACGCAATCTTATTCACTATATATATACTATGTATAAGCTTTTATTTTCACTGTATTAATAGCTTTTTTACATAAGCATGTAGTTTTTTATAATATTCGTATAGAATTGATGTAGGAGATTTGTTTATGTAAATTATTTTCGCTTTATGTAAAGGTTTTAAACGTCTTAAATAAGAGCTTTAAATAAAAAAATATATATAAAATAATAATATTTTTTTTTGTTCACAGATGTCGAAAAACAAAATCGCGTCAGAGGTTTTTGTCAAATGAAAAAAAATATTTAGTAACAAAATAATATTTTGTAGCTCCAATTTTATCAACTTGGCTACGAGAATATCGCATATCATTCAGGACGTTCCAAGCTTACGTTCCACAACGTTATTATGAAATGTTTTTTTAAAACAACAAAGCATGGGTGTTTGCGGTGTGGTAGAAATTGAAAATATTTGGCTTTTCAAAGATTTTTATTTTTGTTTACCTATATAAAAACGTTAAATAAGCTTCATAAATATTAAGTAAGTTTATTTATATTATTAAGAACATTATTATTTATAATGGTAAACTTTATATTATTGTATTTGTGCTTATTTTCATAAAAAAAAACATAAAAAGTAAATATAAAGAAGTAAAGCAATGCAATATTTTTTAAGCTTAATTTTAGCGTGACTATAAGATATTTCACAAGTACGATTTTCGTAATAAACACGGTGGTAACATTGTGTAAAAATGATAAGGCGTTTTATACAGCCTTACAGAAGGGAAGTGATGTGTGACGCTTTCTTTGTTCGATACAAGAGGGTTGCCACTTCATTGATATCCGAGGCTAGGTGGCAACTTAACACAAAGGCAGTACTTTGAACCAACGGAATAAATCCAAGTATTAAGCTTCTTTTATAAACCTTAACATATTTTACTTTAGTGATATCGAAATTACAATAACTTTATATCGACACTGTGACATGATTGTTGAAAAAATGTCACACTTAAAAACAAAAAAAGCGGTATTTATAGTGACATTGTCTTTATATTTTCGGTGGAATCGGCGGTAATTTTGTAGAAGTTCATTTTATTATAAAATTTATATAAATTAAAAGTAACTTTGATTATTCCACATGTTGTGTTTAGTGACACGTGTTTCGCCTATTTCAGAGGCATCTTCGAATTCTCTTACTATCATAAAGGTTGTTTAAGTACGAATGATTTTAATACTCTAACATGGTATATTATAAAAATAAAAATAGGAAGAAGGGAAGGGAGGATAGAAACAGACAACTATAATAATACTACTTATGACGTAAACATTACAAAATTATTGACTATTGAGTTCCATTTATTGAAAACAAATTTAGCAGTGGCGAACAACCTGTCCTTTTCAGGATGTTATTTAATAATCTTTGTTTACTGTTGACTCTTTTATTTATTTCTAAAAGTTCTAAACTATTAAATTTTAAACTGTTTTTATTTACTCGATGGAGCATTTTTATGTTACTTCTCTGATTAAAATTATGATCGTTCTCTTTTAAGTGATTGGCAAACTTATTACTTTTAAGACATCTTATATATTCTTTAATTCTAATTTAAAAGTTTTTACCTGTCTGAAGATTCGTTCTACAATACGCTATAGAATATCAAAAGTTTCTACAAAAAATAAAATTACATTCTCCGAGAGAAAAACCAAGGATTTTTTTTAAATCAGAAATATACAAAGATTAAAACTTTTAGTAAGGAAGAAAATTGATTTATATATTTAATATAAATTTGAATTTAGTTCCTGTAGTAATTTTTTTATCTGAACGGATCTGAAACAAATTTATTCTCCGTGGGCGAATTTTCCTACGGCTAAAACTTCCATTCTTGAAAATTTTATGTTCAATAGAATACTAAGTATAACATATTTTTTATAAATATTAAACAAATGTGTACTACAATTATTGCTTCCTGTCATACAAAAACAACACACAAATTCAATTTAATGAAACCGTACTGCTTTAAATATATTATAATAAAATCACTTTAACAACATTTTGTAACTTATTTCAGCATATATTCACATATCTAATTCATATACAATAAAGTAAATATGTACATGAATTAGATATGTGCATTTGTCGAAGCCGTCATCAACATTCATGAATTTGGTCACGGTGTTCACAAGTTTGAAGCCCAGTACGGGCAGTATAATTTTTCAATCGATCAATGAATATCTGTTCGAAGACATGAATGTTGATGATATCTGAAATTTTCTACCACCTTTCCAATCCTTAAAACAGCAAGAGTGATGAAAAAACTACTGAACAAGCCTTATTCTTCTATCCCTACTCTCTTCGGAAAAGAGAAGCAGAGCAACTGAGTTACAATAGTAATTGTAGAGAAAAATATATTGAAATAAACTCCATTCAGAGTCAATACTCTTCATATTAAAAGTGGGGTACGGTTTAAAAAAATGTATTCGTTGTTTAAAAATACAGCAAACGAAGAAAACAATGAATGTTTGGTATTGTGATAAATAGTGTGTGGCCTATTTGTAAAGTATACAAAAAAAAACTATGGTTGTGGGAACGTTACATTGGATTTTTAGTGTAATGAAAATACCCAATATATGGTTTTCAGTCAATAAATTGTTTTGTTTTAAAAATGAAATATGTCTACAATACTTTTTCTGGTTTTGCTTTGTGAAAGAACATTAACGACTGATTTCTGAATAAAACTTTTCTTGTTTAAACTAAATAATTATCAAATAATTAAATATAAAGTGTTTTTTTAATATAACGTACTTTTATAAGGAGATTGTTGAATTTGATAAGATTGGTTTATTATAATCCGCCAAATAATAAATTAAGTAAATTGAAATATGGTTTTAGCATTACAGATCTTTAATCTAACAATATATAAATATATTAATAAAAATAAAATATTCCTTTGTACTCTATTCCACTTTATTTAATAGGTCAGGACCGATTTCGCTCAATGCGAACATTGTCAACTGATGAGAAATATAATTTAACAATGCTATTTATACAAAAATAAATTTAAATGAAAAGGTGTTAACACCAATTGGCATTGAAAAGAAATTACCAATTACATTATAAGTGATTTATTTTGAAGGAATATTATGTTTTTATTAATATAATGCCTTTCCACAAAGTATTGACAGTGAACACCCTAAAAGTGATATAAATATATATTTATATTTATTCAAACTTATAGATTTAGTATAGATCATTACTTTGTGGAACATTGTATTATATTATCGGCTCAGCAGGTTTGCGAATATATACCGTTTGTAAAAGTAAATATTAACATTTTAATTTAACTTGACAAAAGCTATTTTTAGAAATTAATTTTTTTGTTTTCAATATGGTATATATGATGTGAAAAAACTATTTTAGTCTCCTCAAGTTTTTTTTACGGATGAAAGTTTCGTTACATTGCACCATTAAATAAATTTGTAAAGCGAGTGTATGTTGAATCTACCTATAATAATTTATATCCTTATTCACAGAGAGTTTTATTTAGTAGCTATAATAAAATACACATGGAAGGGTTTTATACAATATTAATCCATCACCCTCAACACACGTGTAGTAAAACTTTGCCTCACTTGAGATAATGTGTATATAAGATGTTTCAAACATATTAAATTAATGCTTAATCATGTATTTGAAAATAGTGCGTATAACAAAAATGTTTTGCGCATCAAATGAACAACATTAAAAATAATAATTTAAAAGTAAGACTTCTCTCTTATGTAAGTTTCGTAATTGATGGATGATTTTACAGTACAAAAATTGGATACTACAAAGTATTGTAAATATAGCTCGTTTTCCTTAGTTTTTTTTAAACATCATTGAAAATTATATAACTTCTAACATGTAATGAAGGTATTGTTTTACAATTATATAAAACGTCAAAACGACAAATCAATTGCTGTAAAAAAACGGAAGTATTCCGTTCGTTAACTTATAAGCACAAGGCTTCCGCTTTAAAAAAAATATAACCAATAAAAACTTAATTTGTATTCGAGAATTTGACAAATCATTTATAGTTATTTGAATAAAAAAGTTTACAGATTCACGAATTGATATGTATTAAAGATAAAGCATTGCTTTTCAACGATCTAAACTGAAGAATGTAAAGATTTCAACCCCTATTCTCTATGTCAAGTTAGCTTAGTCAGTTTTTAAGTTTAAATGGCATTATAATAAAAATAATAAAAGATTTTTAGTACCTTTTCCACTTAAAATTTATTTGATCAGGACCGGTTTCGCTCCTCACGAGCATTATCAACTGATAAGGAAAATAAATTAAACAGTGCTATTTATACAAGTTAAATTGAAATAAAAAGGTGTAAGCAATTACTAACAATTAAAAGGAGTTACAAATTAAATTATAATTACACAAAATTTAAATGCTTAACACCTATAACATACAATTAAAAATCATCAATAATAAGTGGCAAATGATGTCAACTATAAACACAATTAAAATTTAGGAAATTTTTAAAGTAGTTTCATTTTGTTTAAAAATTTCCCAAATTTTAATTGTGTTTATAATTGACATCATTTGCCACTGAAAAAGTGCTAAAAACCTTTTTTTATTTTTATTATAATGCCATTCCACCAAGTATTGACAGTGAACACCTTAAAAGTGTTAAATAATGTAGTTAAGATCTACGGACTTCAAAGGTTCTAGCTTTTAAAGTAAGCTAGGTATCAATAAAGAGATGGCATTGTTTTTGGCATCTTAGAGATGTATGAAAAAAGTATCTGTACTTTACAATGACGAACTCACATCACTTAAAATCCTTGTGCTCTGCCAGTGCTCTTGAATGGAAAGGAATCATAATATCTGACCGAGCTGCATGAGTGGTCAATACTAGGGCATCCAATCTCGGACTCTATTCTTGATCCCGGGATTTCGGGATTCACAATTTTCGGATCCCGGGATCTCGTAAATGTGAGTTTTTTTTTAATCGCTGACTCATTTCAAAATTTTTTGCCCAGTGGGTGGTTTCGAAGAAATATAAATAGCCCTTCTGATTAAAAATAGAGTTTTTAGTTATTTTTCAATAGCTACGTAAATATTCGTAATTTGCTTGAATTTTTATTATTGTAGTGATCACTCTATCTACAACGCTATTAATCTTTATTGTGTCAGCATTATGAAAATAATTAGAAAGCTTGCCACTCATTTCATATTTCATTTTAGACACAATGTTGAATAGTTCAGAGAGAAGGAACAGAAATTAATGAAAATAAAAACGATATGTAGTTCTACATTTCACATTTCTTTCAATGAGATAGAACGAGAAGGTCATAGAAGAAATCTAAAACTTCTTTGTTTTGTAAACGGCGAATAATTAATCACACAAGGTACTGAAAACGTTGGCTTTTAATAAAAGAAACCTGCAAATGAGGAGTTAGGTTGCAAACCTTTCAATCTGTTTGAATTTATCTAAAATATATCGCCAATATAACACTAATATAACACAACTATCTAAAATATAACACAACAAGTTATATGAAATTTAAGAAATTATAAGTATTTATGTAGTTGATGTTCTTCATCTTATTGCAAAAAAAATAAATCATTACGAAAGTCCTCAAAGACTTGTCTGAATGTGCTGTAGTGAGTTAAAAGAAAAAATGGTTATAATGGATAAACTTACATATTATACTTTCTCTCTATAGCACGCTAAATTATATATATATATTTTTTTAGAAGATCACTGAGTGAAAAATACTGTGAAATTTTCAAGATGAAAATATAAGATACCATATTTTTTAATATAATAAGCCTTTCTATTTTATTTACTGAATAGTCAAACCAAAAATATTTTTTAGAAAATACAGTGGCATTATCTTTTTCAATAAGACTCGTCAAATAAGTCGTCATTCATAAAATCATTAGTTATTTTTATAACTGAAGTACTGAAGCTTAAATATTCTATTATTTTTTTTATGAAAATATTATTATTTTAAAAATACTTTGTAGATGAATATTTATTTCAAAGCTCGATTTTGTGATAGAAACATAATAAAATATCGTTTCAAAACAAAAAAATATATTTAACTATGCACGTTCTGAGAAATTCATTGAATTTAAAATATCTTGTCACTCCCAGAATATTGCAGTAGCCAGTTTTAAATAAAAGCATCTGAATTGCGGAATTCCCACAAAATGCAGCGGAATTGCATTCGTCTTTTACGGTTGCATTATTTTTCCCTTCAACGAGCGTTTTGCGCAAATTAAAGCCGCCATCCTCCCGGAATTCTTTTCATAGCAAACGGTCAAAAGGCAAACTCTAAAAGCTCTTGGTCAATAGATTCAAACATACTTCGTGCACAAACGAATATTGTTTCCGTATAAAGTCATTTATCACCAACAAAAGAGTGTTAAAACAAAAAAAAAGAAATTTTATTAAGACTGACATTTACTGAATATATTTTTATTTTTGTTGTAACTGCTTTTCCATAATCATCATTGAATGTCTTATCTTACGTCATCTTAATTTATTATCTTCACGTATCGATTTTATTTCTTTTATGCCTTTTAATTCGGACAACTTACTTGTGCCCTTTTTCTGATAGAGATACTACTTCTATCTTTTTCATTATTATATTTAAAATCCACGATTTTATATTGAATATACTCGGAAATCATTACCGCCACCACGAGGATTTCAAACTGAATTCAAGGAAACATTATTTGTTACTCGGGTGATTTATCCAATACCTATCTCCTGTTCTATGCTCATGAACATGTAATGAAAACAATATAATATATCTTGCGTGTGAATTTGTTTACAAGAAAAACACAAACGTAGTTCCGCCTATGCGTTTCAGCCATATATTTAAATGTTATTGCACGGTTATGGTAGATATCCACACTAATAAAAAACTTACGAATTAGTATATAGTGATAAGTGGAGTATTTTTTTTCCTGTCAATATTGTTGAACCATCGGAGTGAACGTGTGGGAAATCGAGGAAAATTTACATTTGGCAAATACAGGTAATTTTTTTTTTTCGTTTTTAACCTCTAGAAACATTGAAACACCCATTGTTATCGTTACTGATCATACCGGTGTCATCTATCATTCATATTTTGAGACTATAATATAAGTGTACAATAAGTAATTACATATTATTTGATTGTATTTTCTTCATTATTTGTGTATTTTTTTAATTTTGTTAATTTAAAAAAAAATATCCCACTATTGAATCTGAACAACTGTTTTCATCTACGGGACAAATATTTACAAATTTCAGGATAAGTCAGTAATTAATTTCTTTTATGAGAGTATATTTTTATTCTGAGAAAAGTTTCGTTATTCTATGAAATTTTAATTGGAAATTTATACCAATTGTATTTAAAGTATGTAATTATTGAATTAAATACGTCATTAAAGCAATAGATAAACCAAATTAGTGACTAAGCTCAACGTGGCATACAACGATAATATTTGTGAATAATTGTTTATTTAACTAATTTTTTTTATAAAAAAATAACTGTTCGTGTTTACTTACACTCTAATTTATTTAAATTTAGACATTAAAAGTTTACTCCCTGTTATTACATAGTAAATAAAGTTTTTGAATATGGAAATTTATTTCAAGTTCACTTTTATTCTTACTGAAAAATATGTATATTACCGCAAACAATATATATATAAAATTTATCTTAACAAGTTAAAAAATGATTTTCTTACATTTTATTATCTTATTTATGTAAACTTAAACTAAACTGTATTATGAAGGCTTAAAGATTGTTATAAAAATAAAACTGTGTCGGATGTAGGTTAATATTAAAACCTTTTCCGGGGACAAACCGTGTACTTTTTAATTGTAAAACGGCCTTTGGGAAATAACTTTCAGGCGGCGGTGCTGACTGTTAACTCTTGACTGCAGTCATTGAATTTACAAACAATGGATGAGAGCTGCACCTTAAAGCTTTCAAAAATTCATTACAACATACTCATTAACACTGAGAAAATTTTCAATTCACATTACAAAAAAAAAGTTTTAAAATCACCAACATCAGAAGAAATGTGAAACATGTCAAATGTGAAAGGAAATAAAGAGGTCGTTTTGTTAAATTACCAACTTTTCAATAAATTAAATAAAATAGACAAAGAAGCCACGTGTTTTTTTAAATCTATTTCCTCTCCCAATGTGGACCATATGGCTTCCCAATGGAAGTATTTCAATAGAAGTTTTTCTACGAGAACTGTTTGCTACTCAGTTGATCAACTTTTCTTTTTCAAAGAGAATGGTAGGGTTAGAAAGATAAAGCTAGGATATGACTAGCACTTAACTAATCGCTCTCGCTACTACCAGTTGTTGAAGGATCGGAAGGGTGGGAGAGAATTTTTAGACATCACAAACACCCATGCCTTTTTAGACAGAAATTGAAAATCGATATAAAAATTCTGTTCGTACGGGAACTTGAGCCCGTGAGATCCGACACGGAAACCAACAACGCTAACCGCTGTGCCATAGGACCCACTTATAAAAAATAAACGGCTTAAAAATTATGTTAAAATTCTTCGATTCATAAATAATTCACTTTTTATTACGTTCTATTTTGTAGCTTTTTTGCTTACTTTTAAATATAAATAAAACATCACCATTTACATTTTTAAGCATAAACATAATTTGTGTAAATAAAAAGGAATATTAAAAAGAATAAATGTTTGCTCATGATCGCGAACTTTTAATTAAAACTTGATCCGTTATATTAAAAGTGTTTTCGTGCACAGCAGAATTTAATACATATGATTTTCTCATAGTGCAATTCATGTGTGTTTAGGTGCAATGGTTTTCAGTAAATAATTAAACTTTAAATTTAATTACTTAGTGTAAAATATTTTCATCCGCTTGTGTGCTTTGCCATATTGATAAACATGGTTGAATAATTGAATATCTATTGTTTTAAAAGTATCGGGTATTTTTTCAGTGCTTATTAATCCATGCCAGTACATTTTTTTGGTACAACCATGTTAACTGGTGATGTTATATACGACAGTTACAAATCAATATGTTAGTTTTTCAGAAAATTCAAAGTTTTATCTTTTCCAGTTGTATTTAGAAATGTATTGATTTGATCGATTTTTTTAACAACTTATGCTACCAATTTTAAAAGTGTGCGCGCTTTTCATGATTTTTTTTAACAAAATGTGGAAAAAAAGAACTGGCCCTGAATTAGTTTTTTTAATATTCTGTAAATTCAATCAGTTTCTCAGTGACGGATTAAACATTTTGGAGACCCTAGGCGCAATAAATTTTGAAGACCCTGCTTTTCTTATAACATAAAAGTGCTGCAAACCTCTTCGTAGAATAATAATAAAAATTTAAAACTGAAATTAAAATATAAGGGTTTATATAATATATGCTATTTTTGAAGCCCCCAAGAATTACAGGCCTCAAGCGCGCGCCTCTTGCGCTTATGGGTTAACCCGTCACTGTATATCATCTGAGAAACATCGTAAAAATGTCAATTTGAAGATAAAATGATACAATGAAAGTGTGTTAACTATTTAACTAATAAAATATCTTGATGGTTTTATTTTTTATTTGAATACTGACTGAACATTAATACTTTCGATGGATTCGAGGGTAAATCTGTGAATGTTAATTTTGACTACAAGCTTGATTAAATGATTTTAATGTTTTGTGTATATAACAGAGCTGTGGATTAGGAGTCGGAGTCGGGATTTGTGAAGTTGAAGGTTTTGTCCGGAGTAGGAGTCGAAAAAATCTTACGACTCAGACCCATTTTTTTTATTGATTGTACTCAAACCACAACAGTACATAGTGTTGCAACTGCATTTTAGGCTGACTATGATCTGACAGTATACATCTTTATAAGCTAAAATAAAATTATTGAAAATTTCTCTGGAGTAGAAGTCGGAATCGTTTTTTATTTTTATGTTGGAGTCGGAGTCAGATAAATCTTTTTTTATCCAAATCCATAGCCTTGTTATATAGTAAATCAACTAATTACTTGATTGTGAAATACAGAAGTGACACGATCATAAAAAAAGCGTACAAATTCAAAAATCAACATACGAAAATGTGCTTTTGGTAATTCAAAGCTGTGCTATCTAGTAAAGAGGACGCAGTTAATGTATACGAACCCTCAGCTTCAGCACCGCATTATTAAAAAAGCCACTTTTTTAATAATCAAATGACAGAAAACCATTTATATTTTTTAAAATGAGCTATATTTTTTGTTTAATAACTATTAAACAAAAAAATATCGGCTTTTTAATAAGAAACATATTAAAAGGTGTTATTTTTTGCTACTTTATCATAAACTGTTTCGAGTTTAATCTTAAAAAGAAATTACCCCTTTTGCAAAGTGCCAAAATTTTAATGCTCTTGGATTGCCTTTGTGTATTCATGTCAATTCTATTTCCCACGTGGCTTGAGTTGAAAGTCAATGTTTCATCACTTATACAACAGAATACGAAGGTGTGCAAACTACTGCAGTCATACTCTTCATATATGAAAAAGAAGCTATCTTTAGTTTATTAATAAAAACACAATAATCCTTTGTACTTCATTCCACTTTATTTAATATGTCAGGACCGGTTTCGCTCAGTACGAGCATCGTCAGTTGACGATGCTCGTAATGAGCGAAACCGGTCCTGACATATTAAATAAAGTGGAATGAAGTACAAAGGATTATTGTGTTTTTATTAATATAATGCCTTTCCACCAAGTATTGACAGTGAACACCCTTAAAGGTATCTTTAGTTTACCTATATTCATGAAAATTAACATTTTTATGTATATTGTATCGAAAATTTCAAACAGGTATCAATAGCTTATTAGTATTTATTGAACCGTTAAATATAAAAAAAAGTTTACTAACGTCGAAAGTATAGTATTATTTTGATAGTAATAAAGATTTTGGTCAATGAATAATGGAAGACTGATATTTTTTCCTCTTTGTGTAGCAGTATCAAATACCCATCAATCATCTAAAAAGATTTTTTCTTTTACTTCAGTAAGTAAATAAAACGATGATTTTCGTTTATTTTACTATTTATAGTTTTTTTTTTCATTTATAGAACAATATTATGACAATATTTATAGTTTATTTATTTGACAAAGTATTTCAGAAAAAAAAATAACGATGTCACAGCGGTAGTATTTAAATATAATTACTTTCTTTTTTGAAATTCTATTTGAGTTTACTTATAATAGTGAATTTCTTAAATAATCAAGAAGAGAACTGGTCAAATAATCTTTCAACAAGTAATCAGTTACAGTTATCCGTTCGTTTCATAGAAAGAAATTTGTATATAAACTTATTTAAACTCAAACAACAAAATTAATTGAAAATTTTATTTGAATGGTTAAATAAATATTTTGTTCATCTGAATCTTAGTTCTAGGCAATAAAAAAGTATATATTTTTTCCAAAAGGTTTTTTTCATGAGATATTTGATGGTAAACCAGCAAAAGCACTATCTCTACATTAATAGCCGATAAAATAATCACTCACAAATCACAAATATGTTGGTAACACTGTCCTCTTCGCCCAATGATAACGCTTTATTTTGAACACCACATTTTTCGACCAATGCTAACGGCTTATTTTGAATCGCATATTTTTTAATTTGTCGTTCGTCCAATTGGAATGGACGTCTTTTTATATTCAAAATTCAAATTTTCTGGCTTAGAACTGAAGCATCGTAATAATATTGAGAGAACTTTATTTAAAAGTTTGCATCACTACGAAGTTTTTTAAATAATCAAATATACTGATTTGATTTTTGAAGCTATAATTATAGGGCTGGGAGCTGATTTGACAGATTTTGATCAGTGTCATTGATTCGATTATTGGACGGTATGGTTATATTTTGCATCCGGCCTTGAAAATCTTTTTAATTTCTTACATGCATTAGGAATATTCTAATGACGGTATGGATATTTTATATAACTATATTTCAACTTTTATTTTAAAATCTTCTACTAGGAAAAATAATTGTAAGCAAACTTAAACATTATTCCAAAAATACTCCAGGGCTGTCGATATATGTTCCGAGGTATATTTCTTCTTCTAAGAAATATACTTGTTAGAAAATTTAAAAATTTCAATTATTCTAAAAATTATATTATATACAATTTAAATACTGTGGGGCAGGGCTGTTGATATATGCCCCGAGATATATTTCTTTTACTTTTATAATTTCTGGCTTATTCAATAAATAGGTTTGTAATTTATTTTTCACGCCAGTAAATTTTCTGATTACTTAAAAATGCAACAAAAATCCCCCCGATGAGGTCAACGGGCTAACAGCTAGTTTATGTTATAACAGATTTTTGACTATTACATGTGTTGCAAATATCAACAACTTTTTGTAAATTAATACAAATTAAAAATCTCTCATAAAAGAAAGAAGTAATACCTTTTTTGGAAATAATTTTTCATTTTGAATCACAGGAAATTTATGAAAAATAACCTTTATCCACATGCCTATTTTTTGATTTACATATTTTTTAATTAAAATTTATTACTGAGCACCAAAGTTAAATATAAATATATATTATGAAAGAATTTAAATAAATCATTATTTATTCAAAAATACAAATTTGAAATGTTAAATGTATATTTTATCCCAACTCCAATCTGAATTAGCGGAAAGAAATCTCGAAATCTCTGACGTTGTGGGGCAATATAATAGCAGCGTTTCTGAATTTGTCAGGAGTAAGAACTCGTAGAAAGGAAGTCATGAGATTTGTATAAATCCTCAGTACATGCTCCTTGGAAATTGGCTCTACTTGTCACATACATTTGCGTTGCGTTACTTCACACATCTTTTATATTTCTATGTAAAAGTGGATGCAGAAAATCGAGCGCAAAGAATTTTTCTACATAGTTACAACAAAAAAACCAAGGTAGCGATAAAAGATTGCAGCCTTAACAAAGAAGTGTGTCTTGAATTAAACCATTTTTACATATTTTCCTGATTTTTTAAAACGTATTTACAAAACATACAAAAAGGACTTATAATAATTGATGGATGCTGTGTGCTGAAATTCACCAAGATGATAAAAAATAAATAAAAATATTAATTTGACTTTGTGCTTTTCAGTAGGTGGATTAAAAAATAAAACATGATTTTATTGATGTTTTAGGTATTTCTCTTTAAAAAAACAGCATAAACACTCGATATATGTTTGCTAACACGTTACTTACATACTGATTTTTAATATTTTAAGAAAAATACTGCCCAAATCGCAAAAATATATTACTTTATAGACACAAAAACATACTCCTATTTTTTTTTTTTTAATAATTAATATAAACTACTCGTAACCATATATATTATTTGCCGAGAAAGCTTTTAGCAACTTACTAGTCTTTTCTTTATATTTTGTTTCACGCTTTTGAAAAAGTGAGTCTAAACCACGGATTAACAATCAGTTTTTTATGAAAAACACTGCAAAGACATTTTTTGCGTATTTTTTTGTATAAAATCGCATATAACGAAAATATCTGGACAAACACGCATATTTAGTGCAAACACTGGGGTGGTATAAGAAACAATTTAGAATATTTAATAATTCTTGTAAAATTTTAAACGTTATTATCTTTTGACTAATTAAACATTTGATGCTAAAAAACATGTTTTCTAAAAAATCTTTTTAGATGACTTATTTGAACGTTGTTCTAAGTTAAAAAAAGAAAAGCAATTTAGAATATCGAGTCACGTAAAAAACTATTTGTCGTTTGTTTCAATTTTCAAAGCTGAGTTCGTCTTTTATGTGACCTTGTAACAAGTTTGGAACCTTCGGTATAATAATAATTATTACGAAACTTCACTTTTAAGATGCAAATTTTTTGTGAGTTGTGTTGGCAGACATGTTGAGTCAAATAAGATATATATTTTTTTTATATCTAAGTTGTTAATGAGAAATACAAACTTCAGTTTGAACCAGACTTGTGTTTGTCAAGTCTTTTTGTGATTTATTTAAAAAATATTTTAATTTCAGTTTCAGTTTTACAACCTTCATTAAATAAATTATTCGTTTTGTTTTAACTTATAAAACTTCCTTGCAACGTTATTATTATTTTTTTGTTATCTTATTAATTATTTATTGAAAGCAAAAGTTTGAGGTAAAATTTACATTTGAAAAAAATATATTTATTGTTTTTATGAATTAATTTCAAATCATTACTTAACGAGAAAAAAAAATAATAAAGTATTTTTTGTTCTATCTTTTAACATAAATGAAATGAAAAAATGTAAATGAAAAAAGGTACTCTCGTGTGTTTTTTGTACTTTATTTGTTATCTTTATATAACGAAAGCAATACATGACAGATGATGAAACTTTTTATCCTAATCATGACTACAATTTGAAAATAAATCTGTCAATTCAGTGTGACCTTGAAAGCATTTCTAAAAAACATGATACGACCAAAATCATTTTTCGTTTTGAGGCCATACAGTGGCAACGGCTTTAGGTCAGATACATGCTACACCCATTTTTAACTAGATATTTTTTCTTCTTAAGATCGATGTACTATTGCAATGAAAACTGTGTATGCTTAACATATCGATTGTGGAAAGGAAAAAGGACTTAAGCCTCACATATCAAATTTCACAGGAAGCACAAAAAACGTGTTTTGATGATTTTGGGTGATATGAAAATTATTAATTATACACAAGCTCGAAGTGCACGGAGATTTCTAAACTGGTGTTTAATTGACAAAATCTAATATTAATTATAGAAATTTTCTGGAAATTTCAGTCTTTTTTCTTGGTTTTAATTTTTTACAAGGTCATCTTTTTCAAACTTAAAAGCTAAATTTAGATACTTATTAGTCATTTGCAGCTTACATTATTTGATAGGACGTGTATCAGGTTGTATACATTGTGATTATCGAATATAGTTGTTTTGAAAAAACTGTGGGTTACGTCCTTTTTCCTTTCCACAGTTGGTATTGAGAAAGTATGGTAACAAACAAGTAAATAAACTTAAATGATATTTTGTAAAATATTTTTTTATCTTCTAAATTTGCACTATAGTAGAAAATTATTATGACTAAATATAGAAAAAATATTATGTTTGTTGGAATATATACCGATAAAGAAAGAAAATATATAACACAAATACTAAATAGACACGTTTGTACAGTAACGATAAAAAATCCATTACTATATTGCAGCAAATTTTTTTTTTAACTAAAACCAATTGGCAATATTTTCTTTCGCAGACACACTATTTTCGAAAAATGACTATACGCTTGAGTTTAAGCACCCTAGTATAATAATGTTATCGAAAACAATCGAGATTTTTCTTCACACTAAAGTCTGTCTGAAAAACTTTGATTAAATAACTTTATATGACGTTGGCACATGTCGTTCGTTGATATTATTACTTTTCTGTTTACATAGAATGAAATATTTCACGAAACTTATCATTTTATTTGTATTTGTTGCAAAATATGTAATAAAAGAAGATTTAAGTACATACATTGAATTTTGTATAAAAAAGATTGTTTAAATTATTTTATAACGTATTTTTTTATCCATGTCCGCTCCCAGTGTGGAGTAAATTTTTAAGCCTCTCCGAAGGAAAAAACTGTTTTCTCGACAGCAACCAGTTTTTGTGAAGCAAATATTTGAAGTCTTCTATTAAAAATCTGTATGCTCTACAATATGATGGCTTAAAATAAAACTTTTTATATTGACCAAGACAACTTACGATAACACAATGTCGATTTTTTTATTTTTAAACAACAATAATTCAGCCCACAAGAAAATAATTTACGATTGATCTGGTATACTGTTAAAGAGTTAAACAAATGTGGCCAATATATTTGAGTCTTTAAGACATTAAATATGATTGTTAATTATTTAGTTAATGTGGAACTTATCTAAATACGTTATTTTCTTTTACGCTAACAAACCCATATTTTACTAATATAGCCGATACACGAACTAAAAGTATCATCTGGTATGTTTGCGACCATTTCTGAAAATATTCTTTCAAAAATCTCAAAATACATTCACGACAAGATTTCAATTTCGATGAAAGGGATTTTAAGCAAAAAAAGTGCTGTGGTAGGTATGTTGTTGATTTTTTTTTAAAAATACATAAATTCTTAGATTATATAATGTTCGATGTTAACTCTCGCGGCCCGGAGACTAGAAAAATACTTCTCTGCCGATGGGGGTCGTCTAGGGACCCCAGTGGTTTCCTCATTATTGGCCTTATTCTTATGAATTTCAAAAAAAAAATAGTCTAAGGGCTTTAAAATATCTCTCTGCATCATTCCTCATACATTTCTTTTTTTATAAAAATCCGTGATTTTTTAATAAATAATCATATTTTATGTTGCACGTAAAAAAGACGTCATCCCAGCACAAATATGAATTTGCAACTGACGCCTTGCCCAGCTATCTTACGAACGATCGCTGATAAGCGGGCGCTTATCTCGTTATCGTGTTATCGCGTATTTATATTAACTACAAAAGGTCCAAAAAACTATGATACAAGAATACCTTAATTATAAAAATTCACCCATATTAAAATAGATATTTAAGAAAATGTGGGTATTGGGTCGCATTTCTTGAGCTTAGAACCGGAAAAGTTATTATTGATTATTACGTGAATTTTACTAGAAACATAAACAAGAAAAAATGTCCAATCATATTTACTTTTTGAAACAATGCGGTTGGTCAGTTCTTTTTTAACTAAATATATTTTACCTCATGTGAAATGAGACCCTTTACGAATACTGGTTTTTAGTGCTCAACGAACTTAAATAAGAATTAAATTTTTAACGGTTTGTATTTTTGTCTAAGTATTTGTTATGTATATCATATACATCTCATTTTATTTAGGATTCCAAAAAGAGCTAACGACGTGATGATTTATTATGTAGCGTTTGAGAGGAAGATGGGTGAAAGGAACAATGTATATTAAAAAAAAAACATTTAAAAGAAAATCATTTCTCATCATTTAATAAATTAAAACATAAAAACATTTGAGCAGATAGTCGATTTCAAAATATGACACAATTAATTGTAATGTGCTAAGCGTGTTATTTAGACCCAAAAATGTTTATGTTACCCTACACTTATTTCACATAAAGAATAAAAAATATGTTTTGGACGAACTTTAAAGAATACTCAAGGATTTAAAATCTACATTATTAAAAATTGAATATGTCATTAGCAAAAATGATTTCATACAAAAATATATATAAAAGATGTGTAATTTGATACGATATTGAATATTTTGCCAAGATTTTTTTTTGAACAATGCTCGGACCGGATATCATTTGATTTATTTGCCATTATTATAGAAATGTTTGTAATATTACTTTTCCACTGTAACAGAATAAGTGATTGATGAGAATATTTTTTTTTTATCTCACTGAAAATAACTTCTGCTGAATATTACATTGTTTTGCCCACTCACATCTAATAGTTTAATGCAAACAAATACCACATCAAAAAATCGACCATTTTGGCATTTTTAAAGATTTTTTTTAGCTACGATTAAAAAAAACGAGTGTGTATGATTTTTTCAATTTGTAAAATTGGTGATTTGCGTTGTTGATTCTTTTCATATTTTGTTGTGTCAAACAAAATTATATATTTGTTTGTTGTTGTTAATAATCTTTTTTTAAATGTATATCAAAATTGAACAAACCTTTTTTTAATGTATACGGTAAAATAAAATTTGCTAAACATAAACAAACAATAATTATTTTAAGTATATTTAATATTTAAAAAAACAGCTACATATAAATATAGGATTTTAAAATACCTATAAAAAAACTACTGAACGATTAAAACAATGGTTAAAAATGTTGAGCAGTACAAATTTAAACGGTTTATTAGCTTCACAGATGATGTACTCTCTTTTGATTGGATATAAAGGTTTCATTTAATTGTTTTAAATATTTATTATTTTTACATTAAAAAAATATTAGGTAGTACATCTAATGCTGACTTGACAAATTATTTAAAGTTGAAAGATCATACAAGATTTTTTTGTAAGCCACTCTAAATTAGCTCGAGAAGAATTGACAATTGACATCACAAACAATCACGTCTTATTCATCAAACTTAAATTGAAAAAGTCTAAATTTGATACCGGGAATCAAAACCAGAGTCGTTTGATTGGCAGAGCAAGCTGTTACCAACTTACCTGCAGCGTGAGAAGTTTTCTTTTTAAATTTAGAAAGTAGTGAACATAGTGAACGTATGTATGTATCTGAAATTTGATCCTAACAAATTAATAAATTATGCTTTTTCAAATAATTAAATAATTAATCATATTTTTTCTACGTTAGAGAAAAGAGAGTAAATACACAACATTTGAAACTAAAAAAATTATATATCTTTAATGTTTAAAATATATATATATATATACATATGTGCTTTTAAAAAAGTAATTCTTTACCTATCTATGTCAATTTCTCAACCAAATATACTTTAACATCAAAGATATTGATATATAATAGTTGTGTATTTTAACATATAAAAAAATCATATTGGATATTGTATTCAAAACTCATATAAAATTTTATACGAGTATATGTAGTGCTTTGCTTTCGCAAGAACGTAACACTCTTTCGTGTTCGTAACATCTCACAGAGTTTCAAAATGAAACAGCTTGAGGAATACAAATGGCGGCGATAAGTTTTCTCGGAGTTTTTCTTCCTCTGAATGAGCTTGCCGTGCATTTAAACGATTTTTATCTCGAGAATAAAGCGATTCGCACTGTTCGAGTGCGAAATAGAAAATTTAAAATGCTTAACTCTGTTCTCTTCCAACGTAGGTATGTTTTTAATAATACTATGGTATAAATAAGTTTCAAAAACAAACAATTCATTACACGAAATTTGCTACGAAAATGTTTTTAATAAGTTTTGGCATTATTAACAATTTCTTTTTTAAATTTGAATAAATATTTAACCTTCTTTATATTTCGTCAGTCTGTTTATCTAATTGCCAATGGGTCATAAGAAGGAATTACTTTGATCGATTTGTACAGTTTTTTTTCTTTCATATTTTCTTAGACTACGAGTATGACTCTAAAGAAATTGTTTTACAATCATTTCATTTTAACATATATGAATGCATAACGTCAAATCATCTTTAGTCAGCCAAGCATGCAGTGGAAACACTATGGACTATTGTGGTTTGAATACAAATCATTATTTTTTTTAAATCGGTCTGAGTCTTAAGATTTATCCGAATTCAACTCCGACTCCTACTCAGAATAGAATCCCGGACTCCACGACTCCTGACTCTAACTCCACAGCCCTGAAAAAACTAAATAGATTGTTGTTACCTATATTTTGCCTATCAAATACATTTGATAAATGATTTATCTTTAAATAACATTTGTAATTTAATTAAACTTTTTGGCAGGGATAAAAAATGGTTAACTTTTAGACAAGAGGTAAACAATTTTTGAATGATGATGTAAGAGGCATTATTTTCAAAATTACTTCAAACCTGGAGGTGCCATATCATATGTAAATTAACAGGATTTAAATTATTTAAAAGGTTATTTTTATCCATACTTTATTTTTTTCTCCACCCACTCTTTTTTAAGTTGTTATTAAGATAAAAGTTATAAAATTTGAATCAAATGATAATGAGAAAGTATTTGTTATGTTACAACTTTGTTTTTTTTCAGCAGCGAACCCAATTTTAATATCTAAAGAGCGACCATTTCTGATGTCATTATTATTGTATTTGCACGAGTATAATTTGAAAGGTATTTCAAATTAACTTCCATCGTCACTCAAACATTTATTGTTTAATTGACATACGCGAAATATGTACACCTAATATACGCATATAATATGTTTGCTTAATTAAATTTTGTCGTGAACCTACAATGCTTTGAAATAATCAATATTAGAGTATATTTCAAATAATAATTCCTAACCAAGATGCTTTTGTATACACTTACACTCATCTGTTACTATGTCGTATTGAAAAGGATTATAATAAAGTAGACCGCGTAACTGCTATCCTCGAGTGAGGAATAGATAAAATTACTTAAAGCAATTGTTTCTATTGAAAAAATCTGAATAATAAGAAATATATTATAAAATTAATGTCCTAAATTACTTTTGAGTATAGTTAGCAAGTTAATTAATAAAATTGCTTAGTATCAACTTATACATTACAACACTGGTATTAACCTTCCAAGGACGAGCGTGACCATATGGTCAGAGTAAACACCGTTGTCTATTGATCCTACTATTCATCCTTTTTATACCTGACTATCGTTGCTTTTACTCATATTTTGTTAAGAATGGTACAGACTTTAGTTAGTCATCAGTCGCGGGGACAGAAACGGCCACCAAAAGCACATGCGATTTTTTGAATTTCCGTTTTTTTTAATAGACTTTTTGAAACTGTTAGTTATTTTTTTTATCAAAACATCAAATTATTTACAGTTCTTTTGATAATATATTTGTATTGAAATTATGCTGATTTAAAGAGGTCAAATTGTAAATATTTTTTAAAATTTCACGTTTAGCTATATTTCAACCCCGAATGTTTGCGTGGCCATACGGTCACCTTTGTCCTTACTACTGACCGTACACAATATTACACGGTAATTAAAAGACAGGCATGACCATATAGTCATGCGGGGTTTTTATACAACGATTTTTCGTTTTTTTTTTTAAATTCTTGTTAGGAATAAAAGAAATATTTTTTTTCAAAAAAAGCTCTCGTCTCTGGAGGGTTAATGAAATTGGGATTCTGATGTTCATTTTTTTATTTGAGTACATATACTATTTTACCAATACATTAATTGGAAAACATACTGAGAGGTTTGAGTCTAAAAGACTATTATTAAAAACATCATAACTAATTTTGATGTGACACTTTTGTAATCGTTTGTTATTGTGTGAATTAGTACCTTTCTATGTTTTATATAGAATTACATATTTTTGGAATTAATAAAACTTATCAAATCACCAGTAAAACAAATCATATCATATGTTATCACCACAATTTCTACGGTGAACAATAAATTCCATTTTCTCTAATACCAAAATTATGTGAATATACCAAGAATGAATTAAAAAATGTGGAGTGTTATTTAATGCATTTCGTGGCCGATGTGATGAGACGAATCATTTATTTCGATTAAACTTGTTTTAGCAAAGCGAGTCTTTAAAGCTAACAAATTAAAAAAAAAATCTTTATTAGAGCCGATTTTTGTGTGAAATCCTCTTTCCACTTCTGAGCTGAATATGTATGAAATTTATTCAAAAACAAAAACGTTTATTATGATAAGATTTAATAAACGAAAAAAAGCAAGAGGATCACTTTTCACCCTATTACTAACAGCTTAATTATATATTAATAATTTTAAGGCTTTTTTTATTCCGCTTGATTGAGGTATTGTGTTCGTTAAAAAAACGTTTTTTCAGAACCGCGTACATTTAGAATTTATTTTTTTCAGATTTGTATAGGTGTATAATTAAACTGCGAAAAAGCAGGGCAACACTTTTCTATGGAGGTGTTATGCAACGAGAATTTTTCTGACTTTCAAGGCTTACTTAACATCAAAGCACTCCTTATTATTTTTAGATTTTTATTGGATTTCCTCCTGTAATTTGATAACTTTTATTACGCTCAACGTTTTTCTTAATAATCACTGAAATTTACAATTTTCTAGAAAGTTTTATTAGTGAATTTTTTTGTTGATCAAATATATCGATAGCCTAGTTCCATATAACAATAAGTCAACAATTTAATGTTTTTTATTATATTCGAATACCTTTCTTTTATACTCCACAAATGTAAAACTAGAAAGTAATGCTAGTTTTGTCTTGGTAGGCAGATGTTTACAAAATATAAACAGTATTTTCTCTGTTCCATATAAATACAACTTGAAATATCGTTTTATGCGTTTTTCAACGCTGCAGTAAATTTTAATTAAATTGAGGTACATTATTACTTAATGATTCACTTAAAAGATGACACAAATAATAATTATCACTTTTTTACATCCCAGTTTAGATGAGTGAAAACTTTGGGTCAGCTATATCTCAAAACTATAAATTTCTAGTTGAAGCGCTATGCAACTAAGCCATCGACATTTTCAATAGTACATCTCTTACATCCAATGTTCTACAAATATTTTTCTGATAAATTGCATTTAAATAAACATACATATATTTAAATTGCAGTGAACTATTTGCACATGAGAAGTGTTAACAGCTAATCCAGAATGTTGGTGAAAATCTGCGTGCCACCTCACGTCACACAGTTACCTATTACAGAATAGCTGGCCAAATTAATAAATTTAGAGAATGGTGCTATTGAGTGAGGCGTTTCATTAATGCCACATCTTTATCTTAAGTAGTCAATTAAAAAGACAAGCCGCTCCACGCTATGCTATGCTACGAAACGCGAAACAATTTTGGAAGTAGCACCGGAGCGCGGAAGTTTCCGAGGGCAACAGTAGCGGACTCATCTCTACTTTGTCTAATTAGAACTACTAGTCTCAATTTTTCAAGGTATCTTATTTCAAAAGGATAACTATCACATTAAAACATCAAAATCCTCACCAGAAACGTGCTTTTTTGAACAATTAAACATTCTTATTCATTAACTTAAACAATATTTTATTTTCACTATAAATAAATAAGAAAATATATCTTATTATCTTACATGAAATATTGTCTCAACTGAATAATATTGATTGAAAAAATAAGCATTTGAAATTTCAAACCAATCATTCTTATAATATTCAAATTTTTTCAAGTAGAAAAATAGTATTACCACATTACTTATTTTGAGTATTTCAGTGTTTTCCATTTGTGAAAATTTTTTTTTTACATTTCGTGCAATGTCGGATTCAATACTGTGACTATGAAAAAAAATTATGAAAATATAAAACTTTCTTATGCAATTTTCTTTTGTTTGATATTTCATCAGGCAAGCAAATAAATGACAAACTTACAGTAAGAGAATTTTTTATTTTTAAACCAAATCGTTTTTCAGGTCAAATCTGTTCGTATGTTAAACGAAACCGACTGTCATTTATTTAAATAAAATAAATATAGTTGGTAAAGCAAATAATTGTTAAAAATAGTATACTATTATCATACTTTCATTTTAAAGATGTTTGCTATGGTCTGTCTTCATAAGGGTCCAATAAGTCACGTTGAATTTATTGCAACTATACTTTCACAGTGTTTAACAATTTTCTTTTCAATTCTCGTCAGGCGAGTCAATAAACTCGCTTAAAACGACGCCCTCTCAGTATAAAGAATACATAGGTACACACTAGTCACACTGTTTTCATTTATTTTCAAATAAACTAGTGCATGGTTCAAAATAAGTCTTGTTCAGCTCTGTTCGGGTTTGAATGTTAAAGGGAGACACTTGTTATCTATCGTTAATGTTATAGAAGATGGCCAAAAAACTTTGGCTCAAATCAAAACAATGTTCACGTCAATTCTGTACAGTGTAGTTTAATGTTGATTTAAATGTTTCATCTATAGTAATCCAGTTATAATAATAAATTATATAGGTATATAATTTTGAAAACAACATTACATTTCTTTTTACTTTTTTTCCACTTTTATTTATCAAGATCAGGACTGGTTTCGCTCATAGTGAGTAATGTCAACTGATAAGAAATATAATTAAACAGTGCTATTTATACAAAAACAAATTGAAATGAAAAGGTGTAATAAACAATTGGCATTGAAAATAATTTACAAATTAAAGTAGAAACTATGAAAATAACACAAATTAAAATTTTTAACACCTCTAACATGTAATTAAATTGTAAATTCTTTTTATTTCAATTTGTTTTTGTATACATAGCACTGTTTAATTATGTTGAAAATACTCGCCATGAGCGAAACTGTTTCTGATATTGATAAATAAAAGTAGAAATAAGTACAAAGCAATATTTTGTTTCTGCCTTTCCATCAAGTTTTGACAGTGAACACCCTAAAAGTGGTATATAAAGTTGCTTGAAAGTTTATTGAAAGGGAAATTGACAAAACCAGGCCAAAGTATATGACAATTTCGTAAAGATACTTGTTTTTCAAAAAAATCCAGAAGTTTTAATACATTCTATCAATCTTCATATTCTGAGTACGGATCTGGCTGGCATGCTTTATCGAGAGAAATTCTTCTCTAGGCTTGGATGGGATGGCTTCAATTACGCTCCGAACTTCACCCATTACCCATACTGAAGTACAAAGATTCTCAAGGTTTCACTCTAATAAAACTACCAATGTAAGAATATTGCATTTACCTGTGACCTGGATTATAATAAATTTTATTATTATGAACATAAACAGCGTTACTCAATCCATAACACGAACCAACTTTCCGACGAAAAAACTTTTTACGGTTTAGTTTGCATTATTAAAATTAAATAAATTGCCTTTACTTTTAAAAAAATCATTGCAACAATTTAAGCATAATAAGTACTTATTTAAAAAAACACAATATTCCTTTTGACTTTATTCCACTTTATTTAAAAGGTCAGGATTGGTTTCACTCAATGCGAGCATTGTCAACTGATAAGAAATATATATAAACAGTGCTTTTTATACAAAAATAAAATTTAAATGAAAAAGTGTAAACAACAATTGACATTGAACGGAATTTAAAAATTACAGTATAAGTGATTTTATAGTTACACAAAATTTAAATGTTTAACACTTTTATAATTAAAAAATCATCAACGATTAATAAAGTTTAAGTGGTGACTGATGGTAATAACAAACATAATTAAAAATTGGGAATTTTTTAACGAAGTTATATAAAATGCTACATTACAAAATAAGTATTGGATATCATAATTCATATGCAATTGAATAATATGTTATTTTTGCCTAATCAAAATATTTCATATTTATATTTTTAATACCGGAAATGGTGCATTTAATTTCAATTTACATGTGTTTAAAATTACACACACTTATACTGACCTTATGGCGACGGCTATTAAGATTCAGACATGTAGACTCTTCGAATTGTGTTTATTCATTAGCTGAAACGGGAAAAAAAGTATTCCAGAATAATCCAATAGATGTCTTTGTGACCGGAGAGTCTCGAAACGTCGCGCTCTAAGTAAATTTGTTAGACGCTGCAAACTTCTTACCTGTGAAAACTCAGGCTTGTCGGAATATTATAAACGTATCGATAGACTAGTCCTCTGAAAATTGAATGGTTATTTTTTTAAATACTAATCTGTAATACCATTAAATATATACTGAAAATAGTTGAACTCTTATTTAATGTAAATCATTTTCTAGTAGTATTACAATTTGTGTCAGTTTATTGCCGCTTGCCAGTGTATATAGTGTTTTTTAGTATTATATAATGCGAAAAAGACTTTACAATGCTATAACAAACTGTTAAGAGTGACAGTTTGAACAGAGCTGGAATAAAGAAAATTTCATTATTCACCAAACAAGGCGCTGAAATCTTTCTGAGCTGAAAGCTGTTTTGGGGCGTGAAATATATCGCATGTACCGTGTACTCAGAAATATATACATAATATATACATTACTTCGTATCTGTAAGTATACGTACGATAACGTGAAAATCTCCACTTTTCATGACGAATGTTTAGCCACCTTGATTTTTAAATCCGTTTGCTTTTTTTGTATTTCAATTCCCGTGATACAATTCCTTATTTATGTAACTCCGTTTTTTCAGAGAAGTGGATCAGCGATAATAAATAAATGGCGTTTCGTAAATAGATACAAAATGTCAAACACTTAAATATATTTTTTTTGTAATATCACTCCAGTGTGAAGCATTTGTACTCTTAAATTGTTTTACGAGAACTCCTTGTCATTCAGTTCTTTAGCCTCTCTTTTAATTCGAAGAATGCTAGAATATCTCAAGCACGATTAATAAGTGGTAATTTTCTTTTGATACAGACTGTTTTTAAGACACTGCATTTAAATACAAACACATAAGTTGATAACAATCAATTTGTGAACATGTTCATATTAGGATTCCAGCTCACTGGTGCCGCAAGCCAATACCACTTCGTTTACTACTTCACTATAAATCCAACCAACTAAGAATAATAAACCTTTATTTTTTTACGTTAGAAAAATTATTTAACATTAATTGTTGTAACATGTAACCCTTGTTTTAAACTAGTTAGAATACTTGGTGGGAAACAATTGGTTGATTGAATTATTACCAACTGATCGAAAACGTCAGACTTGTTTGTGAAATATAATTGTTGGCTTTTAAGCGAATATTTCAAACTTAACAAATTAATTTTAAGCATAAGTCCTTGAGCTACCCATTTTCATTTTGTGTGCTCGATTCACTTTTTTTCTCATATTTTTTGACTATCTTTATAATTCAATCTTTCGATATATTTCCAATTGAATCATTGAGTTGCAATCGCCCTGGAAGCTTTTTAAAGATTTAAACCTAACATTAAATGTATTATTTTTTGGCACTATCTGTGTATGTGTTAGCAAATATAATATAGCAATTTAACTTCTGTGCAGATAACGTGTATCAAGAGTTAAAAAAAAATGAAACTGTGCTTTTTTGCAAATGACCCAATTTTTTAAAATGACTTCCTCAACTTTAAAACCCTCATGGGTCATTTTCACAAAAAAACTGTCTGGAACAGTTTTTGAAATTCAATTTTACGACAGATTATATGCTATACGAACTAATTTTCATTTATATACTCTTATTATTTTAAGGATATCAAATCACAACCAGTAGCTTTTAACTAAGCAATTTTGATCAAATATTTTATGAAATAATATGCTAGTCTTTAAAAATATTTGTTTAATCATTTTTTAAGTAACTAAGCTAATAAGTTACGCACTCTAAGAAGTCTCGCCGATTTAAACTAACCTTTACGCTTATAGGTAACTGTGACCGTTAGCTATTCATATTTTCAATTAGGAGTACTGGTAAGATAAATAATCTTATCCACATAAACTTAATATTGTGAATGTATTTAAACAATGAGAGAGATGAAATGTTAGAATAAACCCGAAAATTATTTAATGATCCGGCGTGATAACTTTTAAACAAATTGTTAAACGAGATGTTTTAAAAATATTAATATAAAAAATCTTTTGTTTCATAAACCTTCTTTTGTTCATCTTTTTGTACAGTTCTATTTTTTGTTTTGAAAAATATATTATTATTTTCTATCTCTTTAAAATTATTTTTAGTAGTTAAGTTAAGGTTTAGAAATGAATACTTAAATTTTAAAAGAATACCTTATTTCATTGATGGACTCCGCAGATTAATATCGTGTTTTTATGAATTCACCAGATGCCGCCGACCATAAACAAATACAGCGTGGGTAGAAATTTCATTTCACTTCAAATTATTTTTTTAATGATCAAATCATCCCATAGAGCTAACGTGTCGAGTGCTTAGAAATTTTAATACTTATATACGTACCGAAAAATATTTTGATATAAAAATTAAAATGATTTTATTGAAAATGTACGTTAGGTATTATAATTATTCATTGGTTATTACTGTTGATGTATAAACAAATAAGGCATGAAAAGTGTATTATATAATTATCAAATCATTGTTAGTATTAGAGGGAAATTAATTATGGTTTTAGGTTATCCCACAAAATTTTAAATATAAGTGAGTGCGATGTATGCACAAGAGGTATTGTCCACTTAACCTTAATAAACAATGATTCTACCACACCCTCTTTAAAAACTAAAATATTGCGTCAAAATTTGTTTTGTTAAATAAAATATGACTTTTTGATAGTTTATCATTAAAGTAATGAGATTTTTAATTATTCAAAGTGAAAACATACATTCTGGACCTCATATGTCAACATTCAAAATTTTCTAGAGGAAGTGTATTCTACAAATCATATCAAATTTATTTAGCTAGGCCCGACGTCATTCATTAATATATATAAAGGTATATGCAAACATTTTCATACACCTATGTAAAAAAAAATGAAAACATTTTTTCAGACTATAATCGTGTGTCTGTGGTAAGATAAGAAAAATTACAAGAAATCTGGACATCAATGTATACAAATTTGAAGCACTTAACAAATTCGTCTACCATGAAATCCAGCATCGAACACATAATCGGCATGAAATGGAAACGAAAAAGGACAGGAATCAACGGTTACTGTTGTTGTCATATAACTATCCAGGCAATGGAATACTCAAAAAACATCTGTCATTAAATGTATTTAAATTTAATAAATAATAAAATGGAAAAAAATATAAGATGACACGTAATTTTCCTTTAAATTTGGTTGGATAATATTGACTGTAAAATGACCAAAACAGGCGATGGCGTTGTGTCTAAAACGGCTTTATAAACGGCTCGTATTTTTCTGGTCAGAATTTAAATAACATTGGTCAAAATTTATATTAAATGGTCATAATATATCAGTCAGAATAAATAGTCTTAATTTAAATGAAGTTTTAAAAAAACCTAACCTAACCTAACCTACTTACCAAAATTGTAATTAAATATTCTGACCGTATAATATTTTTATTCTGACCGTTCATATTTTTATTCTGACCAAAAATTGATTTATATTTTGACCATTTAATTTGTTTCCTTTATAAACTATAAACTGAAAAAATTTGCACAGCTAAATAATTTTATATTTTATACATTACTTAAATGTGGCGCTACAATATGAATGCAAAGTCAATCCCAAATAATATTCTGTAAGAGCAGCAAAATATTTAATTATGGATAAGCTATCTAGAAGAGTCGCATTTGTAATTTTAAAAAGGAACTTTAAATTTATTTAAGTTATCATTATTCCTAAAAAATATTTTATCAAACGATCTCGGAGTCAATTTAATAAAATTTCGTTTATAGAAATATTCTTGGTATGCAAAAGGCTCTTGAAAATTTATACTTTTTTAATTCAATTATTATTACCTACTCCGCGAAGATTACCAAATAAACGTTGATTAAAAAAACCCTTTTTTAATTTCAAAAGTGTCACTCAGTTAGTCAACATTTTCAATTACACGGCAAAAGAATATAACGACCTGCTATTTTTCGCGGAATTATTTTACCGGCCTCCAAATCCCGAACGATTATTATTTTTATCTCGCTGAAACCTTTAACATTGTTTTTAAAAACAAATAATAAACATGGAAATTTTCTTCATGATTTTGTGCGATGAATACTATTATACTACTACTATTTGATAAATATCTCAAAATACGTCTTTATTGTATTATTTTCAAACATCGATATATTTTAATCTATTAAAATAACCATTCTCTGCTTTTCTTATTATTTTTATTATTATTGTTTTTTTATGAAAAAAATTGACTCGCAATAAAAAATGATAAAATAGAAAAATGTCACAATAGACGCTGGTCTTTTCAACAAAAAGCGTTTTGGGACTTTTTTCCCAAAATATTTTTATTGACAATTTTTACTGTCAATGAAACAGAAACACATAAATTAAATTGATTTATTTAAAAAATGTTTCTTATCACAATCACAATGATATTTTTAATAAAGATATTAATTTATTTTTTCGGTCTGGAGTCGCAGCAAATAAATGATCAATCTTATGATTTTATCTCCGATGGATTGGCGATAACTTTGTTGTTCATTTTTATAACAAAATTAAATTTTTGTGTTAAAAATTGTGACATGTATTTTGCCTATGTAGGAAGTATCATCAGATAGTTCTATTGCAATGTTACGAAAATTCTGATTGATTTGTACTTATTAGGTATGTAGGGAAAAATACTTAAAAATATTTTCTTCTCTCCATTTTCTAGTATGCCGTAAAGCTGTTCTGAACAAATACTGTTTAAATTTTGAATTAATTTAAAACGGAATTAACCACGTAAGTGACATTTTTTTTCTAAAGGAGACGTGAGAACGTTTGAACAGCTCTAAGTTGTTTGCAAAGTGGCTGTAATTTTTGTGTTCTGACATACAACTATAATAAGCATTCACAAACCATCTCGTGGTGTGGTGTATAAATAATTGATGTAAGTTATTGAGGTTTTGAAACAAAGATCTTCTCAATTTTCGGTAATTGCTAACTAAAAATTCAAATTTAACTAAGTTGATTAAAACATAATAAGAAAATTATTTTTATTCGGTAGAATTTTTTTTTTTGGTTTTTTCAAAGGTGTTTAATCCATTGCATTTAAAAAATCTTTAAAGATTAAAAATGGCCAAGTAAAACAATTTAAGAAGTTAATCCCCTCACCTGTTCTTTAATATGCCATTTAAGAGCTTTTGCTCCATTTAATTAAGCCACTCGCTATTCGTACTTATATTTTTTTCATTTCTGAATACTTTTTTTGCTTTTTTCTCGTCATTAACTAGCTGTTTGCTCTATCTCCCTGGAGAGTTTATAGAGATAAAAATTAATTTTATACTCTTGTACGTAAAACGTAAACTCCGTTTGGACGCATCTATTCTATGTGACCTCCAAAATAAATATTACAGCTGCTTCAATATAAAAGCCAAATAATTATTATAATATTAAAAACACGGTGTTATCATTTTGGTATAAGCATGTATAAAAATTTGAAACAAATTTCTCATTATTCTTTATAATTAACAACTATCACCGTATATTTTTAAAATAAAAAATTCTCTTTAGAATTATTATTTTTCATCAATAAAACGATATATTTCAAAACAATTTTAAAAGTTTACTAAGGTAGTTAAGTGAAATTAGGTATTTTGACGTTATTTATATCAAACTTTACTTAATTCAATTTGAATAATGGTGTTTTGGTAAAAATTTTGGTTATTTTTAAAAAAATTTAAAAAATTGCCACATTAACAAAATATAGTATTTAAAATTTTCTTTTAAATTGTTTAAATTGTTTCACAAAAAAAACACATTTCATAAAACACTAACAATTGATAATACATTTTCACCGCTTCATATGTAAAAATTGGCAAATTATAGTTTCTGGTTTTTATGAATTATAAAAAACTTGATTTTATTTCAAATTTTAAAAAAAATGTATATCTTGTGTATTTTGAAGTGATAGTCAACGTTTGAAGCTTCTACACACGATAAATTAAATTTACATTTGAAATTTTCATTGACACAATGTCAAACCAAACTTTCCCAATTAAACACTTCGCTTTGTGTCATAAAGTTTTGTGATTTTGTGATAACAGCAATAAAATATAACATCACCTATTTACCTCACCTTTTATAATATCAGCCAAATCTTTCAAGTAAGGTTAAAAAAAGCATATATTTATGACTTAGTTTATTGATATTTATTTGATATATTTCGTTACTATGTTTTATTAAAACTGGTATTAAGCAGATTCAGATGAGGAGTAGTTTTTCTATACTATTTTTTTCGTCGGTGATTTGTGTCATTACAATATTCAACATCTAGAAATTCGATTGTATAAATCCTTTCTGTCATACTTTTAAATCTGTGAAAATAAAGATGAGCTTATAATAATGATATACACAAACGCATTCTGGTTTCGATAAAGACTAAGAGGTTTAATTGATATTTATATGGAAAACAAAATGATGAAGCCTGATTAATAAACGGATGAGTATTCTCCGTTTCCGGGTATCTTTTTTCATTACTAGTATCAACGCCATGTGTATACTAACTAGAAATTACTCCCATATGTACTCTCAAGTAAACAAACTGATAATAAATAAAAAACATGTTTATTTTAGGTATCTCATTTTATTCATTCAAAAATTTCTAAACAAACAAAAAGATTTTTTTCAATATACACCTTAAACACATCAAATATTTACAATTTTTATTATTTGCAGAAATAATGTGGATTGTTGATATAATATGTAAGGAAACTGTGAGTGGTGATATAAATAAGTATTTTTATTCACAAATAATTTTAAGGTTTGTATTAAAGATAAATCAATAAGATATAACGGTTTTGAAACACAGAAAATGATATTTAAAAATTGATGCGTAACATTATTTTACTTCACGCAGAACACTTAATAAATAAATCATTTTCAGTCGAAATAAGGTAAGTATTATAGGCTCAAGTTTGTTTGCCAAATATGTTTATTCAAGTAAAGTATCATTATTTGTTGACTAATCGACAATTGTTTTAAAAAATGTTTTTATTATACATAAATACGCCAGAGAGAAATAAAGAAATGTAACAATGTCAAACTGCAATATGCTGTATGCAACATATCGTGTAAAAGTGTGAGAGTTATACTGAGGATTAAAATTTCATTGGGTGTTCTATTCGACAATGGACTAATTATTGCACTTGCTTCCTACTAGCCATGTGAAAAAACAATCAATAAAAATTTGTTGATATAAGCCTTTATATATTATGATAATTATCAACGTATGCATTGATATATACTGACTATTAAATTACATATTTCATTTTGTTTTATATATTACCATGGCAGCTTCAGGTCAAAATACTACCGGGTTTTAGTGAAACAATAAATGGAAATGAATATGAATTCTAATAAATGAAACCAACTTATTAAAATAAAAAAAACCCTGATTTTGAATAATGTATTTTTTCTGAAAAACAATGTTATCAGCCCAGTTTTTGAAAACCTACATGCTTTAGTAACCACATATTGCTGTTGGTTGAGCAATTAATTCAACATGAAGGGTAAGTTATAAAGAAAATTTCTTTTGCCAAACCTATAATTCTGTATCTAAAATCTCCCAATTTTGTTTGACCAAAATAAGCATTTATGAAGTGACAATCATGAAAGAAAATGCTTTATTCATAATTTTGTATGCACTGCTGAACAACTATTTCACTAAATATTGTAGTGATGATTATTTTTGTTATCTATAAACACACATGGTCATGTAAACAATATTTTAATAACACGTTAAACTTATACTAATAAAAAAATATGTCAATGATAATATAATAATATATTTTCTTTCAAGAAATAATATGTGATGGAAACAAATAATATTTTGTATTCAATATATCAAAGACATCTCAATATTTGAAAAAAAGTTCTTTGTGGCTGATATTCTGTGTTAACCTACAATAGAGAGACATAAAAAAACATTTTATAAATTTATGTTTATGTAGATTTTTTTTGATAAAATGTGACATGGAATGAGTACAATATTTATGAATAAATAATTGTACATCGAAACATGTGGGTACTCTCTGTGTACACTTTCTAAAATGTTATGAAATATGAATCGACAATGAATAATTAATATATATTTTGTTTATCTTATATAACATTATTTACAATTATGCAGTTGTTGAGAGCCAATTTATTTTGAAATATACATTTCAAAAAGCTTTTAGCAATTAAAATTTAAATGAATAAATGAGTCCCTGAAAAGTGAAATGAGAAAAATGGTATTATTGGAAAAAATGAGTCAGGTGCGTTATTATATTCTAATTGTCTTAAAGTATCGTAAAAGTAAAATAAGCTTAGTAAATTAACACTGTAATAATGTTTTCTTCCTAAAACAAAGAAATCTATCCACAAAAACACTAAATAAAGACTTGACTCACTTCACTTCTTAGGGGCTCAAATGTTATTGATAGTTGAAATGTCGAAATTGTCTAGACAATATAATTAAACACTTTTTTAAAATAGCACACAAACAAAATTCAATTACTAGTCGCCTCACAATAGTTAAAAAGTAAAAAATGAAAATTAATTTGGAAATCTTTTTCAATGCACGATAACTTTAATTTAAATGCATAAAATAATTGATTTAAAACAATAATGGTTTTTGCTTTATTAATTATTTTCATTTTTTTTTTAAATTTAACAGATATGAATGATATTTTGATGTAAATTTTAAATAAAACACTTGAAATTTTATTTTTATTGTAAAATTAAATTTTTTATTCCACTGATTGTGATACACATTATGAATACGTGTTTTTCTTTTTTGAAAATCTTCTGACTAAGGTCAGTAGAACAGATATGAATGTATTTTGACTATACAGGTAGCAAAGATGCTTTACAATAATATAAAAAGACAAAGGAAACGCCAATATCTTCAGAGTGTAATAATTCTCACCTTTAGGGAGTTCACTAGCAATAAATACTTAGTGGAAAGGCGTTATATTAAGAAAAAACACAATATCCCTTTGTACTTTATCAGTTGAAAATGCTCGCCATGAGCAAAACCAGTCCTGACCTTTATTAATAAAGTGGAAAAAAAGTAGGTACAAAGGAATATTCTGTTTTTCTTAATGTAATAATAATGCTAAGAAAAATTATGTTTAAAATTGAGTTCTTGCGTTTTTTGAAGAAACAATAATAATATTTGTTTTAGTTTTTGTTTTTCCTATACAAAAGATTATACAAAAAAAAAATGACTAACTAGACGTTTAAGTATAAGCGACAAACAATATAACACAAATATACTCAAGAGCTTATTGATAAAATCACAGTGGTATCAAAACTCTAAAAAACATAACGATGATTTTTTGGTATATTATATATAACAAATATTATTTTTTTCAGATATATTCAAAGAATATTTTGTATCTTGTTCAATAGTAACTATTCGCATTCAAATTAATGGTGAGCTCAATAAAGTTCTAAATATACACATATGCTGATGTAGCCTATCAAATAAAACATATATTTGTGTTGCCAATGATAGGTCATTGTTGTTGCTCATACAAAAAAAGTACTGAAATCATTCACATTAATTCCATTTATATGCAACCTGAAGTACAGCATCGAAGAGTAATTTTGTATGTGTCTTATTTTTTGTATGAGAGGGCATTTTTTTTTAACTTAAAATAAATCGAGTAGTCATTTCAATTTATTGTGCAAAACCGTATAAAAATCGGGTTTTATCGACCCTTTTCAAAGCTCGACCACTGTATTCCAGTGGTAAGAGCTTCACTTTACGATCAGACGTTGTCGGGGATTATCGAATTCAGACTTTTTTCAATTTGACATTTAAGGTCATGAGCTTGAGTTTGCGTGTTCATGATTTTCTATTTATGTTGATCTTGAGTGTTGAAATAATCTTGACAAGTTTATTTGATAGATTTTTAAAATGTCTGGTACCTTTTCAAATATTTGCCGATTAACAAGTTTTTTTTATTTATGCTCATAGTATTCTTTAAAAAATCATTGCAGTTGAGCTAATGTCAATTCAGAGATCTTTAATTATCTGCCTTCTATAGTTAAGTATATAGTATAAACGGAAATTAAAAGTTAAAAACGTATTCTAAATATATGAAAAGTATATAAATAGTTTTACTAAAATCATTATACGATATCTTTAGATGTGTTCGTTACTCACATTTGCTTTACTACATCCAGTATACACATTTTATATTTTTTGTCGAATAAATTTCAATGAGAGAACACATACACCGGTAAAGTATAAATTATTTAGTTTTACAATGATATTATTTTTATAAGAATACTATCCACAAGTGTATTGCTGTTAAATTTTTAATTGCAATTATCTCGAGCTTTTATTTGATTTTCATTCCACGTTTCATTTGCACTGACTAAAATGCTCGGAAACAATTTGTTTGTTAAAATAATAATTTTATTTAAACCAATTTGGTTGTTGAATTTATATTCCTAACTACTAATTAGCCAGAAAAGGTTTAGTAAGTCGTATTGTAAGCGCCCATTTGAAAAAGGTGATTCGAATAATTCTCATTTCATTACAAATTAGCTCTTAACAAATAGTCAACAGTAAGAACTCAAGTTGTTTTATAGAACATTGATACATTATAATTAGACACAGGAAACCAGGAGTAAATAAACATTATTTATAGAAAGATATTGTTTATATTATGTTAATTTAGTGTGATATTTTAAATAAATATCATTTAAAATTCATATTTTTTTATATAAATTTTATTCATCAAGATGGTAATTATCGCTAGGTTTATTTAAAATTGCTAGTACAATAATAGTTTCACATAATATAATATTTACAGTTAAACTTAAAAATGATCTTATCCAATAATTCATTTTTCAATTAGTAATTTTATGTTTATATTTTATTTATCGATATCATATTTATATAATATACGGACAGTCGATTTATTTTCCACCAATTTGTCATCTTGTAGCTGATCTTGAGTAGAAGTACTGAAGTGCAGTAGACAGTAGTATGATCTTTACTGAAGTGCATCTACTGTAAGTGCATCCACCATACTGCATTGCGTCCGCATGTTCACCTACGAAAACAAAGTAACAAATACTGAAAATAGGTCGTTTTAAACTTCAACGTCGTCAGACGTCGACTTAAAATTCAAAATAAGATGATGGCTTTATGGACGTAAATGACAGTTGAAATATAACCAAAAATAAATAAGTAGGATAAATATCTAAAAAGCGTTTATAATAGTTTCAGGTTCCTAATAATGAAAAAAAATCTTGATAACATCGTAAAATATTGTCTTATCAAAGATACCCAAACTGGTATATAACGGACCCTCAAGGATCTATTTCAGCTTCCAGAGGCTCTTTGTCAGCGGCCAAAAAATGTTGAAGTTAATAATGTTATGAAAATTCATTAAAGGGTGGCCACAATTTAATATAACACAACACGGGACAAAAAAAAATAGACATGACGAGAAAAAGGTTTGTAAACAATTGACTTAAACTAAATAATAGATACGTATTTGATTGTGAGTTCGATACTGTAACGTATTCTTTTAGAAGGGAAGATTATTTAAAAAAAATGAAAGTTAATATTATCTAAAGTTTTTTTCTTTTGATTAGTAGTTGTCACCAAATTTTTGGGTAGCCAGACATTTTTATTTTTATCCTTCCATAAAAAAATACATATTATTGAATTTTAATTTTAACGATACATTTATAAAATACCGTGATTTTTTTGAAGCTTTTAATGAAATATAAAATGTGTTTACTCATTTAATATTTCATAAAAAACTTAACATTTGTATTAAGGTAAATTTTTCAAGTAAATTTTATATTTTAAAGTAAGATATATTTTAAGTTCAATGCATTTTTTTGATTATATGTTTTTTAATAAATCGTTTACGTTTTTAAATATGTCTCTTCAGTCTCTCTGTATTTGTAATAACCATCTTACAAAAAAAATATTTTACATGTGTTTTCATGATAAAAATTTGAACTTTATATGGGTTAGCCAACTTTAAATAGAAACCAGACTGTTTTTGCCGCAGTCGGATTCGGAAAAAAAACTAACAACGTACTACTTTTTTTATTTTTTTATGTAAACAAATTGATAGAGCAAAAAGTGGCGTTACTGTAAAATAAAATAAAATATAGTATTTTGTAACATTAAAAAAAACAAGGTAAGAATTTCTCTATTCTTTATCAAGATAATGAGATGAAATACTGATATGAGAAATTCACACCACCGTACACCTAGAAAAATGTGTTACATTTTTTTTAAATCTATGTCTGCTTCTAATGTAAAATATGTATGAAATAATTGTATAAAAATTCAACGGAGGAAAAAAAATGATTTTAAATATTTTTTTCAATCAAATTTAGAGTCAGAGTCGGAATCGGAGTATTGATTTAATTTTAAATCAGAGTCGTGTTATTTTATAAAGACTCCACAGCCCTGCTTAAACCAATTGTCTCGGAAAAAAATCGTGTTATACCATATACATCTCAAACAAAAAAGTCTACATCAATTTGTAAGAAAGGTCTACTACTTAAAGAATTAATTCTTATTTTTGAAGCTTCACCCCTCACCTTCAATCAATTATACCAATCATTACTTTGATTGTAGTCAATCAATATTATTAACAAGAGAAACCTACATCATTCTGTATAGAATTGGTACTTAAATGTATTTGTAGGTGTTTGCATTTGCTGAAAACGAGGAAAAGCACTTAGCATACAAGTCTGCTGCCAAAATAACCGTTGGAACTCCATTCATTATTAATCGTTATTATCACTATCTATATACATTATATTCTTCTACAAATCCTTATATGGGCTCAAATTTTAGAACATTTTAAAGTTTTTTTTGTAGAACACTGAGATATAAACTTAATAAAGAGCACAAAAGATGTAACCTACACAAAACAAATATTACAGGAGGCACAAAAAACTTTTTTGTTTGATTCTGGGCCAAGGTCAAAATACAAAATATACACAATCTTTAAGTGTAATACTAAAAAATTGGTGTTTTATTGTCATAGTTCAATATTAATTTACTTAATTGTTTAGGAAAAACCTTTTTGTAAGTCCTTTTTTCTGGTGGCAATTTTCATTTATTTTTTAAACTTAAATACTAAATTTAGATACTTATTTGACATTTGCAGCTTTTATCTTTTCAATAGAAGGTTGTATACATTGTGATTATTAATAAAAACAGTGGATTACGTCTATTTGTACTGCCGCCTGTGTGGTCGAGTGGTTAACATCGTTGACTACCGCTACGGAGGGCACGGGTTCGAATCCTGGTACGGGCAGTTTTATAAATTGATTTTTCAATCGATTTATGAATTTCTGTTCAAAGGCATGGATGTATGTGATGTCTTGAATTCCCCCCTCCCACCCATCCTATCCTATGAACGGGGCGTATGGAGAACGATTAGCTAACCACTAGTCCTGTCCTTGCCCTTTCCTTCTATTCCTACTCTCTTTGGAAAAAGAGAGGTTGAGCAACTGAGTAACAAGCAGTTCTCGTAGAAACATTTCTGTTGAGATAAACTCCATTAGGAGTCCATATGCTCCATATTGAGAGCGGACATGGACAAAAAAAAGAAAAACGTCTATTTGACTTTTTTCAGTCTATATATTGTCAAATAGTATTTTATGCAACCCGTTTAAAATTTTGATTTAAAAAATGTCAGCTCGGAATTTAAAACTTGTTACGCCGCAAGCCTTTCCAAGATAATAGCTTATATGTAATATTTTATTGTTAGTTTAAAATGAAAATATTATAAAGAAGGAGGTTTTTGATGGAATTACAATATCAAACTTGAACGATTGAAAAAAATTATCACTTCTCTCTTTTTGATGTTTTGAGAGCTTTAAGCTTTCACTACAGCCCTACGACAAGATATACAAAAATGTGTGTGAAAAATAAAAAATAGTTTTATAATATGATATACATCATATACACATTTACATATATTTATATTATTTTACAAATTAACATATAAATATGTTTTTATTTGTAAAAAACTGATATCTGGAAAAAATATTCATAAAAATAGTGTTTAGTAAGCTTTTTTGAAAGGTGTATTGAATATTATATTAAATTGTCTACTATTCACAACAAAAGCATAAAACCATACCATTTTATAGCTGACAACAGCAATATTGTGCTAAGAAATACTGATTTATTTTTGTCCAAGCGGAAAAATCTGTTTCTCACAAAAGCTTTTTGGAATCAAGAATTATTTAGTGTTGTTATATTTACATTTTATATGCCATTTTTTCATTTAACTGATAAATTTATGGCTACGAAATATACTTTTTTGGAAGTTACTAACAAATTTTTTTACGGTATTAGATGAATTGATAAATTTCTATTTTTAATTAATATTTCGTTTGCATTTTTCAACAAAATTTACCAAAATAAAGTTGATATCAAATTAACTTCTGTTATTTTACTTTATCGTCTTTGTTGGTTAGAATGCTACCATATAAAAAAATATTGACTGAAAAATCATTTTTTATTTTTAATCATTCTAAAAAAAAGCATGAAGGTAGAAAATAACAGTTTGATACATAGCCTTAACGTAAGATTGAAATTAAAATTTTAATTACAATGGATATCGTGAAATACTTCTGCAAAAAATATTTTGATATTTTTGAACGTTCAAATAAAACTATGTATTTGTAATTATTAATTTCGTGTAAAATATTAACATAAAAGATAAACATAGTTATGGTACTTGCTAGTAGCAATAATATTTAAATGACAACAATGAATTATTTATTAATTTAGTAGGGGGTTGTATTTTTTATGGCGTTTCTTTTCTCTGTTTTATTAAGTTGGGTACTCGGGTTTTTTATAAGATAACTTATAGTTTTTTGATAAATAACTTTCTTTTAAAAATGAAATACATCTCTTAGAATTTTGTTTTTTTCCCCAAAATATCAAACGAACTTTGTGCAAGTTTTCAAAATTGATGGCAGTTTTATTGGAAAGAAAAACTTTTTTCATAAAAAAATAAATGTTCAACACTGTTTGTAGAAGCACTTACATATTGAAAGTATATGTATTTGACTTTTGCTTCACCATTTGGTTGTGAAAAGCAACGAAATTTCCTTATCGGTTTTAGATTTATTACGTCTCTATTATTGACAGTGTTCTGATATTTAGTCATATTTAATTATTTTATTTGCATAAATAATATTTTCTGACAACGTGAATTACTCGCGATGTCACTTTCATAATAGACTCGATTAAAATATGTTAATGTTATTTAAATTTAGGCATCAAAACGAATAGCACTATTGAATATATACTCTTATACTACTATTTGATTTAAAACATATAACTTTGAAACCATAAACCATCTCATAGCGGCTCAAAAAACATAATATAAAAAATAGTAAAAACTGAACGTTTTCATGAAATAAATCTACATTAAAATATATAAGAGAAGTATTTCTTTTATACAATTTATACATCTGAATAGGTTGTTATGTCATATTTTCTAAAATAACATAATATAATATCTGAGAACACCTTTGAAAGTGTCTCCAATTTACCGTAAGAGATAAGGCTTAAATTATCGTTACTTACCGTTCAAGACGTGAACGAAAATTGTTGTAAGGGCCGCCTCGTCCAAGGAACAAGTATAGTTGCCCGAGTCCAGCTTATTGGCGTTCGCTATATAAAGCCTACTTATTGCCCCCTCCGGCTTCATGTCCGTCTTTACGCTGTGTAAGACATAGATAAAAAGTTTCATGTTAGTTTAGGAATCAAAAAATAACCTGATATCCGGAGAATTATATGATTGTATCCATGAAAACAATAGCTTATTCTTTTTACAAAACTTTTTACAAAAATATATTATTTTACCATTAACCTTTATAATAATATAAATAATCGATATATTTATACGCATATGATATATTTTAGAAATGTCAAGTCGAAATAACCTTTATAAAATAAAATGTCAATAACAAGTAAATAAAGTTTTTATCAGAAATTGGAACACGGATAATATTAAAATAATTAAGGCACTGTAATTAAGTTTATCGAGTGCAAAAAAATAACAACAATCATACATCTAAAAACGTAGATGAAAAAATATAATTAAATCATAATCCAGATATTTTTAGTTCAAATGTTCGAAATATTAAAAAGATAACAGATTTTCGTATATTAAGGAATAGTAGATACAATAAATATTTTTATGTTTTGCACAAGTGATATTAATTTATAGATTATCATAGAGTCTAAAATATCATTCATGTTTTTTGTTAATGATAAATAAACTTGCCTGATACCACCCCTCGTAGTGTCGTAGTTAAGGGTTCTTAATCCGTGTTTCCATTGGACGTATCCATTAGGCTGCGGGACTCTGCTAATGACGCATACAAGCTCGATTGTCGAGCCTCTTTTGTAGAACTTGTCGTGGACCAATACCCCTCGATTGTCGACTATTTCCACACGAGGTACTGGACATGGAACAAAAGATAAATTATAACTATTTTTTTAAAAAACACTCAAATGTTTTGTTACCTATATTAAAAACAAAAAAAAGTTTTTTGTATTGGTAATTCTGATCAAAATCTGTTATATTTATAACATTAAAAATATTGCATTATTTATTGAAAACGCGTTTGTTCTGTTGTGATTCAGGTTTTTTTCATAAAATATAAAGTATTTAGTATTCGAAGCCGTAATTGTAGGTGATATTTTAAGCCATACCGACTTCTTAATGTAAGGGCGGACATCTAACGCTTAGTCATTATGCCTTACAAAATCTTTCCATTATTAACAAATCTAAAAAACGTTAAAACAGCTAACAACTAAATACACAGCCAGCATAATATTTTAAGTATATACCATAATAAAATTAACTTTAATACTAAGTATTGATGTTTTTTATTTTCAACACATGTATTTTATACCTAAAATTTTTACAATGAGGATAGATTTAAGGAGTTATTTGCTAAATGCTTAATTGGTAACTGGTTGATGATTAATATTAACCAGTGGTCCAGACAATATATTAAATTTATTTTATTTACAGGAACCGGTTTACTTTTATTTTGAATATACTTGATAATTATAATGTACAATTTTGTCAAAATGATGCAAGGTAACGACGCATTTTTTTCGTAATCCTTGAATCCTTGAATAATCACAACACCGGATGGCTGAAAAAATATATACGTAGATAATTTGATTTTAATCTACATCGGTCTGTGGACTAAATTGAATCTCATATTGCTTTCATATTCTCAGAATCTCTTCAAATCAGTATTGAAAATTTATCATACCAGTGTATCAAAGATACTTTTAATTTTAATTTTAGTAAAATTATTTACTGGAAGGCTGTCAGTTTGTCGTAATTCATACGAAATAAAAAAATACGATTTTTTAAAACATAATTTCATCTAGTTTCATTTTAATGAGCTTCGTTTTTGGTGATCTGGAGTTTATAAGCATTTTAGTGCCCTTATTTTAATGGATACTTACACATTACTTATTCAGTTTTTAAAATACACAGAAATGGTCTAAACACAATTGTTTTGATTTTACCCTATTTATTTAATGCCTTATGTAGAAGGATAGTATTAAAATACCATCTGGTAATAGCAGTGGTCTCCCGTTGCTTTTCGTCACCGTTTTGACTTTTTGCTAATCCAGCTCTCCTTAGTATTGAGCACAGCTCATATTATTAATTTTGGGTCTAAAGCTATAACCGATGATGCTACTACCTTTCACCAATAATAAATACTGACTTTTAGGTGTATCGTAATGTACTACTTAAACAAGAATATGTGAATATTATAATATACTTCGTAGTAAGGTCTTGAAAAAACCTTTTAAAAGATACGTGCATAATATATTATGAAATTCTTTCGGTAATTTTCTTAAATATCGCACAAAAATCCATTTTAAAATAATACAATATAATAAATTAAGCACTTGATAAAATGTACGTTTATCTGCATTGTATATCATACTGCTTTAAAATATTTTTTAGTCATTTCCACTCTGAAAGTGAAGTACATATACAGCCAAAGTGTTTCATTATAAGCTGTTTTTACGAAAACTGATTTTCATTTAGTTTTAAAAATGTCAACATGGCGTCACATACCACTCATAAACTCATACATAATTATCATGTTCTCTGAAAAAAAAACGTTGGTGTTATACTGAATAAATTCATAGAAGACTTTTTTTTCATCTCCTAATAGTAGAATTTTACGAAACTAATTTTATTTTTTAATTTTAAAAATGTTTATTATTAGTTCACTGTACAGTAGTTAAAAATAATCACGTGCTGAAATAAGTGAAACATCGTTAAGTCTTACTTTAAAACTGGTAGAATAACCTGTTAACCTAACGAATCAAATATCTATGTAATACTTACAAATCGAATCTTTTATTTTTAAGTATTTATTCCTTGTAGACCGCTTTATTCTACCAAAAAGTACTTCACTTAAAATAATAAAAATTGCTTTAGGTAAACATTTATTGTATAAATATTTTCGCTTGAAGTCAATTCGAAAAAAATAATTTCTGTGCCTGCTTACAAATACGATATACGACTATCAATATAACATATTTTTATTTGATTAACTTAACCTATATCATTCTTAAAATATTTTGATAATTTATTATTATACCAAGAATTCGATTTAAAAAGATATAATGGAAATCGAGTGTACTTGTGCAGAAGAATTGTCTTTTTAAATTTCTTACAAAAAAATTCTAAGCATGCTTTTCGATACAAAGTATTAAATAATATAAATGGGAAGTAGTACTAACTAGTGGTGTGTACAAGGTTGGCTACCTAATTGACCTCAGTTCTTTCACCTCTAATAAGTATACAGTATTTTGTACAATGTCTCTAAATGTGTAGATTTTTTTATATCAATTTGATGAAGCAAGTGTGCGTTGGCATGAAAGTTTTTCTAGTCTCCTTCATCTTTGATAATATTGTTCATTTGAATTCTTTTCTACTCTTGCCTACAGAAAGGTGTGATAACTGCAGAAGTGAGAAATCTACATTGAAGTAATTTCCCGTATGCTTTTATATGCATATTAAGTTAAATATACCTTCATTTTTACTGCAGCCGTACATATACATACGGTATACATAAAAACAAACTAATAAGTAACTTTTATGATGCCTAGGGGTCGTGGTTTCGTTTTTTTCCTAATCTATTTTAATCTACGAGCATAACTACTTTTGGTATTAAACGATTTTTGAAGAATTTTCCCGTCATAAATATTTATAAAGATAAGATATTTTTGAGTAGTAATGTTTTCCTACCTTGTGAAACTTTTAAGATATTTCTCCAACCAACTCAAGAACATTATGTATTTTTAAATCTCTAGCAGTGAGTGAGAGTCTTCAGATTCTTGTAGTGAGCTTATACTAGAGTAGCGCACATCTCGATTGGACGAGTTATTACTGTATAGAAAAGCAGCTTGTGTCTCGCATTTGGCAAAGAGTAATAAATTGCTTTAGTAGCATTAACTTGACGGTTTTTAATTGATTGAGAGGGTAACAATATATATACTAAACCAATTAAGGCTAATAAGAGATAACCCTTGTGTAAGTATAAGCTGAGTATTATACATATATATATATACATAAATTGAAAATGCTCATGATGCGTGAAACCTAGCCTGATCCTAATAAATAATTATGGAATCGGTACAAAAGCGTGCTCTTTTTTATATGCTTTTCCACAAAGTATCGACAGTGAAAAGTGACACAATAAAGGTTATTAAAAAAGTCGTTGTTTTACAATACTAACCCATAAATTGCGTGATATGTATTTTGTAAAATAATAATAAAATTGTTGTTAAGATTTTATTTTAAATTTGCGATAAAAACTGAAAAATAATAATATCTTTCAAATAAGTGCTGACAATACAGTTGTTTTGGTTATATCAAATTAAAAATCGTTTTTTTTAGTTCTTAAGTATGTGCGGAAAAGGGCAATAAAATTTTATTCCCTGAATGCTGTAGTATGCTATAAAGCTATATTACACAAGTACTAAAATGTTTAAAGTATTATAATACGGAATTAACCGAAATATCAGTCGCATTGTTCTCCAGCCAGGAGATTTACTGCGAGGTCATTTTAGGAGCACTCGCAGCGTATTTCTTTTTATTTTTTTATAATCTTTCTTCAGCTATAACTGGGAAATATATTATTATTATTTTAAAGTGGTAACTGGGGAATAGAATATATGAAAGAACAGGAGAGAATTGAGTAATTTTAACAATGCTTTTTTAATTAGACATTTTAAAACAGGCCACCCATTGGCATGCCAGTTTTTTGAAGGTAAGTTCAATGACAACAAACTTTATTGGTTGATTTAATATATTATTTATTCATTCATTAAAAAAAACATTAAAAAATATATACGTTAATATTTCGTTGAGACTGCCAGAAAAAAACGATGTTGAAATAAAATAACATCAATTCGCCTAAAAGGAACATTAAACATGATACTCAAATAAAACTGAATAAATCTCGAAATATTTTTGTATACAAAAGATTAAATATAAACACGAAGTTATAATACAAGTTGTATGATTTGACGATCCCCTTGGATGAAATTGGGCGCACTACTCTAGGTGCCGCTTAACGAATATAATCTAATCTAAATTTAAATTTAACTTACTGGGTGAATAACAAACTTTAGCCTTTTTCTCGTAGAGACATCTACGATGAAAGCATACATCTGTTTTTAAAAAAGTTGGATGGAAAACAGAGGAATGATTTGGCCGTCGTTTTCATAAATATTTTTTTCTGTTTGCGTCATTTTATTGAAATAAACCAAAAAATTATAATACTAGTTCAAAGTACAACCGTTTTTGTGAGGCCATATAACCATGTTATACTAGAACTGAGAATACAATGTGTTTAATTGCAGCTGTTTTATTGCTTAATGTTTTGTATCAGTTTCAACGACAAAATTAAATTTAAAATGTTCACTATGAGCGAATATTCGATTCTTACAACTGTTTTTATGAAATACATTTTCATGTCTGTTTGTCAATCTTCGCTAAACGCTACGCTGTGAGAACTTTATTTTTATAAATCAATTGCTGTCTCAATTTTTATCATTTATAACTGGAAAAAAATATGAATTATTGTTTTAAGCGAGATAGAAATCTATGTATATTATTTTATCGATGTGGATACGTTTGAGGATTTTGAAAAATATTTTTCATAGAACGACATGACAAATGTAGTTACATCCATCGATTTATGTGTTCAAGCGATTAATCTGTCATTTCCTGACAATTTATTGTACTACTCCAATGTTAGAATACACTTTGTCATAAAAGAGGGTTTCAAGGCCCGCGCGTATGTGATTCGGCTCTGAGCGTGTGGCAAGGGCGAGTGGTGAGTGGTGAGTGGGCGGCTAGCTGTAGAAATGGGACAATGCGAATTTGCGGCCGTGATCAACGGACCGAAACAAAACGAAGTGTCTTAGTCAAGCATTTTGGGGTAAAAAAGCATCTTTTTTTTTACATTGTACAGTGTATTTCTGGCGTGTGATATGAAGGAAAAAAGTTTTTTTTTCGGGATTTTTTTTTTAATATTTGCACACTTGTATTGCAATATAATTTCCTATTAGCTTACGCAGTAACGTAAAAAAATATAACCATAGCTAAAAAAATGATTTGAAATTACCGATAGCTTAGAGTTGCATATAAATTGTATTTTATACAAATTCAATCAATAAAATCATAAATCGTATGTGCGTAAGAATATTTTTCATTATCTTATTTTACTCCATTTTTTTTCTGCAGACCATATAAATGTGTATTTTACAGGTTCCTGGTAGCTTGTGACATATGGTGTATAACCATTAAACATTCTACTAATTTTTTAAAAAAACCGTTTGTATATACACGGAATTACGGGGTCATGATAAATTTATTTTATTACTAATATATCTAAATGATATGATAATTTTACAACCATTTACTCATTTTTCTAGAGATTAATACAATGTTAAGCTTCCCATGTAATTAAATGATGAGAGCTTCAAGAAAAAGTTGCTCTGTAAGAATAATAACGAACAAGCCTATCCCCTCCGTAACATCGTTGGGACAGTATGGTCAAATAAATGTGAATAGATATTTTTTCTTCTTGTAACGTGCATATATATTGAAAAAAAACACAATGAAAAACTTATTTAATTTAAGCAAAATGTGATAAATTTTGAGAACGTCGCTTTTTTTTGTCTTGAAATCATTAAATGCGTTTGCGCGACTCCTGAAATATGATCATTAATATGACGTCGATGGACAATGTAGGTTGTACTAGTTATATGTAATGTTGATTCTGTAAAAACTATTTACAATTCCAACAGACTTCTTTAAAACGCAATTAAAATGTAAATATTCAAAAATCAGTTCAACATTCAAATAATTTATTTCAACAATTAGAATTTATATAATAGCTGTTTGCAAAATGGTGAATCCTGTATTTTTATGGAAATCTTAATTATTTTATGAACGCAAAGTTTTGACCGAAGTGTGATTATAAACAGCTAAAAGGCAAAGTGTGAAATTGATATCTACGTATGTTTATCAAAGCGTTTTATTTCATAAACCGACATCAAAATAACACCGCAAATAGGTAAACGACACCTTTCACATTTAATTTATTATAATACCAAGGCGGCTCGTTTCCAAAATTGTAGGTCGTAAAAACTGGTAGTGACATTGGTGTTAGGGCTTCCAAATAACCACCCATAGGAACTAACCGGTTTTTTAAATAAATAAGCCGCCTAACCAGCTTAAAATGGAATTATTTTTAAAATACCAATTGTAGTAACACACAAACCAATATTCCAAAACAAAACGAAAATATAGGCCATGTTGACTACTTACATATTAACTATTAATGAGCATAAAAAAGTAAAGTAACTTGTTTTAATTTTTTCAACTAAATCCGCTCCTAATGTGAAGTATATGGATTTCAAATGAAGTTTTTTTTATCCAAATAAATGCTTTTTTAGATAACTGCTTGTTATTTAGCTGCTCAACCTCTTTTTTTGATAATATAAGGGATATAAAAATAAGACTAGAAAATAGCTAAAAGTTAAAAAATCGCATTCTCTAAGCTATTTCAGGATTGGAACGGAAGGAGGGAATATTTAAGCTACAAACACGCATGCCTTCCAATGAAAAAAATGCTGTTTGTTCTAGCACTTGAATCTGTAAGATTCGTCACGAAAGTCAACGACGTTAACCACTGCTCCACGAAACCGAAATATGAATAGTTGTACATAAATCCATTGTACTAATGGTGAAAATAAGTTTAAACTAAACCAGTTTTTTTTTTTTTAACAGGTAATAAACCGTAAATTAGGTTTCGGCTAAAACCGGGTAAGAAGCTCTTATTATATATTTGTTGTATGCTCCTTTAAAAAAAATTGGAAGATGATTGAAAACTGTTTAAGCGATAATGTAATATGTTGTAAAAACTTTTATTGGTGAAGAATTCTTTAAAATACATTGCAATATTCTATACATATTTTTTTCTAAGATAAACTTTTTAAATTATGTCTACTGCAAAATGCCTTGATATACTTACAGTAGGTATGACAGATTATTAGACTAAAAAATGTGAAAAGTTTCTTTTAAAAAAGAGAACGAATCAAATAGAGATGAAAAATATTCTTTGAAATTTAGCCCGTGTATATTGGGCAAAATAAGTGGCCTAATTTGAAGAACGATTAAAAATCTTCAAATTATATTTGGTATAATGCTAAATTTGTTGATTTTGAAATAAACTTTAATCTTAGAAGGGTTGTGTATTGATAGTATTTTACAATAAAACCAAAAATTATAATTATGGGAAAGTATTAATATTTTTTTTCCAATCTTATTCATAACCATTTTTTTTTAAGTATATAGTTTGTAAAGATATTAAACTCGAACTACTTAACGGCCGCTGCCACTAAGTATAAATTAATTGATCTTTACAATGCTAAGATATTTTTTATAAAATCAGTATAATTTACAATAATATTAATGTTGTTACAACATTTACCAAGACTTTTTACCAGCAATGAATAAATAAATGCCATTTCTTTTTAATCTGAAAATCATTTTTGAAAATTTATGTATTTTAACGGACTATTGCAATTTGTTTTTTTAATAAATCGATTTCACTATAAAACTTTGATTTATTTGTAACCACAGCCAAACCAGTAATCAACTGATGGGGTTAGTGAGAATTATTCAGTTATTCATAATGTACGAAGCACATTAAATACCTAAACAAGGACACAGCACAACATTATTGAAATTTATAATGAACCCATGTAGAGTGCCATAACAAAAAGCCACAAATGGTCATTAACACTTCAGACGAAAGTCCACAAAGACTCATTTAAGCTTGACTTATTATTGCGTTAATGTCAATTTAATAATTTAATATTCTTTGAGTTAAGCGGGAATTTTTCCTCACGGTAGCAATTAAGTGAAATAATTAGTTGTTTTTTTTACATAATATTATGTAACATATTATAGATATTATTATGCTATATGTATATACAATAAATAGCATAATAAAAATAAACTGAACGCTAAGCCATGGCCAATGCAATATAAAAATTTGTCCATTATTCAAATTTGATCGCTATACGTTGGGAGCAATGAATATTTTTAATTACTCATTTTATTTCAAAGACCTGCGAATAGCTGTCTCGCATTGGAAATAATGAAAACAATAATAAATTTGAAATTGTTTGATTGTTTGATTGTTTGATTGTTTGATTGTTTTCTCGTTTTTTCTGTAATTAATGTTTTTTCATATAAACACAGTTATGTTAATTAGCAAAACATTTAAATTGAAAATTATTTTAGCACTGGCGTCTATTGCCGTTGTGCTCTACAACAATATTTGTTTTAAACAATGCTTAAGATCAATTAGGAGGTACAACCAAACCAAATGATGTAACAAATATTAATATGTATTTGTCCATATTGTCGTAGTTATTAGGATAGAAGTATTGGAGGACTCGGGAAGCAAAGCCAGCAGTTGCCATAATCCTCAAATGTTGGCAAATCAGTTAAAAGGTTTTAATTTTTTTAATATCTGAAAAAAATGGTAAAATTGAAGCATTTCCTTTCAAAACCGGCTATAAATTGTTTGATACAATTTTGAGTTTGGTTTATATATATAACGAGGTATACATTTCACTTAATCATGGGCAAAGTTTTAGTTTTCAAAAATGCTAAATCTCTCAATATTTCTGACTGAAAATTATAGTTAATTTTGAAACTGCCTTAAATAATCAACGTGTGACTTTCAATTGGTCTTAAAATGAATAAACCAATCAGTGCAAGCGTTTATGGACAAGTGATAAGTATCCTGACAAATTTTACTTGCATACTTGCTAATATGTTCAACATATGTATATCAAAATACATAGATTATTTTTCTCATTTTTTTTTAAATTATGAAAATTTGTTTTAGCTAGTTTTGAAAGTAAACTCTTTAAATACATATTCTCTTTAGAAATATATTACTCTTTTTATATATATAGCATTTTTTTGGGAAACCTGTTTAATATTTGCCGTGTTTGCTATATAGGACCATGGAAACTGCAACTTTTTTAACAAACACGATTTTAATTCTTCAAAAATTTTCATAGAGAATATATAATTTCATATTTTCATAGAGATAATTATGAAACTTCTATATACGTTATCTATCAGCTCTACTGAATGACGTATTTTCAACAAAAATGGAAACTGCCGTTTTTGTTTATAAATAGTAATAACTTTTATATCTCATATACAGGCTGAAAAGTATTATATTTACGTTAAAGTATTTGTATAAATATCTCAAATTAAAATTATAATAGTTTTGGCTTTATTTAAAATGAAGAGTTATTTTAATAGATAGTATTCGATTGCTTTAAAAAATATATAAACTTCATCTCCAGTAACTTTAACGTTTTGATTTTTATTTTTGCAAATACTTCAAATTGTGCTGTTGGAAATATAAAACCGTCTTCCGGACTCCGGTGTTACAAACGTTCAGAGAAAAATATAGCTTCGTTTCGACAAGAATCAACTAACAACGGTAAGAATTGAAATGACAGGAAGACTGTGAATCTGTGTGTCGTTATTTTCAACAATATTCTACTAACAAGGAATTCTTAGCTTTTTTTATGACCTGGAACAAGAAATATAAAATTGTCTTGTCCCGGGAAATTATCTCGATCCAAGACAAAAATGCTGTAGTGATTTTATGCACGAACGCTTTCGGTAATTTAAAACTCTTGTGAACTTATTCTTTAAGTTAAATATTGCAAAAAAAATCATGATAATATTTTTAATATTTATATTGATTTTAATTTAACACCATTCGATGGATTCATTTGATTTTGCTGATGAAACCATTTCCATATAAAAAATAATACAATACTGAGCCAATATTGTTTGTTATTATTGTAAACTAGCATATATCATAGTCTCATACACTGCGTCCAGTGGTCTTATCGTATTTAATAAATATTTGATAATAAAAGTTTCTTACCTTTTTGTATTACCATTCGAAATTTTCAACTATATTTTTACTTGAATATTGAAGTATTGTTTAAATCTCAAGTCTTAGATTATTTATTTTAACGTCCCGCTACAAAGCGTCGATTTTTCAGGAATTTATTCTCGTGTTGTCTCTGCACAGAATTCTTAGTACTAATGTCAACGCGTTTTCACAAAATCTCGTTATTAAATAAAAATTATGTGCGTCTTTGTCAATCTTGACTATTTACCTTAAATTTCATCAAAACTTATTTCGCTTAAATTAAACTTCAGACACTTAAGCATTTTTTTACTCACCAACAACTGTGAGGTAGACTATGTAGACGAGAGGTGGGTGACTTGATACTTGGCATTCGTAGACCCCGTCGTCTCGTTCATTAGCGTAGCGTATTAATAGACGCCAGTCATTTGGGGGTTGATAGTCCAAGGAATACCTGAAAGTAAAATATTTGTAAGATTTCAATCAATTAGTTTAAAAATATAGTTTTAATATAGCACTGTTTTATAATTGAAACAAAAACTACTTCTCAATATAATGGTCGTAAAAAATGAAATTATATGTAAAATATTTCAAAGATCGTTAAAATTGTGGCGCAAAAGGCAGCATACCAAAATAAATTCATACTATCAAAAAGTTTTTGGCAAGTAAATCTTTAAAAAAATATATGAATCAATTCATGCTAATTATTTATGTAACGTTAACAATACACAGAAATAAAATTGAACTTGTTTTATTGTATTTCAGTCAAAATATCGTGTTGGAAGTTTATCAATCAGTAGTGAACGATTTATCGAATCGTTAGTGCCTCAAAAAAGCTTATATTACATATAACTCATATCGATGGCCATAAATTGACAACACGTAACCGACATTTGTTCAATTTTACATAAGAGTCAAAAAAATGTATAAATAAATAAGTATTGGGAAATCAATGAAAATGAAAGATCTTTTGGAAGAAAATAATTATTATGTATATTGAAAATAATCTGTTGACACAATATTAATTAAATAAACTTTTTATTAACAAGATGTTTGATACGAGTTAACAATTTTAATTTTGTTTCTTCTTTTATGATGATATGTGGAAACAATTCCAAGTATTTTGATCAATTCAATGCACCTGTTTTAACTTCATCCATATAAAAATAGAAAAATTATTCATTATTGTTATAATTTCTTAAAATCCAGTTACGGATTGTCCACTCTTCAATACAAAATGTTGCAGTTAACTGTTGGAATTTTTTCTCACCTATATTCAAAAAGTAGGAAAACGATGTTGCTCTTCTACTATCTTTTAGCAGTTTGGTGGGATTTTTTTTCTATTACGCGTTTCTTACTTGAGAACAATTTCAAGGAGAAATATTTTTTGTAAATTACGAGATGTCAATATTTTATTAGGGCTTGAAAAAAAAAAGAAAATGATATACATAACTCATTTTAAGAAAAAATGTCGGTTACGTGTTGTCAACGTATGGACATCGATATATTTATTTTTTATTCAATTTTGCAGTACTCATATGCAATTAAAAGAACAGAGATTCACAATTGTATTGCATTGCCTTCTATATCTTAAAATCGTCATTGTCTATCAACATTCACAACTTGAATCCACCTATTTTACACTTAACGCCTTCTGCCAGCGTAGCAACGGCTTAATCAATCGATTATGTATATATATATAAATAAATTATTAAATTAAATTATTAAATTATGGAATTAATTATTTTAAGAAGTTTGTGCTTCACTCACTTTGTTAAAATTAAAAATCAACATATATTATCAGTATATCATAATGTTACCGAAAATAAAAGAGTAAAACAAAAAAACCACAACGTTTATGACAGAAAAAATAACGATTTTTTTTAATTTAATTTATTATTTCGTTGTATAATGAAGCAATTTAAAAAAGTATTTATTTTAATATATTAAGAGCTGAATTGAGCCATCCCCAGAATGTTAAAATATTGAATTTTTTACCTCTAATTTTATTATCCTAATAAATATTCATACTTCTGAATTACCGCTTAAAACAACCTTTGAATATCCGATTAGCAACTAAATCAAAAAATATTTATCGAAAAAAAAGTCCAAATTAAAATTCATTCAAAACATTTTTATTAAACAGCAAAGTCTTAATTTGGATTGTCACTTCAATTCCTTGCATTATCGTAACATATTTAAAAAAACAAAAAATCAGTATACATTTATTCAAATCGCATTTTAAAATCGTGAAAGTTAATTTACAATTCGATACCAAATTATCAGACATATCTATTGAAAGAGCAGTTCTGAATGTACATATATATATTCGAACGACTGTTACGCAGGGTCCGAGACCGATTGATAGTTTACTGCAATAGGATTTATTTATGAGACACTTTTTTAAATACTCAAAGGGTTTTTTTATTCAATTTCAATTTGTGAGATTCATTCTGAGAACTTCGAAACTTTTAACGATAAGTGACTACTTCAGTAAGAGTCATTTTGCGTCACAAAGTAAAGTTACAAGAAAGGTATCTTTTCATTGGCTTAGCTCAATGATACTTAGTTACAAAAGGTAGAATAAAAGATTGAGTGCGTTTTAAATAATAAAACGAATTTTCGGGGCAGAGAGTTTGGCTCTTACAAAAGAATATTCAAAGATAATCAATAGCTTTAGAATATGATTTAATTTGGAAAAAAAGGTAATACCTGCTACAAAAAAAAAATGGAATATTTTTTTTGTGAAATATTGAAACAGTTCTTTTTAATTAATAGGTAATTGACAAATATAAAGAGATCCTTATGACAAAGTTGGCTTAAAATGACATACATTTTCAAAAGTATAATGCGAGAGACTAAAAAATAATAATCATAAAACTTTTTTAAAAAGCTGTATTTAAAAAAATATTAAACTAATATCAAAATATAAGAGTATTTTTAACGTTCATTGTTAAACATGTATTCCAATTACATCAAGTGTATTTGATGACAATCCAAATTTTCACAAACAAACCGCCCAAAAAAAAGCTTCAAGAGCGTTCTTTCTTCTGTTCATTGAACAGAGCTTTTGTGTTTTGACAAAGACCTCCGATCGAACCATAAAACGGTTTCACAATGAATTTCGGCCTGACCATAAATTGTCAAATAAACGATTATTATAATACAATTGTTGGACAATCAACTTAATTGGTTGCCGAATGACCTCACTTGGAAATTGGGTATAAAGAAATAGACATGCTTTATTACGCTGGGATTTATTTCTGACAATAAAAGTTGTTTTCAGGAGATTAAATAATACCCACGTCTGTGTCAAAAGTGTCTGGGTTGTTTCTTATATAGAAATTTAATTATCAATATATATATAAGGGTGATATTAACTACAATTTCATAATAATAACAACAAAAAACACTTAAAACTATTTCAACTCACATATTAAGTACTTTTGTTCATAAAAATGACAAATGTGAAAAACACAATTATTTATCGATGTAATAATTGACAAATACAGAAACTATAAATAATAAATCAATATTCTATATTTATTCGTAAAAAATGTATTTTCAGATGATTTTTACGTTTGAGAAACAAACTTATATTTTGTATTATATGCGAAAAAGAAAGATTAATAAAAGTATTTTTGATTTGCATATCGCATTAAAGTATATCGCTGATTACGTTAAAATTACTAAAAGTATTAAAAAATATTATCATATTCAAATACAAAAAACATCATGTGGATTTATATATCTTTCAATTAAAATACATAGGTTTATTTATAGAGTATAAGTTTTTCAATCTAGGCTAACGATAAGAAGCTTAACAGCTTATATGATTTAAATATAAATTTAAATACTTATAATTCCATCAAAAGGCATCGATCAATGAATTGTTGAATAAAACTCCTACAAGCTGAAATAATTGGGACGAATAACATTATCGTTTTATTTCATGTTTATGTAAGATAATAACAGTTAAAATATAAAAAAAACATATATTTTTGGTTGTATTACGAAAATAGGCAAACTGTTTTTTTTTTCATTGAAGCGACCATTTAATTGTGCATAAAAATAAAAGATAGGAACTGATTTTTATCAATTTCGTCCTCTGAGATATTATTATCCCGTTTATAACAGTTTAAGCGGAAAATTCGAAAGAGCGAAAATAGCTGAGCACGGAAGGAATCAATTTTTAAAGAATTTCCGCTTTAGAGGGAAATTAAGATATTGCATTGGGATTTATTTTGGATAAACGAGACTCTTCAGAAATACGCTGACATTTTATTTGACTAGTCAATTAGGGAAAGCTTGTTATTTTTTAACCCTATTATTTTATAAAACGAAATTTGATATCTCTGATTATGAACAATAAAATTGTTTTTCAAATTTCTTTTTGTTTTTTAAAAAAAATGTAAAACGCGAATACGTATTTTTATATTTCATTAATCAAAATAAATAAGCGTAAAATAGTTCAATTGTCACGAATAAACTTTGTAAGATAAGATGACAACAAAGTAATATTAAAGTTCATACAACATAGGTAGAAAACTAAGCACAAAAAATGATACTTCTTTTTTTTATAAGGTAAAGAAGCAGAATGTAATCATTTTAAGACTTTTTTCAACAGAATTGCTGACAATTACTACACACTAGAAAATTAAGCATTTTTTTAAAAATAATGTTTAATTTATATCTGGTGCTATAAAACATATTTATAATATATAAAAACTAAGCAAATGAGATCCGACACGAAAGCCATCGACGTTGACACTACGCTTAGGACCCGATCGGCTTACCGTGAATCCCTTAAAAATTGAAAGAGAATAGTTATGATTCATATTTGTCTCTTAGTAAACTATATTTTATCGTTATTATCACGCATGGCATATTTAGAAAAAGTCAACTTTTTTAAAAAATAATTTAAAATAAAATTTTGATTTAATTTATGATTTCGACTGAAGGTGCTTGGTGGAATTTCAATATTAAATTTTAATAATTCAAATTTGAATTTTGATTATTATCAAAATTACGCTAATAGGCTTGGTATCACCGTAGTATGAAATATATATTTTTTTTCATTTCTTTCACATCATATTATTCAGGAAAAACAAGATCTAATGTCTTTATTCAGATATCTTCTTAGTGAATACAATATGAACAGAAGGAAATAAATAATGACGAAGATAACTCTCAGTTTAATGTGAACGCATAAACTCCATTGAATTTTCAGGTCGTTAATATTAATCCTCTCTTTGTTGATAAGTCACTTCACGGTGCATATTGTCCCAACGGAGTTAAATTATCGTAAGTGGAGTCAACTTTGTCGAGTATAGCTGTTATCGATGCTATTCTATTTAATGTTTGGAACGTTGTTATAACAATTCAAAAGACAGTAGCTTTTGTTGAAATAAGTAAATTCTATGAGATTTTTTCAACTACATTAAGCCCAATGACACCGAAAAATTAACGCTGTAATTTAAATGAAAGCCAGCCATACATTAGTAACTACAGATTGCGTATCTGATTGACTAATACTGCTGAGATTTATTTTAACCGGCTGTATAAGAATTGTTGGATTTTGTAATGGAATCATACAATGATTAATTAATTTGCCACTTCAATGCTATAACTATGTTCGTTAATTTTCAATATTTTTGAGATGACTTTTGAATATGACTTCTGCGAAATTCAATATAACACTATTAAAATTTCCACAATCGTACAAAATAACATTTTTATTTTGAATAAAGATAATATATTTTTGAGAAATGCACTTGCTCTACAATTATTTATTATGTTCAAACTGTCTCTCTTGGCTTAGTAAAAATAGCTTAGTTTCAATATCGCTATCGGTGGTCTAGTTGGTTAGAGCTTGCTCTACCGACCAGGTGGGGTTGGATTAGATTTTCGGTAAAGTCAATTTCAAATTTAATTTTATAAATTTAAATTTGAGACCTAATACGCAAGTGTTTGTGACGTCAATTTACCTCAAGCTTATCCTAGTGAATTACAATAAAATTTTCATCGAGTTTTATCGTATGATCTTTCAACATTAAAATATTTGGCATGTTAGCATTAGCTGCCAAATATTTTAAAAATACATATTTAATTATCATTATTAAATATTATAACTAAAAACTATTGATTTTATTTTTTGATATATTTTTGTTAAGTTATAAGCAAGTGAGTCTTATTGTAGAAATAACAAATGTTGAATTGTAGAAAAAATATGAGTTTTAAGAACTATTTTAATCAACGTAAAAATCGTGGCCATAATAATACTGTTAATCGCCACTGTTAATCTATTCAGAAATGATATGAGATGGTTAAAAAAAACCCGAAAGGGTTTTTACAGATTTGCAGTATTTTTTACAGATAGATAGTAAATTTTGAATTTATGTTTCACTTTAAAAGCTACTTCTTTATTTGATTAATATTCATAACTTTTTCATATATACAAAAAATACCGATCTAAAAGTTTTTACAGTGATCCTAAAATACGATTTTTTGAGAATGTCAGATATGATTCTAGACTTCTTTAATTTTCATATCGAAATTTATAAGTTTATCTTTTATTCGTATCCAATTATAATAGTTGAGTTTTTTGCTCGTATCACGTCGACTTTGCTCAATACTTTAAAACTCTTTTCCTTGCAAGTAGATTAAAGCTTACAGTTTACAAATAAAGACGCTGCACTATCCAAAGTATATCACTCTGTAAAAAAATTGAGACGTTAGACGTAAAACATCATTACTCAAGGTGATCCAATTAAAGTGCAGTTCGCCATGATTAATGCGGCGCCGTCACTAATCCGAAAACTCTTTGAAGAATTCTGAGCCAACGATGAATTGGTTTTTTTCAACGCGTTAAAAATGCCAGATCAATTTATTTAGTGCAGTATTACGTAAAACATATTTCCTAATGCCAAAATACCTCAAATATTCAAAAAAATATATGAGATATTTTTATACTTTGATTACATTGGAGTGAATCGAATTCGTATTTAAAATTATACTAAAGTGTTGTGAAATATAATAATCTGTCACTTTAAGAATCCTGATCGTAAATTGTCCATAAGGTTACCGTAGCCACTTTCATTCCACTTATTTAGTATGGTATGATATACAATATATATTTTTTATACAGCGAATTTATAATCACCACTAATGGCCAAGTTTTTTAATGTATTGTTGTCAATATCCGACTCTGTGATATCTAACACACGTTATATTTTTATAATCTATTCTAGGGGCACTGAAGTTTCAATGTTACAGACTTATCAGCTCGAATCGCGTAAGCTTAAAAATCACTGCAAATGGAGCCAACGTGTTTTATAACAGATTCTGTTTGAACTTGCTAACAAATAAAGCTAGATGTCACTTATTCAATGAATGCATTTTGGTAATGCTCTTCATACGACACTCCACGAAAGTTCAAGGAAAACGTTAACGGATCTGACAAAAGGTATTAGAGTTGTATACTATAAATATCATTTTTAGATTGTTGAATATCAGGCTTGCGAGAGCAAACTTATCAACATATTTTTACTTCAATAATAAAATAAGCTTTGTACAGTCGACAATCTTCTGATCAAATAGATGGTGCACTCATTGACTTTAGCAACAACGCTATGTATAATCCATTTAGTCTTACAATACATAAATAAATGTACGTAAAATAAGCAAAGCTTGAGATGCTTAAATCTGATCTAGGTACATTCGCCAATCAAAAGGATTTTGTCGCTTTGAAAGATTACAGAACGGTAGCATAAATTAAGAAGATGTAAAAGACGACGACAAAGTGCGACGGTTAAATAATTTAGAAAGAAAACGAACATGATCAAAGAAATATGAATAATTATTGCAAAATATATCACAATCAAAACTCACGCATGGGAAGCTTATACGTGTTCACAAATGACATTTACAATCGTTATACATTTATGATTCTTATATTATAAAGAAACGGTTTACAAATTTAAAAAAAATATATATTTTCAAGTCATTTCAAACGTACAACTTCCTCTTTTTTCAGAAAGAGCAGGTTATGAAAACAATAAGAAAAAATGACAACTATTAAATAAATATGACAATAATGATATTAATAGCAGTAAATACATATATTTTTTATAGATATAAGAGAAAGTAATATATGCATGAGAAAATTTTATAAAGACTTATTAATGTCTAGCAATTTATTCATGTATGAATTAAGAAATCAATACATATTAATTTTCCTATTCATGTTAATTTTCAATATTAGTCGAATATCCAAATGCTGACAAGTAAATATTGACATCATTTATAATAAAGTCATGAATAATTAAATTTCCGATATCGTTAAATCACAGTCACAAGCTGCTGGCTAAAGTTTTCACATAAAGTTTTTTTACTCGATGTCAAATTCAAGAGGCGTTGTATTACTCAGTATTAGTTTTGAAACATAGTTAATATTATAAATTCGGTTTTTGTTATACGGTTATAGCTTAAATAACACTTTTTTTTATTTCTAACAGTAACAAAAACATTTTTTAAATGTTTTAAGCGGATACTATACGAAAATATGTCACATTTTTAAAAAAATATATTTCATCTTTCTCCGTATTCAAAATCTCGATTGGATATTGTTATAATGAATACTTTATCAAAATATGAACAAAGATTTTTTGTTTACATGTAAATAAATTAAAATAAACAAATTATTCGTTCCTGTAAACGAGTGGCAAACGCTTCTGGGTGTTGAAAATATTTTAGTGTGGTGTTGTAATACCTGTACGAACACGATCATAGTATGGCTTTTTAAATACATAACTGATTTATGAATTTATGGCGTGGGGTTTGTGATATTTGTATCTCTTCTCACTTATTTGATTCTTAAAAAAAGATCATATTTAGAACGGTTAACTAACTTCTAGTCTATCCATACATACTTCCACCCATACCTTTTAGAGAACACACTATACACATTCATTCCAGTTCTCAAAATATGAATCGGATAGAGTTGATTAAAAGAGTAACATTGATAAATGCTTTTAAGTTTATTTGAGTTTCAGTTTTATATTTTGCGGTAAAATAAATAATTTAAAAAATTCTACAGGTATTGTTTTGGCAAGATCTATTTTTTTTCAAAACACAATAATTTTTGTAACACGTAACCAATAAGTATGTTAGATTAAAACTTTTTTTAATTTTGAAAAAAAATGTAGTTACGGCTAATGCCAATGTGCTAAATATTTGGAATGATCATACGAGATATACTCAATGAAAATTATTGTAAGCCACGTGAGATTAGTTCGAGAAGAATTGACATCACAAACACCCACATCTTCTTAAACTTAAATTGGAAAATCTGAATTTGACATTAACTTTACCGGAAATTGAATTCGGACCCGCCTGGTCGGTAGAGTTTAACTTTTACCAACAAGACCACAGCAGGCGACTATAATTATTATTTGTTTTGCATTATGACTAACATTGCAACTATTTATTTCATATAATATCTACGTTCCTTTTTTGTGTTTAGATTAGTTTACCTACGATGGTAGAGAACATTTCAAGAAACAATACATGTTTTATAGCGGAAGACAAACATACAGTTTTTCTCAAGGCAAACATAATGTGTTCTGGTTTTTTTCGTTATTTCTTTTCATAATATAAAATTATAACTAAAAGCAACAAATAAAAACTTCATTTTAAATCATTATATTATATTTTTGATTAAACACCTGGCTTATTTGTGCTGTACCTTACAGGTAAACAGATAAATACATTTCAAATTATATCGACTAAGAATGGTTGGTAGAAATTTAATATAATTGATTAATAAGTTTACTCTTCCATAAGTTTAGTTGTAAATATCCCAAGTTTTTCCTTTCGGCATCTTTAGGTATTCAAGTGGACAGATTAACTCAAACTGTCTGACCAAGTTTATCCGTGCATGTGAGAAAATATACAACTTTAAATGAATCAACTTAAAAGTCAAATTTATATTGTTATACCAACGAATGTATGGAATCAAATTAAATAATAATAAAAAAAGCGTTCTCAAAATCAATAACAAGTTTTGATATGCTTCACGGTAATATTTATAATATATAAAAAGTATTGTCGTTTTCTGTAAGACCATCAGTTGTACATATCGTGTTAAAAATAATCTTTGAAATTGTAGACCATAAAATAAAAACAATACTTTGATCTTCTTGCCATTTTGAACAAAAAAAGCTAAAAAAAAAAAATACGACCAGATTCAAAAATGTAATTTTCAAATTTATTAAAATGGTAACTGATTCAGAGTTACCCCATCTCTTTAATTTAAATCATTAAAATTTGAGTAGGCAGTGCTTTTAAAATTGTTCTTTGACATGGGTATACTAATTAAATGCTGTGCCAACACATGCCACATTTTTTCTCTCGATATCAGACTTATTAAAATGTTCTTAATACTCGTTAATATCATGTTAATATAATTTTGACATGAAATATATACTGTAATTAATATACGGAAACCTTATAAATAGGGTTCATTTGTATTCAAATAATTTATTATTTAATTGAAAAAAGTAGCATTAATTATTTTATAAACTTTATATTAGTGAAAAACAATGCGCAGTAATACATTTATAAAGATGACTTACGATGAAGAAGAAAATTTCGTCAATGAATAATATAATTATAAAATAATACAATACTATCAGAAATGTTTTATTAAAATCATCATTTGTTATATCTATCATGAAATTAAATATCTTATTATTATTTTAGCTTTATCTTTTCTTAGAAAAACTGGGCTTATCAGGAGCGATTTACTTACCAAAAGTTTTACTCTTATCCATATCTGCCTAAGCTTGTTAAAGGTTAAGCAACTGACTAACGAGAAAAAATGTATACTTACTTCGCATTAAACATGGGTATTGTCATGAAATAAAATAAAGATATGGGATAGAATTTTTCATTAAAAGATTATCAAAATCTGAATATACCAAATACTTAGAGCACTTTTGAACGCAAACAAAACAAAATTACTAGACTCAAAAAAATATTTTACTTCAAGACACATTTTTGTTAAATTAACAGCAAATCGATACATATTTTGTAGCAAAATTATCCTTCGTATTATTTAATTTAATATTGGATACATTTTATGCTAACGTGAAGTCATGACTTCAAACGAAAAACCACAATTACCTACATGAACGGTCTGAAAAGTATTTTCAAAAGGTAATTTGAAATTTTCTAGCGTATGAAAAACTATTATCGTGCAAGTGTAATCAATCACGCTACAAGTTTTTTTTTTATGTTAACTTTGAATTTAGAAACAAGAAACTAACTAATTACACAAGAAATATGTTAAGCGTATTTGTTTACATATGAAGGAATATAATATTTTCGATGGATTCGGTAGTATCTTTGCAGATGTTTATTTTTAATATAAAATTAAATTTGATGACTTCAAAAATAATACTTTACCAAAATGTGGCACATGCGTCGAGAAACATCATTAGACATGACGTCACAAGGTTTACGAAAAAACTAAAAAAATGATTCTTATTGTAAAGTTATAAATTTTAAACTAACAGTCGGGGTTTTGTCTTTTCTACTAGACGCAGAGAAAGGCTAAGATACGAAGCACGTGTCACATTTTGTCACACAACAAAGATATCAAATTAAATCTTATTGTGAGAAATATAATGTTTATGTACTATTTTTTTTAAATATTTCCAACAATATGTACGACATACATTAAAGAATATCACTCTCTTTTAAACTAAATCTACTCCCATATATTAAAATCAGGACCAGCTTTGCTCATCACGGTGTTGTCAATTATGCTGTAAAAAAAATATTTTCCAATTTTGATGACTATTGAAGATATTATTTTTAATATTTTTATAGTTACATTTGAGACTTCTTTGATTTTCAATTTGATTGCAAATTAGTAATATTTACATTTATGATTTTGATTTTAAATATTTGAGTGTCATTTATTCATATGTTATGTTTAATTATAATTTATAGATTCCTTTCATATTTCAATTATCAATTGTTTTTATTACACCTTTTATAGAGTGACTTGGTTTTGTATAAAAAACCTTATATCACTTATATTTTATCTGTTGAAAATTCAAAACCGGTTTTGATCTTAACAAATAAATATGAAATTAGTACAAATGAGTATTTTATTTTTTCTAAAATATGATTTTTTTAATAGATTTTTTTATCTCAAATAATTGTCTCATAAAAAGTAAATTTTTCAGTCTGAATAAAATTACGTCTAACTAATTTAATCATATGAAAAATATAAATGAAATATTAAAATAATTTAATGAAATAATGATAGCTTCACGTAGGTGCACCGGAATTTAGAATTATTTGTTAGCGATGTTGGCATTCCATTAATCAATTAATGGTTTCATATTATATTATTTGAGAGTATTATATATTTGGTTTTGATTACACCAAAAATACGGTGGTGTCATTACCTTTCATTGAATTACAGTTTTATTTTATTACATCATGGAACTGCAATTTAAGTGCTTAAATATAAAGAAAATACATATTTCGGTATTGATTTAAATGATGGTAGATTTAAATCACAAAAGAAAAAAATGTTGGAATGTTAAATTTTGACATCTTTCATTTATATAATTAAAGTTTTGTTCGTAATGAAAGATAATGTCTTGAGAGGTAAGCTGGGAATGAATTGTTATTTATTTACTAAATTGAAATACATCAATAAACGTCGTTTACAATGATTTCTTTTTGTAAACGGAAAGATAAAGATAAAGGAAATTAGTTGTTAAGTATAGTTTTTTTTATTTCGTCTGTTGTTTTTTTTTTTTTATCAACAATCTGTTCTAGCTGGAAAATTTGTGACTAATCATTGCTTTTTGGCCATCAAAATTCTTGTAGCATCTGCTAGTAAGATATTTAAAAAATACATTATTTGAGAGCTCGTTTATAGAATTATTCTTCGAAGACCCGCTCTTGAATGTATAAAAAAGTTTACTCAAAAACTTATATTAAAACTCATCGAGAAATAGTTAAAAATATCTGGCTTCATTGAAGTAGTGTACTCATTTTTAACTAGCTGGTAAATTGATATTCTTAAACGACACGCATAAGGTTATTTATATTATTTTAATGTTTATAAGAGTTTTTCTTCCACTTAATTTTTTGTGACCTCTCAAAATTCAATGCATAAATAATACTAGCAAACTTTCCGGATGGTTTCCATTCTTTTGCATATAGCGTTGCATTTCTTTACTCTGAGAAAACAATGGGTTTTCCGATAGCACGGATTTTTTTTCCTTCTACAGTGTTTGGTTTTGCGCTAATTGGAAGCCCTGAAGCAACGTCGTGGAGTTTATAAATTCATTACTATCGTGATTTTTTGCATTACTTTTGGCATATATTCTTCGACTTAAACAACAATGATCGATTATTTAATTTATCACTATTTTTTAAAATATTGAATTGTTTTCAACTACTTTTCGATATTTTTTAAAGTTTATATACATTAAACTATTTTTTATTAATGTTACTTCATATTCATTTAATTAGTTTCAAATTTTAAAAATACTTGAACTGAGTACGACACAACTATTTTCCAAGCGTCAGTTTAAAAAGATGGTGAAAGCCGAAACCCGAAACGTTAGTGACAACACATTTGGGAGTGCACACAATCTAATTCTTTCACCAAGCACCTTCAGTCAAAATCTTTAATCATGATAATTTATTGTTAATGAAAAAGAAATCTGTACGAAATAATGATTTATTTTGATCATTATTTCATAATTTCCAGCAACACTAAATACAATTATAAATAATATTTCCTCGATCGTTTTGTGGATAATTTTCAAACTCTCAATGGAAAAAAAAGAATGATCTTTATCATAAATTCTCCATCCTTTTTCATAAAAACTTTTTTTGAAATGAAAAAAAACTAACTAACTACGTTTAAACAAACTCTACATGAATAAGTGTACCTGGTCGATTTAATACCTTCTTGTGGCTCTTAAAAACCAATATCATAAATGCGGTTCTTTTTAGTAAGCCTCGTTATTTTCTATAAGAATGTCAAAAGTGTGCTTTGGTATATGATCGAAAAATAGACCTAACAAGCAAAATTTCTCAAGTTGAGTATTTAATAGGAAAACTTTTGTTCAAATTTTCTTCGAGAGTTTCTAAGAATTATCAAGAAAGGGATAATAAAAATAATTAATTACTATCAAAATATTATATTATATTCAAGATAATATCGGCTTTTTTTCTTCGCAATCCATTGAGTAATTAAAAAAAATTGTATCATATAACAAAGATAATTTGATTCTGTTGTGTTTTTTAATTTGAAGACTCTAAAAAATGAGGCAAAAATATTTAAACAAATTTTTAAGAACCAAATACAAAAAAAAATGTTTTTTTTTCATCTTGTATTTGTTCATTTACATTTAATTTGTTTAATATTTAAATTTTTAAAAAGTATCTTTGTATAATTAAAACAGTTAACTACCATTTTTCAATATATTTCGTTCATCCTATTTGATGTGATGTTGTTATAAATCATAAACGTGAATAGATTTAGAATACAGGATGTTTAGGAAAAAATCTTTTTAGTGTTTACAGCGTCCAAGTGTTGAGTTGAGAAAAGAACTGTTTACGTGGTCTGTAATATTTATTTACAGTAACATATTATTTGTCACTGTTAGAGGAGTATTAGACAATTAATTACTGTTCAGAATTTTATGGAAATGGAGTGATGATATGTAAACTATTCACAGCAAATTATATGAACATATCTCATAATAACATATTTCAATTGTTACAATTTTAGAAAATCATTATTCAATAATTTTCAAATTAGGTTCCTCGTTTTACCTTATTCTTTTTCATCAACGATGTTTTAGATATTTGTATTTCTTTTTAATCATTGCTGACGGAAAAACGTGGACATTTTAGAGATGAGCAATCCACAGTGACAACACGTTCACGTGGACAACATATGCATTAAAATACAAATAATATTATAATTATATTTTCATATAGTATACTCATAAATTAACAAATACACTTGCATACATACAATACATAAAAAAATAACTGTAGAGTTATTTTCATGATTCTAAGGGTCATGTTTTTAGTTTTAATCATTTTTAAAGTAAAATAAAACCTACAGGGGGTCGTTGAGGAAAACTTTTTACGGTCCAAAACGATTCTTAGGTATTGTCTCGTCAAAGTTGTGAAGGTGAAAATTTGTTTGGTTAAAATGTTAACCTATCTTGGTGTGAAAATTTTAAGATATTTCACAAACAAATTTTGTCCCTTATTCTATTCCTTGTCAATATATAATGGGATATGTTTTCGTCAGTTGTTAATCTGGCTAACATCATGTATATTTTTTTCATAATGCAATTTGATATTTTCTATTCAAAATACATTCATAATTCCATCAGTTGATATTAGCAAGTTTATGATTTTACAGAGACCACTTTTGACAAAAATAATACAAGATTTTTTTCAAAATCTTTTTTTTTATGCTGAAATTCCTCCAGATACTTTTGCTTTGTATTTATGTATTTCATACACCAAAGGAAAAGGTAAAAAAAAGCCTAAAATCACCCTGTAGTAAATGTCAGGGGAATCATTATTGATGTGATTCCATTACACTTCAGCTCCAACAAGATCGACTTGAATTTATCAACTTTTATCACCAAAGAGGCGTTTGTCACCAGCGTAGCGCTACGCCTCCCGCGTAGAAGAGCGGTCGTAGCGCTGCTTGCGTGGAGGAAAGAAGCGATAAAATACGAATTAATTCGATATAAATTGACCGTTATTTAAAGGGAAGAGTGTTAAAGACCATTGAACAGAAGAGAATAAAGAACGGCCATCACTTTGAGTATTATTGAAATGGTTTTATGTAAAAGATTTTTTGATGATGGCAAACAGACTCTAATAATGCTATAATAGGTAAGCACCCAAAAAGTTTTTTTACGACTTTTTCATTAAAATTTATATAATTTTAAGGAAAGAAAAACAATTTCTCTCGTTTATAAAATATCAGAGAATTTTTTGATTCATGATCATAAAAATTCTAATTTCGCACAGAATTTTAAATATTCCAAAAATGTTATCTTTAACAAAAAATGTTTGTTATAGAACTTCATAGAAAATATATTAATACACATTAAATCATCTTTAGGAAAGTTATTATTTTTTTACAAAACACGAAAATATGTTTCGATATAAAGTTTAAAAAAGCAACAGATCACAATTAATTTCTTTATGCGATGCCAAGAAGATGTTAAAATAATTAAATAATAATAAAACGATAGTACTAACTGAAAATCATTTAATTTTGGATAGATATCTAAAGCTCTTTTCTCAATTAAAATATTGAACAACCACAAACGTACGGTCTCATAATCTCACAAAGTTTCCGCGAACGCTAGAAGTATTTATGATTTAAACTTTTACGAACAGTTTGACAAAGTTTAAATGATTCAGTAATCTCAAACGATCCAAATGAAGTTTCTAATGAATTTTGTGTAAATGATTACTTTTTTTATCAAGTAAGTACTTTTTTTATCAATTTTTCTTTATAAATAAAAGTTTCAGTCTGTTAGCTATCATTTTATAAATAAAGATTTCATCGGCATTAAAAATAAATTGACACTTTAGGTCTTTTTAGTCTTTCCGATTTTCGTTCGTCTCAGGTTCAAGTCCAGTCCAATATCTTAATTTTTCTAAAAATATACGTGAACAAATAAGCCTCTAAGATCTACAATTAATGTCGTTGGCTGCGTACAGCGTTGCGCCGTATTTGACCGATGAATGCTTCATATAGAGATAAACTAGTGTGGTCTCGCTATCACGCTTTATGTAGCGTCTAGACTTCTAGATGCTTAGACCGAGGCCTAAGATGTAAAGTTAACCAGGAGGTATTTTAGTAAAAATAAAAAATGTGTTATAATATTCTACGTATCTTAAAATATCACAAAAGTGAAATGAGCTTAGTAAATACACATCGCAAGAGTGTAATCTTATTAAAATTAAAATTAAAATACTTCAAACCACCAAGTAAAGACGTGAAGTTTTAAAGAAAATTTTTAACATTTTACTACATTTCACTTCTTGAAGGCTCCAATATCAATCAGCTTAACAAAAACAAACCGTGTTAAAATGCTCCATTATTTTATATAAATGGTTTAATTGATACTATGTCTTTAATTTTATATTTGAAAAATAAGCCTTAAAATCATCGACTAAACTGAATTGAGACTGTCGATTATTATTGTTTTAATTTCGATAAAAGTTTCATGGTTTTCAACATTTCTTAAAAAAATGAATTTCATATTTTTAATAGAATCAAATAAAACATAATTTTACTAAGACACAGATTTATTAAGAAAAGCAAAAAAACTTTTTTAATAACGATGATTTTTTTAACATTGAAAAAATATTGTGAACACTTACAGATTAATCTGGAAGACGGGAAAAAACATATCAATGAATTATTTTATTATAATATCATTGTTAAATTTTAAATCAACTGAGCAGTGCGTGGGGAGGAACTATCACTACATCGAGTACAAATATTTTCATGATCTAGTAAATACTGTCTGAATTATATTATACTTTATAACTTTTCCGGTTCTAAGCTCAAGAAATACGACCCCAATACCCACATTTTCTTAAATATCTATTTTAATATGGGTGATACAATGTTTATAATTAAGGTATTCTTATATCATAATTTTTTGGACCTTTTGTAGTTTATATAAATACGCGATGCGATAACGAGATAAGCGCCCACTTATCAGCGATCGTTTGTAAGATAACTGCGCTGAACGCGTCAGTTGCAAATTTATATTTGTATTGGAATGACGTCTTTTTTACGCGCAACTTAAAATATGATTATTTATTTAAAAACCTCGGATTTTACAAAAAAAAATGTATGAGGAATGATGCAGAGAGATATTTTAAAGCCCTTAGACTATTTTTTTTTTTAAATTCATAAGAATAAGGCCAATAATGAGGAAACCACTGGGGTCCCTAAACGACCCCCATCGGCAGAGAAGTATATTTCTAGTCTCCGAGCCGCGAGAGATAACCTAACTATATTTACTTTCTTTTATACTGAATATAATTGATTATTATGTATAATATTCATGGCTTGAATATCTTGATTAGTCAAGATAAATAATTCATTGTTTTGTTCAAAATTTAGAGTAGTTCAAATATTCACACAGGAAATGCTGGGAAAGGGTTTGAAGTTCAATTATTTGTAAGGTGAAACATTGATTTAAGCCATGTGGATATTATTTGGACGCATGTCCTTTGTCAAGTTGTCAATATATTCAACTCATACCCGTATTTGTCCAAAGAAAAATAAGGCAACCGTTGAGGTATCACATAGTTTCGACAAATTTACATCACACTCAAGGCTCCTTCGACGCATACAGGTGTATGGAATAAAGTTGTACGTTTATATACAGGTAGATACTCTATCTGTGTTATAAAGTCTCGAGATTTTTCAAGTGAACAAGCATTGAATACAAATGCAAAAGATTGCCCTATTGATATAAATTTATCGACTTGATTCATGACGATTTTCTGAATTTTATTTGTATTATATGTTTCGATGTTTACAGAATTAAAGGAGTTTTAGCAACATTTTTTTTCAGAATTAATTAAAAGGTTTGTAAAAATTTATTTCGAAACACTACATTCAATCACTTAGTATAATAAGTTAAGCGTTATTTTTACTTCAAATTTAATTAAAAAAATAATGTTAAAATTATTAAAATATTATATTATGTATTTGAAACAGATGGCTGCCATAAGCGCTTTATAATTCCGTGTCTACAAAGTCAGCCATAGAAAACGAGTGCGTTTGCGAGCTTAACTTTATACTTTCATGATACTAAACCAAAATCGATTGTTATAACAAAATAATTTTTTGTTCACACATTGACATTTTGAAGTGATAAATTATAATTATTAGCAATATTACATTGCTTTAAAAAATTGTTTTGTCATGCAACCTAAGCGCAACTCTATGTAAGGTTGAACAAGGTTTATGTGCATTCAATAATATTTTGGTATACGTTGGAACCTCTCTTTAGTTAAATCTTACATTGATTAAAATTATATATATACCCGTATAATAAAGTTCGCGAATTTGAACGTTTTAGTTTTTTTTTTTGATACATGGCAGCTAGAGCCTCCAGTCCCGAAAGTCCAGATCCCGAAATGATTGTGAATCTCGAAATCCCAAGATCAAGAGGGTCCGAGATTGGATGCATTTATAGTAGCACAAATCACACACTGTACACTTATTTGGTAAGTCTTTATGATATAATTTTAATAAATTTCCAATAAGTATATCTCTTTTAGGTTTTATCATTCAAATAAATTCGTGGTCTGTTGGTAACCGCTATACTAACACTACCCGGCTTTTCAAGAGTTCAATGAAAAAACTCACGCTCCAGAACGATACATTTGTAAAATAATTACGCTCAGTAAAATTTCGTATGTCGTTGTGAAATAATAGAGACCGACTTACAAAATTCAACAAAACAAATAATATGATTATCGTTCACTTGACGCTTTATCTTTACCCATATCAAAGAAAAATATTCATTTTAAATATTAATTGATAATAAAAAACATAATTTTCTAACACTTTGCTGATATTATTATTTGACAGAATTTTCCTTCAATAATTTGTAATCTAACACATCCCTTCGTAAAAGCATTTCTCATGTAACCTTAGCCAAAATTTCAGCCAGATGTGATTTTTTCAAATAAAACTTAACGACCGTACAGATGAAGGCCAAAATTAATGAAATTCACCAGTGCTCGTCAGCATCGTTAAAGACTGGTCATTTATTGATGGTTTCAAGAAAATTTTTATCCAAATATCAGTCAAAGCATTAATCGATGACTGGCAAAAAAGCGTTTATGAAAATTCACGTCTAAGGCAGAAAAAATAACGGTGCTTGTTTTTGATATTTCCGGAAAATAATCGTAATTTACTATTAAGAAGAGAAAATAGTAGTTTGAATGAAGAATATAAAAAAGAGATAAATGTAAACGCAAAACAAACTTCCAAAAAATCTTCTTACTTAGCGATAAAATATTAATTAATGCCCTATCTACCATATTTCTAGGACTGTTTTGTTTTTCAAAATATTTACTTCGGCGAGCGAAAAAAAGGCAAAGGTTGATAAAAATTATTTTTACTCGAGATGACATAATTGGAAAATTGTTTGACCAGGTGTGTATAAAAAGATGAAATGCTGATAAAAATAAATTTTATTTTATTGTTTACCTCAAACTTCAAAATAGCTTTGTCAGTTTATTTATTTTTTCCTGCGAAAAACAATTATATTTATTTAATGAAGCCGTTGCTTAAGATTTGTAATGTTTTTATAGAAAGTATTTAAAGAACCACTGTAGAAAACAATTATTTTAATATTTGATTTTTTATTATAATTTTTAAAAAATCTTCCAACAATGTTGCTTAAAAGACATGTACTTTATTTTTTTAAATTTGATATAACATATGTCTTGATTTTATCAGTCTGGTTTCCAATGATATTCTTGGCGTTTCTATCTCATTGCCAATCGAAAAGAGTAAAAGCGTAAAATAAATAAATAAATAAATATAAAAAATAAAAAATCTTATAAGTCATAAGCAACGTTCCAGTGAAAAAGCTTGAGCATTTATGGTTCCGCTAATAAAAGTAACAGATTATTTATGGAAATCTCCGCTTGACGAAAATGTATGCGTGCTCGTAAATAATTCCCCTCGTGAATATATGTACATACAGGAGTATCAAAAAATTGATGACGAGTGCATGGATATGACAAATTAAATAAAGTATTTTCCCAAAACAAATTTAAAGCTTACAAATATTAAGGAATCACAAAAATACATTTTTTTTAAATCTTAATTGTATATATAATACGTTTTATTTGACTAATGGGTTTTATAATTTAAGATTTCGACTGAAGGTGCTTGGTGGAATTTCAATATTAAATTTGAATCGTTCAAATTATGTACTCTCCCACAGATTTTGTCACTAACGACCCGGGTTTCGCCTTTCGGCATCTTCAGGCGTTTAAGCGCACGGATGAACTTGAACTAGTTCATCCATGCGCTTGAACGCCTGAAGATGCCGAAAAGCGTAACTCGGGTCGTTAGTGACAAAATCTGTGGGAGTGTACATAATTTAAACGATTCAAATTTAATGTGTTTTAATAAATAAAACTACCATTATCTAAAACCGATCTATTTATTTAAAAAACAAATAATAAATATATGCCCATATAAATTAAATATATTTTTTCAACAAATGCACAATTGATTTATTTTCAGTTTTTTTATTTGATAGTGTGGTAATTCTAAGTTCTCCACAGTCAATCAAAGTTTAACAAACATTCTATCGAAAAATTAAATTTTGAAAAAAAAAATCAACATGAATCTTTTAAATTTTGGCAGAAGATGGTAACTAACAGATTGATAGTTCTGTAATTTAAAATTTCAACTGAAGATACTTGATGAAATTTGAATCGATCATACATTCACACAAATTTTGTCATTAACGACCCGGGGTTTTGCCTTTCGACATCTCAGGCGTTCAAGTGTACGGATGAACTTGAACTGACGTTTGATATAATAAATGCAATTCTTGAAATTACCTATCATTTAAATCCGTAGATTCCCATGTTATAGAATTTTAACGATAATCATATTTAATTTCAAAAACATACAAAGACTATTTGATAAGTAAATATTTCCCCAGCTAATTGAACGCCATTAAAATCAAATCCTTAGTATAGTTAGTCTACGTTGCCATCACTAGCTTTAAACTTAGTGATACATTCATGTATTATATAAACACAATAAACGTTTTTACTAATCTTTAGTTCAAGTCCATCCGTACACTTAAACGCCCAAAGATGCTGAATTCAAAACCCAGGTCGTTAGTGACAATACTTGTCAAAATGTACATAATTTGATAGTTCTGACTAAAGATCAAACGAAAAGTTTCAGGTAGTAACGATACAACCTCTAGCATGAATATTTTATGTTAGTTGGATGATTAGAATATCAAAATATAGATGCATTAATGCCAATCTGACACAAGTTTAAATTTGAAACATATTGATTAGGACAATTACCAGTCTTTGAACTAGCGTTAATAATAATTGCTTATACAAATTAATGCTTTTTTTGGCAAACTGATATAATAAATGCACCAAATGAGTTATTCCTAACAAAGTATTGATATCGAAGAATCTCTTTGTTTACTTAAATTATCTTTTTGAGTATTTTTACTTTCTATTTTTTTACTAGAAGGATGAAAATCTTATTTTAAATACTTTTAAATATTTAATATAATTTTCTTTAAATAAAATCAACCTAGTGCTCGTGTCCGAAAATGCTTTTTCCTTTGAAATTATAGTTATTCTTAAATGCTTTATAACATTGCGCACATGTGCTAAGTAAAAATGCAGCCCTATCATAATTAAACATACCCAATTAAGATTTTATTTATATTAGTAATTGCTATTAAAACCATTTATGGGGGACTACGTTTACTAGCTCAAATCCTATAGCTTGAGAAAAATGCCAATACTCTCGTAAAATTTCCAACGCAAACATATTTCTCGCATAAAACTGCGGTAGACAAAATTTTATCACATTAGGCATACATGTAGGTCAGGGATGATGAACGTAAGGCATGCGTTCCCGGGGTGGCACGCGAACGATTTCCACGCTTAAAAAAATACAATCTTGATTAAATAATCCGTGAATTATTCATTTATTCCGTTTTATTAGTTTTCAAATGTTTCCCAAGAAAAACAACGTTTAAAAAAAATATTTTTTTATTTTTTCCATTTCGATAAAAAAATACTGCTTGGGCACGCCACAAAAAAAAATATTTGAGAATTTTGGCACGCCGAGCCAAAAAAGTTTGCCATCCCTGATGAAGGTTGTATAATACAATGACGTGCTAAAATTAAAATTATTTTAAGCCATTTTTCATTGATATAATTACAATGAAATTGCCGTTCACTGTGAAATATGCCTCTATAAAAATTGTCTTTCTTTATAAAACAAAACTTAATGTTGCCGCCTGCGTAGTCAAGTGGTCAACGTCATTTCAGCTTTGGTTACAGAGGTCATCCATGAGCATCGTTCCCTCTAAGCCGAAGGGTTAGCTGCGCGGAAATTTCAAAGGCTGCGCGGACCGATCAAATATTAATTTAACAACTGTCATGTAGTGCGCGCCAACCCGGAATGAGTGCGCGGGGGATTCCCAACTGCTGCGCGGCCGCGCACGCGTGCAGCTTATGGGAACGTTGGTCATGAGTTTAAATCATAGTACGGACAGTTTTTAAATTTATTTTTCAATCGATTTGTGAATTTCTTTTTTTTTTTTAATTTAAGATTTCGACTGAAGGTGCTTGGTGGAATTTCAATATTAAATTTGAATCATTTAAATTGTGAATTTCTGTTCAAAGGCGTGGATGTATGTAATTAACTCCTTCCACCCATCCAATCTTAAAAACAAGGCATAACGAAAGCGATTCGCTAAACACTTATCTTATTTTTATAGTCCTACCCTCTTTGGAAAAAAGAGGGGTTGAGCAACTGAGTTACAAGAGTTTAGAAACACTTCTGTTGAGATAAATTCCATAAGGAGTCAATATGCTCCTTTGGGCAGACATGGTAAAAAAAATAGAGTTGGAACATAATGTATGTAGATAAATTCAATAATGTGAATTCTGTCTACAGTATACATAAAAACAGTAAGATTAATAATATTACTGTATTATACATTATCTCCCTAAAAAGAAAATGGTATGTTGTTGCTCTAGAACTAAACAGGAAAGATGTTAAAATGTTAACAACTATTCCACTTGTTGATATATGTACTTCAAATTTATGCAAGTGAAAAATATAGTTTTACTATCAATATATTAAATCTTTATACAAAATATTCTATTTTGAAAGCATTTGCGATAATTTTTTATTAAATTTAATTTTATTACAATTTTTTAAGTTGAATTGTTACTTTTCTTCCATTTTTAACCTATGTTATAAAATATATAGATACTCATGACAGTTTCACATTTTTACCCATAATGTGACTGGATAACTCAATACCGTTTGTAGCTACTTTAAAATTTATTTTTATACCCATTGTATAATTTTTATTTAGACATTTTTAATATCTCTGTAATGTTTCTTTATAAAAGAAAACGTACATTTCTATTAAAAAATAGAATGATTATTTTATAAAATAATAATATTTTATCCACTAATGTATTTTTTCTTATATTACAAGAAATTTTAGTGTTATAAATGTCTACTCGCTATTAATTTAAGCATTGAAATACAGTCAGCAACAACGAATGTATTATATTTTTTGAGGAAAAATATTTTTTCTAATAAATTCGTATTATCTTGCTAAAACAGCTAATGGTCACAATTAATATTTAATGTTTGCCCAACGTCGGTTAAGAGTTATACTAAATAAAATTTATTTATATCGGCTGTTGAAACAGCAATTAACTGTAATTATCCATCGATTAAATAATTTCAGTATTTAAGAAATATTTTTTTTAAATTTATTAAATACAACCTCACCTCCTTTCTACTAGAGATTTAATATCACCTAGTTCAAAATGATAACTTACTCGTAATAATCATAGCTAGGAAGTATTTTTGGCGTAAAAAACACATAATTTAGCGGATAATATTTATAAACAAAGAGCAGCCCACGGTAAGAACATTTATTGAATCTTTTTTTTACCTTACATGGCATAAAATTTTACGAAACAGTTCTCGTTCCTATTCAAGATAACCATGGAGAAAATAATACAAAACCTGCATAATATAATGATAAAAGCTCTTAGGCTTGTACAAAACAGTAGCACACGCAATATCTGGCCAAATAAAGGTAAAACTATTTTTACCTTTTATATTATACATGTTTTTGGGGTGGTGACACAACACCTTACCGTCCATGTGACGGAATGTGAGTCATGAAGGCGTTACATTGATTTAATGTGATAACGAACGACGAGTGCGATCATGATTCATATTTCGCTTCATCTGTTCGACGCTGTGTCGCAACTTTTAGTCACGCAGGAAAGTGTAAACAATTCACTTGTATGTATCATTTTACTTTCGAGAGCATTTACTTTAAGTCTGCTTAAAATATTTTTCCTCGAAATAATGTTATAAAGAAAAAATTTGATGAGAGCTCAGATTTTTAGTACAAGCTACTTTTTGTTTAATTTTTGTAAGGTTCAAAAAATATGAATGCAATTATTTGATTTTTCTTTGGAAATATTAAGCACTTTTCATCAACGACGGATCCCTTGATTTTTGGTTATGATAAAGTCACCTATCTACGATAGATTTTACTTGTAACACACAAGTGGAATAACAAAATGATCAAATTCACTTTTTTTTATTAAGTAACGTAATATGTATTTTTTACAAAACGGGTACGATATTTTAAGCATGTTTATAAAGTAAAAGTAAAAATGGGAATCTTTCAAGCTTCAAGGAAAGTCACTAACCTGGCTTCATTGCTGTAGGTCAGATGTCCAAAGGTAATCAAATGTAAACTTTCTCCCTTTCTCCGCACCCAAGAAACCTAGAATAAAAAAAAATGATTTTATTTCTACAAACAAACAGAAAAATGACAAAAAAATAATCACATACGCAATGTAAAATATTCATCATTTTATACAAACAAACGCCGTGCTTCATGAATTTCGAATTAGGATAGATTGTCTAGGTCAATTTTTGAAAGTAATTTCAAGTGTAAAGAGTAATTTATGTTTTTTAAAACATTCTGTCTAGCTTCAAGAAATTTTTTGAATTTTTATTCTATACTGTCACATTATTCTAAAAAATTGGTCGCAGTTGCATATGTGTACATATTAAAATAAATTATGCAAAAAAATCAAATAAAAATATAAAACAATGAACCAGATCTTTTCCCTATGTTCAATTTAAGATTTATAGCGTAATCAAGCGGCCGTTGGATACTTAATACAAATATATCGTGAAAAACCCACACAAAGCGTGGCTTAAGCAGAAAATCAAGGGGCAATCATTTTCTTTTCATGGATTTGGCATTGATTGATCGATGTGATTTTCGTTTCCAGTCAATTGAGTAGAGCCATAAGTATGATACATTTATTTTTATCATAAAAAAAGTCAAAGAAAATACGTAATATTTATTGATATTAGTGTTTTTACGTGGTTTTATTTCACACCAGAGATAAACAAGTCAGAAACCATTTATTTTATTCATATCGAATTATAATCACACATATAGAACGGATTATTAAAGTAGTTTTTGTTATTTTTTTGAAGACGGTATAAGTCTTAAAATTTTAGGCGAATATAAAATAACATATCTTTCACAAAACATTATAATTGATCACAGTAACACATACAAACAGTAATGATATTTTTTCATAGATTAAACGTTTATTAATATTATGATATCAAATGTAGTTACCGTTTTTTCTTTCAGGTCGTTAACTCTGCATTGAAGATGCACACTCTGTCCCAATTGGACGGTTACATTGGTGACATTATACGCCTCTTCGAAGAACGGCAGCGTTTCTTCAGTTGTCGAGCTAAGTGAATCTTCAGAAAGACTCTGAGCTCCGACGCCAGACTGAGCTGGGACGCTCGTCAACGGCATGCTGGTATCTCGAACCAAGTAGTTTGCCGGGACATGAATCTGAATCTTAGGGTTGGAGCGAGGAACTGGGACGTAGTCACTAGGTGGCGATGGCTTAACCACTGAAAAAAGAAAAATATTAATAATTTTTCGTTCGTGGTATCTTTCAATAAATTTTCCATTTTACATATGCATTTATATTTTTAAAAATTCCCTTCTTCTATTCCAATCTCAAAATAGAGGAGCGTAGCGAGAGTGATATGCTTACCACTAGCATATATTTTCTATCTCTGATCTCTTCAAAAAAAGGACTCGAGTAACTGAGCAACAAGCAGCTCTTTTGAAGAATTTCTATTGAGATATCCATTGAACGTGACATGGATTTAAAAAATATACTTATCGTGAGATTTCAATCTTTCTTTGAAAAATCAATTCAGAATATAAATAAATTTCGAAACCAGAATGTCAACCTGTTTTTCTAAGATAACTTTATTCGTCTCGTTTCATTTTGCTTAATTCTTAAAAGACCGTTGATATTTTGATACCCCTCTCCTAGTCTTATACTTGTACGTCTACTCCATTTTACAACGAGCAATTTCCCATACACGCTTACAGTGGGTTAAATTTTTTACAAACATATTACTTATTCCAGTTGGTAGCTCACATTATATTATTTATATTATGCTCGATCTTTTATTTATCAAAATTCACAAAATTTCTTAGGAAAAACGTTATTACACTTCATATAGAGATACACATATTCTATTTTTAGTTGATTTATTGATAATCTGAACCTTATCAATTTGTAAGAAAAATCGTGATCGAGTATCTTTGCTATCGGTTGCAAAAATCTTGCTACCATAAAGCACAGTTTTTTTAAATGATTTTACCTATAATTAAAGTAGACGAACGCCTGTGGTGACAAATTAAGGTGATCCATATTTTTTACTGTTACAACTTAAACAAAAATATACAATCTCGCCTGGGCCGGCAAGACATCCGGCACTGAATGTTTACATCTTAATATAACTATCTGACCGTAAATGCTTTGAGCTTAAATAAGATTAACGTTGAATTGTTTATAATGAAATATTTTGCTTATCACATCCTTATATAAATACTTTTGACTGACGTTCAATAATTTCTTGTTAAAATCATTTGTTGAAGTCATCCGCAAAGAAAGCTTAGAATACACAAAAGTAGTAGACATTGTTCAAGAGCTTTTTGAAAAACCGTAAGTTGAGAAATTGAGCATGACTATATATAAAACTCTTTCAATGCTGACTTAAACATCCCACCGCGACTAGAATTTTCAAAATTTAGTTTAAAGGGTTGATGGTTTTCTTATGCATATTTGTACATCAAACGAATGGCTTAATTTTACTAAATATTTTGACTATCTCTCTCACATCACTGGCCATCAAATCACATTAATTTTTATTTGTCTTACAAGTATTGATTATTAAAAATATAAAATAATACTGAAGATACTTCTCATAATTCGACAAAACAACACTTAAACCTACACTGCATCAGCGAAAAAAATTCGAAATGATTTTTAGGATTTTTTTATTGTAAAGTATTTTTTATTGTGCGTGTAATAATAATTGTTCTAAAAAGAGTGCTCGTGTTGTAGAACTACAGCCGTTAAAACGCTTTTATTATATGAATGAAAATGAAAATGGAAAACGCGTAGGTATTGCGCACTCAAATAAATGAAAAACAAATATGATTACACCACACATACGTAAATGTTTGTTGTTGTCTTCAGAAATTCTCTTCGGTGGGTTTTTCGCATACATAAATAGAATAGTTGTCAAGTGGACGAGACATATTCTGCTATTTTATTGCAGAATTGATATTACGTCAGTATTCAATATGAAATATTATGACTTGTATAACCCATGTACTAATTTACACCATATAATATAATAAGAAATTTGTACATTGTTGTCACATTTTATTAAATTTTTGACGAGAACGATTGATAAGTCAGTCACTTAAGCTTTATTTCGGAGATGGCAAAGTAAACGAGTATTGCATAGAAACTATTACACTAATCAACCTCTCTATGTCCGTTTTTTTCTCTATTGGAAATGTGATGGAAGAGAAGGAATGAAAAACTCTTTTTTTTTAAAGAAAGCAGGGGATATATGAATAGGACTAACACAGGACTAGTGGTCACTCGATTGCACTTGCTATACCATTTTTTGGAACGGATAGATAGGAGAGAATTTAATAAATTACAGACATCTATGCCTTCAAACATAAATGCATAAATTGATTTTAAATCAAATTATAAAAACTGTATGTATTATACATGGATGGACCACGGCCCCGACATTATTGCTTAGAAGGCAGTATCAAAGGTTATGAAATCACTGTGTTTCATAAGGGTATAAAACAGTTAAGTCCAGCTAGTGGTAATTTTTAAGTTATACTTAAAAGCATTATCATAGATTGTCTATCTTGAAATAAATAAAAAATACTTGAAAGAGAAAAAGTACGATAGACAAAATTAAATAAATATTAATTGTTAATAAGAATATCGTACAAAACTTAAATAAAAACGTTCGTATATTTAAGACAAAAAATTTTACATTAACTTTTGAAAATATAGAATAAATCACGTATTAAAATGTGACAACTTAAAAAGAAAATATATGGCAAGCGTCCTTGTTTTATAATATTACTATAATATGGTTTATATTATAAATAAAATATTTGATAACATATAGCAACTATGACAAATTGTTTCGTACTTTGTGACTTCTTGAACCCAAAACCTTATGATTACTTATCAAAACATTTACCACTACACGACCGAAGCAGAATTTATGTTAATGAGTCGTCTGGTATTAAAAGCAGAACTATCCATTTTTCAAAGTTGCGAGAAAAACACGAAAAACGTATTGTTGGCTTTTTGAGTTTTATCAATTTTAAACATATCTCATCAACGAGTGCAACTTAAAATTTGTATGAGACATCATTTAAAGTAACTCTGTGATTGGTCGAAATCCTGATTTACTAAACTGTTCTACTTTTGTTTCCAACATCGTGGACAGTTCTGCGTTTGATACCAAGCATTATTTTCTTTTGCGTTTTTGTACCACATTTATTTATTTTTTAAACATTTTTTTAATTTTTAGCCATACATTATAACCAGCAGAATAATGTGACAGCATTAGTTTAATTTCAACATACATATATGGGATAGTTCTGCTTTTGATACCAGATGACTCGTTTATATTCGACTTTATTTTGCCTCGTGTATCCTAAATACTATAGTTATAAATATATATAATATATAAATGAAATTATATTCTGTGGTAATATTTATTTACTTGTCTGTATGATAGACTAAAATAGAAAGATATTTATCCAATTAATTTGTATTATTTTACTTCTCTGGTGAATGATATTTTTATTGTTTTACTTAATCCGCTATATAGTTAAGCAAACGCCCACAATAATACAAATACTATTGACAACCATTTGAAGGCTCAATTCATAAGATAAGCTCAAACATTTTTTTTTAATATTCTACCACATAAATTTAGATACTATTTACAGTAGAAGTAGTTTTTTTACCATGTCTACTCCCAATGTGGAGCATATGGACTACTAATGGAGTTTATCTCAACAGAAGTGTTTCTACGAGAACTGCTTGTTACTCAGTTACTCAACCTCTTTTTTCCGAAGAGGGTAGGAATTGAAGGATAGAGCTAGAACAGGACTAGTGGTTAGCTAATCACTCTCGATACGCCCCGTTCATGGGATATGATGGGTGGAAAGGGGGAATTCAAGACATCATGTACACCCATGCCTTGGAACAGAAATTCGTAAATCGATTGAAAAATCAATTTATAAAACTGTCCGAACCATGACCTCCGTAGCCGAAGCCAATAACGTTGACCACTCGACCACACGGGTGGCAGAAAAAGTAATGTTTGACTAAACTATTTATACTATAAAAGTATTTGACAATTATTTTTTTTAGAAATAGTAATTATTGAAAAAAAAATGTCAAATACTTTTATAGTATAAATAATTTAGTCAATTCTGAATCTTATCTCAAGAAGTTTAGAATTTTACTGGCTTAGAAGGATTAAATGCAAGCCAATATAAATATAATAATATAAACTTTGCGATACTATGTTGCTTACAAAATACGTATTCTTGAAAATGTTTGTTTTTCTTTTGCAATTTTATTTTCAACAATTATTTTTGCCACTTATTTCAAAGACTATTAGAATAATAAAATAATTATTGAATCAAAAATAAAATACACATATTACGAACTTTTTTATCAAAATTGGAATCAAAAGTGAAAAGCAGAGATTACGCAAGATATTACTATTAAAGCTTTTAAAGATACAAGGAAAGCAGATTGAATTATAATATTTACTTGTCTTGCCATATTTGAGGATTATACGAATTATTGTTTTAATAAGTATAGGCTTGGTTTATGGACGATATTTCAGCTATTTTCATGGGAAAGGCAAACGTCCTTAGTTTAATATTTTTTTTAATCTAATGCGCAATTTAGTGCTGTTAGGGATAAATGTATATTTATTAAAATTTTGTTAAGGTAGGGGTAAAATTTCATCTAAACAACAGTCATGTTTTTATTTCGTATTTTAATTTTTACGATTTTTTTTATTTCAATCTTATTATCTAACTAAAATGAAGTGTCTATTATAGTTATACATCTGTATTTCTATTCATTATATTTTACATAAGTAAGATTAAAATTTGGCTTGGTGGAATTCCAATATTAAATTTGAATCGTTCAAATTTTGTCCACTACCGCACGTTTTGAGTTCACCTGTGCACTTGGATGTCAAAAGGCAAAACCCAATACAAAATGTGTGGGGCTGTAAACAAATTAATGCTTAAAGTTTTTTTTAATTAATCGTTTTAATTTTTAATATTATTAAATAAAATCCAATAAATATTTTTCTGCACATTCTACATTTATTGATAAATTTAAAAAAATTGTTAATTAAAAAATATCCGACAGCAAATTATTAATAAACAAAACTTTTATACTTTCGAAAGATTTGGCAGTAACTTTGTGGAAGTTCATTTTTATATAAAATATAAAATACCTTAGATTATTTCACGTATTGTGCTAAAAACTTTTATAAACATTTTTTTCGTTTTCATTGCATCTTTTATAAGCAGTTGATATTTTACAATAAATAACACTTTTGTATCAATCAGAGACACATAAATGTTACGATAACTGCTTACTACCGTAATAGAAATATCATAAGCTTAGATCGTAAATCTAAATACAAGCTACGTGTATTTGGCATGCACAAACGTATACATTATTTCTTATTATCGCGATTTATTAAACTCCCATAGTATAAATAATATAAAATGCGGGAAAAACCCTTCATAAATAAAAGTAATATACTGTTTATGCTGTCGCATTTTGGTAGAGCTGCCTCTTAGATAAGCATCTCTCACTTGTAAACGGCAATATGGGACCTGAAAAAAATGCTCCAAAACAAGTTTCCTACAAAATAAATCACTCATGATCGACCAAAACACGCCTCAAGTCGAATATTTGAGTTTAAATTCAACAAAATTGATATGTAAAATAAAAAAGTTTCTTATTAAAGATTTAAAAAACTACCAACAAAGATATTGCGTATACATATATACTGTTTTTTAATTCATGTCATCTCCCAATGTTCAAGATATTTTAAAATGTTTTGAAATATAATTAAGACAAAAAAGCTTATAGTTTCCTATTCGTTATATTTGCAAAAGAAAATTAAAAATATTGAATCAACATTAACCCTTCAATGACGATTAAAAATAAAAATAAAATATAGTCGATTAGTTTTCGGTTACAGGACTGGAAAAAACTCAATTCATAAATCAAAAATTTTCACTGATAAGTTATTAAAAAGGTTAATGATAATATTTAGACTTAAGCTGCTTGACATAATTTGAAAAAAAACCGATCCAATTAATCAATGTATTGGCTAAATACATATTTTTAAATATAATACAATTTATTTAATTATGATTTACAAAATTATTTTATTTATATATTTTGTACAAACATACAATATTTGACTCAGTGCTCCTTCCAATATATAATACGACCAATTGTTTGCGGTGAATTTAAAATTCCTGAGGGAAAGCAAAGCGGGTTCAGCCATTTTATATTCACTACTGGTCATTGGACTTCAAAAAACGGGGAAATGGACAGATTTGGGATTTCAGATCCTGGTAAGGATGTTTATATTAACATTTTTAGATGCTTTACGGCCCATGGTTTCTATTTCTTGTACTTCAATAAATTTATGTATCAATAGACGCTCGCAAGAAAGAAGGTTCAATAGTCGTAAATTTTATATCTAGTACTTTGGGCTGAGAACAAAAATGTTTCAACGAATTCAAAATCTGAAAACACCACCACCCTCTTATGTATGTATACTCTGTTGACTTTTATTGCTTTAGTGGAAATCAAAAAAAGAAAACAGTCCCTCTCTTATTGTTTTCAACTTAGAGCTATCTATACTTGACAGATTTTTGAATAATATCCAAAATAAACTTAATACCTTTTTATTGAAATTTTAAGAGTTTTAATTTTACTAACGCGTGAATTTATTACATTATTTTCAATAATTGGCATATTCCAACAAATTATTTGATATAACTGCATTTTTTTTTTTAATATATGAATTTATCACTTTTAATGTGCTCACTGTAAATACTTGATGGAAACGCATAGTATTAATAACTAATATAACACCCTTTTTTACTATTTACACAATAATTTATGATAATCAAAACCAGTTTTGCTCATCACGATCATGTTCTATTAATACAGTTGGAGATGCTCGTGATACGCAAAATTGGTTCTGATATCAATAAAAAATTGTGGAATAAGTACAGAAGAATGTTCTATTAATGTACAAGTCTACCATTCTTTTAGGCAATGTCTGGATAACAATAAAACATATTGACAATATCATGAAAACAAATACAAAGCAAATTTGAATCAGTATTTTTTCCCCTATCTCCATACGTTTCATTTCTAACGACCGGAGTTCTTACTTTCGCCATTTTTATGTATTCAAGTAAATGGAAGCAATCAAACAGGCTAAAAGCACCCATTTTTCTTTCAGAAGTTCTATCATGCACTCTCAGTCGATGTCTCAAATATAAAATACAAAGCATTTTTCCTCTATTATAATACGTTATTTTGCTTCGTGAAGAATATAATCGAATGCATTCTGTTTCGTCTAAAAGCTCTCGAGAATATATTAGAGAGAAAGAATTGAATTAGCTAAATGGTTTAAAAGTGTACGTTATCATAAAACCTAATATAACATTGACTCTTAGGTTATTCAAATTTTATTTTTAGCAACCTCAAATAATTGGTTGCATAAATAATACAAACGTTCATTAGTACCAATAATGTTTAATTAAAAAATCGTACTGATTCTATTGATAGATATTATATGAGTAACAATATATTTTTTGAGTCAAGAATATCCGATCAGTTTTTCTTGCAGAAGGGATTAAATTCGTTGATTCAATTAGGCATCTTTCCTTCACAATTTTCTATTTTTTTGTTTTTTTCGCCCGCAATATGCCACAAAGATAAAAAAGACGACGTTAAATTTGCTCTATTAGATATCACTCTTCGTTGAGCAATATCTTGCAAATCCTGGCTCGCGAACTCTTTCAAGTTTTTTTGTTTTTTCTTTCGTCTAATTTATTCTTCGCTTTTTGTTTATAATGAATAAAATACGATGATTGATCCATCTCATAAAAACGATTCTATTAAAAATGGTTATACATATTATACTAAGCGATAGTGTTATTACTTGGCGAAAAAAAAATATTTATATAAAATTGAAACATATATTTTACAGGTAAACAAGAACTCATTATTTGACATAATACAAAATAAATTGTAACAGTGAAATTCATCAAAAATAATAATGATGTACCGTTAAGTACACACTCTTGTCTAGCAATGTCAATGAAATAAAATAAAATAATAAGATGTAACGAAAGTAAATATCATTTACAATTCACACACTCTCCTCGCCAGATAACCTTTGACGATCTTCTTTCACGTCACTCGTTCGTTTCAAAAGTTATTATAATATAAATTTTCCTTTGAAAAATCGATCATTTTACCGCCCCATTGCGCAGAGTATCGCACGAGCCACACTTGTTGCGCCCTCGCTCGTTTATTTTTGTAACAGTCACCAAAAAATGAACTATCATAAAAGAGATTTTAGATTTACGGCATGTCACTTTGTCACAGCGTTATCTTATTTACATTCGGCGAAATTCAATATCTATGGATATAAAATACATTCAAAAAATAATATACTCATTTGTACTACTTTCACTTTTATTTAAAAAGATCAAGACCGGTTTTGCTCATGACGAGAATTATCAACTGATAGGAGAATACGATATTAAAGTGTTATTTATACAAACTGAAATAAAATTAAAAGTGTGTAACAAAAAAATGGTATTGGAAAGAATTTAAAAATAAAGGTATAACATATGAATAAATGATACTAAATTGACTAAAATTAAAATGTTTAATGAACATATTTACAAAACTCATCAAAGAATAATTAATCTAAAGTCACTAACGATAAATTCAACCGTAATTATAAGCTGGGAATTTTTTACAAAATAAATTATATTAATGTATAATTATAACAACAAAACGTGGAAAGATTCTCTTGCTAGGGTACCGAGGTCGTTTTCAAATTAACATGCATATAAGTGAGATGTTTTGCCAACTACCATAACCCATTTCATAGAATGATTGCATCCAATGATATTGAGAAAACAGAAGCTTTACGTGTGATTGTATAAGTAATTAAAGTCAATATACAAAACAAATAATTTACGAAAGAATAAATTGAAAGATTATATAATCTCTAGTAATTTCTTATTGATTTTTTTAAATTGGTAACTTTAATGTTCAAATTCTACTATATCGAGACTAGGGCATCCAATGCCAAGCCCTTTTTTTAATCCCGGGATTTAAATTGTCAATTTTTCCAATCCCAGGATTCTGGGATTAAACATTCTCCACAAAATCGTATAGAAATTCGGGATTGAGAAATTTTTGCCCAGCAATTTTGAAAAACTAGAAATTTACGGATTTACCAAAATGAAACGACGCAAGACCTTTTTTCTCTTCCAAAATTTTCAATTTCCAAAACCCAGGAATTTGCGGAATTTCTAAAATGAAAAATGAAAATTTCTAAGAATTCCTTAATCCCGGATTTAGTACTATCACAATCCCGGATTAGAAAAATTCACGGGATCCTGGAATTAGAGGCCTTCATTGATGCTGTATCATTTTTATTGATAGAGAACAAGAAATATGTATCTTACCTAACCTGAGTAAAAACAGTAGGTATAATATTATTTGAATACGTTTTCACTATCAATAAAATTTATTTATTGGTTTTTCGTAGCTTTAATTAATATTGTACGCAGCTTAAAAAGATCTTTCCTTCATTTAATGTATAATATTTTACATTCAATGAAGTTGTAGTTAAAACACATTCTTTTTAAATAATACAATATGTAGTATGTCATACTGCACTTAGTCAATGTATATAGTGTCCTTTTAAGCCGGATACAGAAAACTAATGATTGATTCAACTAATAAATGTATACATTGATTACACCGATGTTTTCGATAACTTAAATAATATCTTAAAAATAAACACTCGTGTACTTATAGTGTTTCGAAGCAACTTTCCACGGCTAAGTGCGCGCAATCACACAGTTGTGTTTAACGATCATCTAATGTTTCACATAACCTCAAAAATTTCGATGTGTTGTTGTAGTCCTCGCCTTCTTTCTTTTCAACTTATCTTACCTTACCTAGCCCATTCTAAGCCGTTATTTCAGTTCTATTTTGACTACCGCTTGTCATACTAATGAAAGATAAACGTCATGTCATTTTTACTCGGTCTATCGCTCGTCAGTGATTGATTCATATATTGACTAGCCAAAGATAATGTGAATCTTTATGATTTTAACTTTAATAGGGTAAAAATATCAACGTATTTAGTTCTACTAAATATATAGATATTTTTGAACTTAAACTAAAACTGCTAGTTAATGTAAACATAGACTAGTAAATGTACACATTGAAAAGATTTCAACTGTGAAATAAATACTCCATGGGAAGGTAGCCTTAACTTTTCCGGTTCTAAGCTCAAGAATTGCGACCCCACTACCAACATTTTCTTAAATATCTATTTTAATATGGGTGATACAATGTTTATAATTAAGGTATTCTTAAATCATAATTTTTTGGACCTTTTGTAGTTTATTTAAATACGCGATAACGCGATGCGATAACGAGATAAGCGCCCGCTTATCAGCGATCGTTCGTAAGATAACTAGGCTGAACGCGTCAGTTGCAAATACATATTTGTACTGGAGTGACGTCTTCTTTACGCGCAACTTAAAATATGATTATTTATTGAAAAACCACGGATGATGTATGAGGAATGATGCAGAGAGATATTTTAAAGCCCTTATACTATTTTTTCTTTGAATTTCATAAGAATAAGGCCAATAATGAGGAAACCACTGGGGTCCCTAAACAACCACCATCGGCAGAGAAGTATTTTTATAGTCTCCGAGCCGCGAGAGTTAAATTCTACATTTATTCCGAGAAAATATGATTTAAAAATACCTTTTGTATAAAAAAAAAACCATATGCTGTAGTTATGTATATCATAAAATTTGTTTCAATCTATTTTGAGGTACTAGTAACCTAATGACAATAATAAACCAACTTTCTCTTTCCCTGGATAAATTTTATAACACCTATTTTTCTAGATTATTTCTCGATAAAATATATAATAACTGCAACATTTTTACCCTTCGTGTGGATTTTTTACGAGATCCGATTTTCCAAATTATTGCTTCCTTATAAGCATGCAACGTCGCGTGAAAAATTCTATACCCCTAAAAAATGTGCGCTGGAGATGTTTGTCGGAATTTTGGGTAAGATAGACCTGGTATTAAAAAGATTCTCAAATATGTTTGGCGTGTCATTACATTATATAATAAAATCATCGTCGATTTGAGAAATAACTCTTATATCTAAAATACGGGTATTAAATAAGTTTATGTTTCATATTTCGTTCTTGACCATTCGACTTCGATATTCAACATCTTGTGAAATTAATTTCACGAATAAAATTTTGAAAGCTTTTCTATTTTTTCGCTCGCTCTAGTCTTGTTGTCAAGAGCTTAGAATTTCAGTACGGACAGTCTTATAAATTAATTTTTCAATCGATTTATAAATTTATGTTCGAAGGCATGGATGTATGGGTTGTCTTGAATTCCCGCTTCAATCTATCTTATCCTTACCTAAACGTACCTAGAGCGATTATTTAGGCACTAGTCCTTCCCTAGTCATATCCTTATATTCATATTCTCTTTAAAAAAAGATAGTTTAAGCAACTGAGTAAGCTAAGTAATTTTGAATATGGTTAGCTAGCTGTGAGATCGCAATACCGGTATTACTAAAATCGAGATCTTGGTATAACAGCTGTTTTTTTTTGAATGCCTAAAAATCATATTTTAAAATCCACTATAATGCTTTTTTAACCACTTGATATCGCGGTTCAATAAAATGACTGTTGGTCTAATATTCATTGATTCTCAATCAGGGCTTTAATTGCAGCTGGATTTTTTTACGTAGATCCGATCACAATTGACAGATTTAATAGTTATATTTATTTATTATTTATTTTTGTAGTATGTCCAATCAATGATATATTTGCTTAGATTTGCAATCATTAACTTTACTATCGACAAACTACGAGCCACTACGAAAAGGGACAAACTCAGTTGGCTTTTTTCCGGTTAATTGTTAGTTTGCGAGCTTAAACAAACTCTTTGAAACCCTTATTTAAGCGAGCTTAATCCAAACAAAAACACATGTAAATCCTCTTTACGTCAATATAATTTCACCACTACGGTTGTATAGTCCATGTAAGTAACATACTACCTGTATCAAACTTGTTTCTGAACGAATAAACAATAATTAGCATAATAATTAAAATCATTTGCAGTATGTGCAAACATTCCTAAAAAGAGGGTTTGCTGTGAATAATTAGATTTAAGGGCAAAAGGGTTAATGATTACGCACACATCCATTCGGTTAGAATACAAACACGTGTGGAAACGTAAAATTGGTTGAGATAGTCAATCGAACCTCGGTGTTTGACCTTCTCTGAGTAAATAGAGAAATAATACAATCAATTAGATGGCGAAGATAGGCCGTGTATGTTGTATTTACAAAATGTGGCGCCAGCCATTGTCGAGACGCTAAGGGAGAATGGAGACAAAATATCGGGACATCCATTACATACTCGAGTATCGTATATTATTATTATCTCGAGTTAATGACTTCAATTCTCGCTGCCTCGTATTGGATGTAATGTGAAATGAAAGTGTGGAATTATTATATAACATAAATAAAAGTTGCAATATCACATTTTTTACAGCCAATGCCGCGGTCAACTGCCTATGTTCCCGTTCTATTACATTTTAATTCATAATACAAACGTCACTTATGCACTTTCTATGCACGCAGACAAGATACAATTTAATTTGTAAATAACGTTACCACCAAAAATAATGAAGAAATTTCACAAATCATTTTTTTTATTTTGACATAATTGTTACTCATACATAAAGTTTCTTTTCTCTCAGATATTATAACGGAAAAATCTCCAATAAAATTTCACAATTATGTTACTCCACAGGTTGTGTAGCAAATTGTCATAGAAAAGCATCTTCAGACAAATTATTGACAGGTTTAGTAATTAAATATTAATTAATTAAAAGTCTTATCTTATAAACAACAAAACAATGATTTGCATTTTTTTATTTCTATATTAACACGTGAAAAATTTGTAGCACACAACTCATAAGTTTCCAAAGCCTAAAAGCTCCTAAAATACTAAATTAAATTAACGATTTTCGAGCATATGATTAATATTATAAACTTAATTACCCTTTCGCTGTTTCAAGGAGCATTATGACTGTAGATCCTATTGGAATGCTTAAAATAATTACCGGCGACGCGTGACATCTAAGGTTGATGCAATATGATCTAGCAGGTTGAAAACAGGAGTCGTGGCTTACTCTAAGTTAATTTAAATGTCAAATTGGATAATAGTATTCAATGCAAAGACGGGATTAAATTCGAATACGTTTACAAAACATCAGAATTAATCAAAATTCGAAATAACTTTATAATAAACATTTAAATCTTAATATTCTTATATGGTTTGGTACATTTCGAAAAATAAAATATTATATTGTTAAAACTCTGAAAGTTTATATTACTTAACTATTCAAATAAAATTGTATGTAGTGTAATTAAAAATGAGTTTTCAATCGTTATTTCTTTGAACTTTTATACCTTACCTTATTTTCAAATCATTTATATTATTGATGTAGAGCGAGAAAATGTATTGTAAACAATTATAGTAAGAAAAAGGAAGAAGTCTAAGTCATAAGATATCCTCTTAAGAAAATCAAAATTCTGTTTGTTTAATTTAAAATGTCATTAATTGAAATTTAGTATTTAACCTTGATCAGTATTTAACGTGTTCCAATTTTCGTCATCTTCGGACATTCAAATGCATGAATGAACTTTAACTGTTAGATTTAAATTTGTTATAGATTGTCTAAGCTTGCAACAAACATTTATTAAAAGTTAATAAATAAATACAATAATAAGCTTATTTTTTCAATGATAATTATTATCTAGCGCTTACCTATAAGCGAACAGAAAGGTAGATTCATCATCAAGAGAAATGATGTCCAAACCATCTTTCCCCACGTTTCTTGCTCGACGCAACGCATTTCGACTGGCTTTTTCGATATGACACGTGGTCCTGCAACTTCCTCACTCTATGGTGTTATTCATTTTTTTCGTAGCGTTTGTTTCCACCACTTGTTGATCTGAAAAATACAATTTTAATAATAAATAATGATATCTTATTTTTTTGTTTATTACATCAAGTTTATGTCAGCTACTATAGATCATGGTTTTATAATGGTCATCAGTTTTAATTATGATTTTCACCACAAAATAATCTCGTTGACTTTCAGATATCTCTACTAGATTAGCCTTTTTTTTAATTATATTTTTTTTTTGAAAACAACTCTAACTTAATTCATTTTGGATAAAAAAAACTTTTAAGTCTTTGTTGTAACAACCTTACTCATTGAAATATTCTTAACAAAACTTCTATTTTATATAAGGACAATATTTATCGTTTGATAGCGTCTAACGTTGTGGTGTTGCGGAATACAACTAGCAGAAGATGTCACTGTAAAGTGCAGTGATCGGTGAACCTATGACACGCCAAGACATTTCGGGAGACCGGCATCGTTCACATACGATTGAGAATACTTGACAAGCGCTCGGCTTACTCTTTAGTATAGTTAATGTAGTCGTGTAAGGTATAAGCATAAATTTTAAACATTTAAATTAATAAAATAAACCGAATGACGTAAGAAGTTACTAGCGCTTGCTTTGACTCAGGCACAACATATCAACATTCAGTTGATGATTCAGCAAATACAGTTCAGCAACAAAAAAGATTTTTTTAAATTCTAATGTTTTAATATATAATATAATTGTTTCAAAAATAACAGCACCGGAGTTAAGCTAGGTTTTTTTCAGAATTGACAAACTGGGCTTAAAGCGTTTGCCATCACAAGTATAGTGAGTAGAAGGCTAATTATCCTAGTAAGCTTAAAATTCATTAGTAACTATGTACATATATCAAGTAATGGTTTGTAGAGTAGTAAAAAAAACACAGAAATATATATCTTTGAATAAAAATTGACAAACATGGCAATGTTCAATTCAATGAATAATATTAATAGACAACATTTTCAATATAGAGACATACTAATAAATGTTTATAATTAGAATTAAGAGACCGACGGATAAAGCATAAGTTATTCTATTACGGCATCATAACTTCAGCTAAGTTTAGCATATTGGCATCAATGTATGTATATCGTAATAAGCATTTCCGATATATTCTCAAAGTTACGCATATTAGACACAGAGACTAGCCGTGCTTTCTATAAGCGCTTTGCATGTCAGAAAATAGAATAGAAAAGGGTTCTTCTAATTTCTAGTAGCTGTGTATTTTGGGGTATTAATTTTAATCAGTGATCCTTGATGTAATGAGGGTTGGGCAACATACAAACGTCCGTTACATGTTATAATGTTACGACTATATATGACCATCCTACCATATTTCTACCTCACCCTATCTTTCAAGAACATACATTTTTAGTGCTATACGCTACATGAAAACTTAAGCTACGTTACATACAAACTTTGCTTACGCTTGATATCCTATAATTAGTGATAATGCGTAATAATATATCTTTTTAGGGTATATACACACAACTGTTCATATTAATAAATATTTCTGTTATTTTCAAGCATTAGTAATTTGATAAATGTGCGTATAATAAAGTTTAACTTGTGTGTTTTGTTTAATTAATTTGTTTATAAAACTTTGTTTTCATACTTTATGGTTTATAAAGATATTATAGTCATGTAGTGTATAAAAACGAAATTCAACGAAAAAAAACTCTTTGATCAATTAGTTGAGTAGAATCTGCATTATTACATTTTCTGTAAACTGCAACGTACAGTTTTTCTAACACCATACAATAAAAAATACATCTTAACTATTGAGTGGCTCTTTTAAATGTCTTTTACATTTCAAAAAATAAAAGTCTTAAATAGCATATAAGCGAGGCTATGTTTTAATCATTTATCAACTGAATTGAATTGATAAGCTTGCAAAATAAATATTACATAAATAAAATGTCCCAAAAATGTAAAAATAAAAGCCATTTTTTTCAAGCTTGTCTATTTCCAACGTAAAGTATATTGACGTCAAATAAAACTTATTCAAAAAAAAAATGTTTTACTAACTATTTTTTAATCAGTCACTTACCACAACCTTTTTGTGTAAGTCTAAAATAATATGGTTAGGAAAAGACTTTGTGTAAGTTAACCTCTCTCGCCATTTCCCTTTTTGAAGACTGATTGGATGGGGAGGACTTTCTTTCATTCTAGTTTTCGAAAAAGTTCATAAATCGATTTAAAAATCAATATTTTAATTTGCTTTTTCTAAAACAACGGCGTTCACCGTCCGGCTATAGGTCCGAATCATCATCCGTAAGCTTATAAGGTTATAAAACTTTTCAGATACTCACATTATGTACATAAACATATTATATGATCTTTTTATCCAAAAGTAGTGTAAAAATGTCGTGACTTTAACTATTTTAATTGCTGGATAATATTTATAGTAACAAAGTATTGAAAAACTTTTAATTTGTAAAGTATCTTTCATATTTGAAATATGATAAATATGTGTATTCAATTTTATGATACCACAAAGTCTTTTGATATATTCTGCTTTGGCAAAGAGTATAAACTTTCATGTTTAAGTATTTATCTACTCTGGGATGTATTGAGACTATTCAATTTTAGACGAAACTTTCTCGCTTAAGTAAACCTATTGTTATATGCAATGCCGTAATGCGAGAATATTTCACGTTTGTTTTTTTGCAAAGCTCTCGAGCTATTTTAATAAACATAGTTTTTATAACAAAGCTTTTAGGTCGACTAGGAAAAAGTTTAGTTTCACATATTATTATGATCACTTTTAAGGTGTTCACTGTCAATACTTGGAGGAATGGCATTATAACAAAAATAATAAAAGATTTTTAGTACTTTTTCCACTTAAAATTTATTTGATCAGGGCCGGTTTTGCTCCTCACGAGCATTATCAACTGATAAGGAAAATAAATTAAACAGTGCTATTTATACAAGTTAAATTGAAATAAAAAGGTGTAAGCAATTACTAACAATTAAAAGGATTTACAAATTACATTTTAATTACACAAAATTAAAATGCTAAACACCTATAACATACAATTAAAAATCATCAATAAATATAAGTGGCAAATGATGTCAATTATAAACAAAATTAAAATTTGGGAAATTTTTAAACAAAATGAAACTCTACATTACTCTAGAGTTTCATTTTGTTTATTATGATTTGTAAATGAAATTTTGGAGGATAATATATTGCTTTAGTTTCAGTTTCATAAATTTTCTACAAAAAGTCATATAAAGTCCTTACACTCCTTGAAGTTTGCTTGCTAAAAATAATATTTTACATACCTAAGCAATATTAAAATGATAAAAGATTTTTCAATAATAGTATATTTATATCGACCACTATCTTATAAGCAAATAAATATGTGTTTTAAATGTAAATTTTACTTGTTCAAAGATGTTACATGCATTTTTAATTTGTGGTCTGCAGATTTCTAATTAATTAAATTAAATGATAAAAGTTTACGTACACATCTATTATACTTACATAGTATGTATGTATATGAAAAAAACAACGAAAATAAAAAGTCTAGGCATATATAACAAAATAGGATTGTCAAAATACAAAAAAATATATATATAATATATAAATAGTGGAGGAATATTCAAAATAAAGTACAAAAGAGAAAAATAAGTTTTACAAAAATTCGTCTAGAAGAACGTTTGCTTCATAAACAGTCTCTTTAAACCTTTAGTGATAAATTTCAAAAGTTGAGTAACTTTTTCTGGCAACAGCATTTGTTTACGACAGGTTTGAGTAATATTTTATTTACTTTTCATTTCAACACGCGCACAAAAAAGCAAACGCAAGTATTTTTGTACCTTTTTACTTAAGAAATAAACATTATTTTTTTTAGAAAACCAATCTATTTTTACATTAAAATTTAAAATTTCACTCAGATGATAATCCCAAAAATACACAGTAGGGTATGTTATGAAAGAAGTAGTACCATGCTTAGGCAGACCGATCACTTTTACTAATAAAGTAGCCATGATGCTACACATAGACTCCTTGATTAAATTTTTACAAGACATAACTGAATAGTTTGATTTACGCATCAAACTTAAGAAGTATAACGTCAACGCGGAAATATATGTAATCGATTTCACAAAAATGAGTTAACATGACATTGTAGAGAGATTATTATGACCACATCATAATAAAAATGTATGTATTATTTCTTAAGATAGAAGTTCAGATAATGGCAAGTCGATGAAGACGTATGGCTTAAACTATGAACAAGTAGAAACTACAAAGCGTATTTTTGGTATTTTAAAAGACTTTATTTAACTCTAAAAATATTTTTTTTATTGTTTCCTGAACAATTACGTTTTTGACAAATATGAGGAAGCTCCCCGTTTACGTGGAATACTATAGATATATATCAAAATACGTTTTAAAATGATTGATGACTAATCGGTTTATGATAGTAAACGATAAGGTTTTATAAGTCTATCGTCGAAAAGGTATAAATTTTTGAAACATGATGTTGGCAATACATGTTTTTTTTATTGATTTTAAGAACTGGAACACTTCTAAATAGTAGCATTTATCTTTAAATGTAGTCAGTTTCTATCCATGTCTAGTAGAAGTGTTAAGTATATGACTTCCTTATAAAGATATCTCTACAAAATATTTTTACAAGAACTGCTTGTTACTCATTTAATCAATCCATCTTTTAAGGCTAGGGCAAAACTAGTTTTTGGCCAATTGTTTTTGCAATGCCGTTATTTAAGGAGTCTCATGGTAAAATTTTATTTTCAAACATTACAGCACCCATGCTTTCGAAGGACCTTGTGAGATCCGCCTTGAAAGCCAATGACTTTGACCACCGCACAGACCAAACCGATATAAACAATTTTACAAGTAATTTAAATTCATTTTTTTTTTGTAAAGATAACCATCTGGAGTATGTACAGTATATATTATATACAATATACATATATTCAGGAAAATTATGTTAGTGACAAATACTAGTTACCGACGAAGAAATTAGTAGTAATTGTATTCCCTGAATAGTTATTACGATACGCAAAATAAATTCTACGAATTGGCATACTGTAATCAGAAGTTTTCTTCTCATTACTGTAAGAAAACAATTAAATTACATTCCGGGCTTTATTTAGACATGTTTATTTTAACTAAACTAATTCTGTAATGGACGAAAAGTTTCGCTTCACGCCGTTTAATGTCGATTAGCAGAAGACAAAGTTTTACAATAAAGAGCTATCGCCTTATTCCTGTGATACAAAATACATCTCATAATCTGGCAAACAAATATCACAGAATCTTCAAATAGAAACATAAAATTGTTATACTTTTTAAGATAACATATTTTTTTTACAATAGACCGCTCGTTCAAAGGCAATTTTATTTTGAAAACTTATTTTCCAATAGAAATATTTTCTTATTTTTTCAAAAGACGACATTGTAGTCAATTAGTCGATGAAAGTTATTAATAAAAATCGTTAAAATAAACAAATAAAACGTGATTTAAAGAGTATTCATTGAAGAGTATTCATTAACATTATGATAACAATGCAGGTATTATTAAAATGCGACCAAGGATTGCAATTAGAACCGTGTCTCTAATAATCTAGAGGAAATTAATATTAACTACCAACTTATCAATCAATGCGTTGACGAGAGCAAATACCTTAAAAAATATGTTTATTTTAGAGAAGTGATTCACAAGAGGCTTAAAAATGCCCGAGAAAATCTTTTCGTATGTATAATTTTATAATGACATCGTATATATTGAATATTGACTATGGCTGCGTGGTCGTGTGGTCAGCTTCGATGACTTTAGCTGCAGATGTCATGTTAGTCACCTACTGAGTACACAGTTTCATTTCTTTTCTTTCAATTAAGTAAAACCGGTAAAACTACTTTTTGTTAGAATATTTACAGAATGAAAAGCCACTCATGTGCCTTTTACTATATTTGAATTTCACTTAAAAAATAAAAACTAAGGTTAAATTTTTAAAAATTCACAAGAATTCTCGAATTTAATTTTGGCTTTTTCAATAAAACCATATCAAATTTTCCTTTTATTCTTTTGAATATTTGAAGGAGTACAAACATTAGTAAATTATTTTGTATATTTATAAAACAAATATTAAGAGTTAATAGAACGTTTTTAAATAAAAGCAATGTTTAATTAATAAATCTTAATTTAAATTTAAATTTTATGTTTTCACTTAACGATTGAAAATACATTTTTAATGAAATTTCAGACGTTTTAAAATGCTATAATTATGTACTTAAATTGGAATCTTATAAATTAATGAATAATTATATTATATATAAGTGTGAACATAATTAATAATTGAGCTTGTTCAATAAATTTTTAATTTGTCACGCCCAAGTCAGAAATCGTGAACATTTTTCGCTATTTATGCGAATTTAATTCATCCGGGCTTAAAACTTTTACTTCCAACCCTGTTTTATCCATCCTTAGAGATTCTGAATCTTTACGCGATCACCGTAAGACATAGCACGTAGGATGAAGGCTACGTGAGGTCAGGATAAATAAAGGAACATCGTTATGTTTACATAGTTAAAGATGATTTACGAGATAAAGGCTATAATTTATTTTTCGACCCGAAGCCAAAGGTTAAACCGGAGTTAAGCGGGAGTGAGATAGCATAAAAAATAAAACTTAAAATTAGTATTATGTAGCACAATCCATTTTTCATACTCAAGTGTTGCTTTTTTAGTGAAAAATAGGTACTTATATGTTTTGTTAAAAAGTAAAGAAAATATAAATCACACTGCGGACATCCTTTTTGGTTAAGCGAAATACAGGCACACGAAAATTTGCGATAGTATTCGTCAGTGAAAGGAAACTTTTCTGATCACCTTGCATAGATTTTAATAGAAAAAATAATCAAAAATCAATTTAAAAATTACCAAAAAACACATCTGACATAACAGAATATAGACGTATGTGGTTCGGCGTACAAGAAAAAATATCTGTTTCACCGTTTTGATTCAGCCTCAAAAATATAATTTGTACAGTTTCAAGGAAAGAGTCTTTTTCTTCTCAATATGCGTTTAAATTTTTTTTTATTAAATCACATTTTTTCTACAGATCTTTTTTCTGCGTAAAAACCAAATACCAATAAATACGCAGAATTATTTTGCATATCTCATCAAAAAATCATTTTCTTTTTCACGTTATATGATACAACATTTAGAATTTAATATCTATAGATTAAGTGTTTCGTTAATTAGATTAAATTAAATGGAGTAATTTTTATATTCTTTGCTAATTAAAAGCTAAAACTTTACGATATTTAACAAAAATATGTAGGTGTTTGATAACAATTATGTCGTACATAAAATATTATGTTTATGTTTTATTTTGTTTTCCTATTACAGTTGAAAGTCAATTTCAAAGTTTTGGGTACTTTGATGACGAAGAAGTCTTTTGAAAAAAACTCTGTAAACATTTGAGAATATAAAGTAGCTTCACTCGAAACAATTTTAAAGTCATTTTTACATAATTGATAAGTTTTCTGTGTAAAAACAAAAGTTTCCGTAAGCTGCAATGTTTATGGGAACTGCCATAAACAAGCGTGCCAGTTCGGTCAACAACTAACTCGGTCCACCAAATTACTATGCTAATGTGGGTGACACAAGGTAAAAGAGGGTTTCTTTCGTGCATAATATAGCCAAACCTCTTATAAATAGGTTGTGACATTTTTGGGTTCAGATTTCTAACGTTAATTTAGAGTATAATTATAGTACGCGTGCTCACTTAAATTTGTATTTTTTTATCATTTCTCTAATGTTCTTAAATCTTATAATTTTACGCTGATAATTTTTTTCTTATATTACGATGAATAAAGGAAAATTTATCTTTAACGTAAAGCAATTTATTACATAAAAAATGAAAAAAACATATAAATAAAGAAAATTTCGAAAGAATGAAAAGATAGTGGAGTTTTGTTACAATCACACACCATAAAGTTTTTTATTTCAATTTCCAAATCATTAATTTTGGTACGAATAACCAAATCATAGAGTAAAAAAAATTGAGTTTTTTATCAATAAAAATTAAACTAAAATGAATTTACTGAAGGTGTGGAAGATATATAGGTATATTTTTACAATACACTTCTTCCACCACCCTCTCTTTATTCGAAACGTAAGGAGAGAAACGTAATTGTTTATCACAAATTCCCTGTATCTCGCAAATATCTTTACTTCCTAAGTCATGTTAGATTTTTAAATTCTTCTTTAGTTCATTTTATAGATGCTTGTATTGGTAACTTGCCAGGATGGTGAAAATTGTCCCAGTTGACGAAGAAAGATGTAAGAGGCTTCAGTAAAACATGCGTTGCATACGTGTAAGGTATTCAATAGCTTTTTTATTTTCAATATTTGATTTATACGTCTTTCAATGTGTCTCTGTGTAAAGAGATAATATTTATAATATGATCGTTATATATAAACTTAGTTGAGGTGAAATTGTTTTCATTAAAATTAGTATTAGTAAAAACACAATATTCCTTTGTACTTCATTCCACTTTATTTAATATGTCAGGACCGGTTTCGCTCATTACGAGCATCGTCAACTGATAATAGCTCGTTATGAGCGAAACCGGTCCTGACATATTAAATAAAGTGGAATGAAGGACAAAGGAATATTGTGTTTTTACTAATATAATGCCTTTAGCCACCAAGTATTGACAGTGAACACCCTAAAAGTGATAAAATTAGTATATTCATTTTAGTAACCAACATAAAACCATTTTATTGCTTAACAATAACTTTTTTCATCTAAATTTCGATCCATTTTTTTATTGAATTAAGAACAAAGATAAATAATTTTCATTCTATGTAATACAATTAAAGAAAACTTTTGCAGAATATACTCGTACTTTAAAATGTTTTTAAAAGAATTTTAATATCTTTTTAAAATATTCGTTTTGATACTTGTTACCACATAATTATGATCGTGTTGCTAGTCTTAGCGGTTGTTTCGTAGGCGTAAATAGTCGATTGTTAAAGGAACTAAGGCACAACTTATATTAAGCGTACAATATCGATAAAGATATAACATGTCAAATTTAATGAACACAGAACAAAGGTTTTTCAGGACTTACTAATAATTTATTTTCCTTTTTTGTAACTGATAATAAAGGTAAAATAAAAAATTGGACATTGTTTATTTTTTTTACTTCTGTTAATCTTTTATTAAAATATTCGTTAAAAATTGTTCGATTTTATAATTGTAAATACACATTGTATGAAAATTAATACATCTTTTGTACGCAATAATTTGTAAAGCAGTAACGATCTAGCCTTTCATCTTTTTAACTTGCACGTTCAATAGTTTGAATATTGAATAAATCAGATTTCTTTGTTTTTTAATGAATTTGTTATATTTGTACACATTTTCACATTCACTCTAAAGATCCTTTAAACTATACGTACAGAGAGCGATGAGTTTACAAAATGTGTTTATTTTATCCTTTTCTATAGCATTACTTTAATTAAAAAGAGAGCTTCTTTATCGGTTCTCGTAAAACATTTTTTATATTATATTGAAATGTTTAGTTTTGTGAATTTGGTGTTGTGTTTATTTTTATTTGATTAGTTTATGTGTTTCATCCGTGAATCAGCAGTTAAGACTGACTAAGATAGAAGGGAATTGTATAGTTAAAATAGGTTTATTTGTTTGCTGAAGAAAATATTTTTAAAATGTCTGTATATTTTTAAAATTAGTAAGAGCTTAGAGATATATATTTTTTTGAATATATGCACTACTTTAAAAGCTCAAACGCTTCATTTCAACGTTTGATTGAGTAGAACGCACCTCTAAGATCATAAATTAACCACCAATAAATAAAACAGTTAAAAAAGCTACAAGTGTAACACTGCTTTTTGAAAAATATGACACTCAATCTATTCAGTTCATACTTATTGAACTCATTTTAGATAAACTTCTGATTATTATTATTTTCCATGACAAAAGGGTAAGGTTTTAGAGTACAGTTAAGAAAGTTCAGGTTTGGTTACGGTTTTTACATTGCCATCTCTCAGTCAAAGGTAAGTACAATACGCCTTACTTATTATTATATACTATTTATACTAAAATACCACTTATTAATGTTTTATAGTGTCATAATTTCATTAACAAAAAAATAAAATTATATAGGATTTGTTACATATGTACATATTATGACAGTTGATCAATTAAAAACATGAAGTTACTTGTTCTACAAAAATATTTTCAAGATTGATGCTGTCGGAACCTGCTCTGTAGTATTTGTATACAATTTACGACTGATTTTTACCTAAGAATGGCAAAAATTCTTAGTTTTTTTTATATTTTAATTAAACTCTGTTTTTTAACTATTTATCATTAACTTATGACACGTGCAACTTATATTAAACAGTAAAAGCTGATTAATTAACAGTCAGAATAGGTATGTCATCAATCATTATTTTTTCTTAATTTTTAAAATATACCTAGATATATATTATTGTTGTAATCAATCGATATATCTATAATACTAACTATTTGACGTTTTTAAAATTTCAATGTTTTTCTAATTTATTCAATTAAAAAGTTTTAAATATTAACCGAGTAATGTCCAACAGTATTATAAATACTTTTATCAGTTTTAATCTTTAAATGCATGATTTTCTACTTTTAAAACAAATATTTTTATGTTAGGTGGGATTTTTGTAGTCATCTATGCACTTATGGGTTATTTATTTTTTCTTAAGGTATGTTAATATCGTACGAAAAAATATGTAGGCCGTATCCTGTGATTTAATGAAGCGGTAGCATATGGCGTTACCCAACTCACTAAGTATGTGGGATAGATATTTCATTACATTTTCTTCTATCAAGGTTTATCTCGAGTAAATATTGCGGACAGATGGTGTTTAGCTTTAAATTTAATAACGCTTACAATGGATAATATATTGCCTACGAAAATACAGGATATTTACAAATTATTTTTAATGGTACCATTAAAAAACCTCAATTTAATGGATTTTTATTTAAAATAACTGATTAATATTCCTAGTTCACATCACATAGTTTTTTCAAATACAATGGTCAAAGTGACGTTATTTAAGAGAACATAAAAAACCTCAAATTTGACTATCAAACAAAAATATTTTTTTTAAAATAAGGCTAAAAAAAGGAAAGTATTTTGACCTACAATTTTTTTAATTAATCGACAGCTATTTTGGTGTATGCCTTCATCAGGTTATGGTTCATACTATTTTTTCATTATGACTTGTAACGTATTTACGAAATTAAAGTATTCTATTATTGAAATGATTTGTAGTTTTCATTTATAAAATCTATATATTAATACTCGATAATGTCCGTCCGTCTGAATGATTGTCCGCGATTTTCCCTCCCCCTCCTCCGCCCCAGCCCCGCTGTCACCATTTTTTTATTCATACCAAATACATACTTTTTTCGTTTGTATATGGTCGCGATTTCGCCTTTTCGATGACGTCAAGAAAGACGGTCCTCCTCCCCCCCCCCCAATCCTGCTCCGCTGTCGCCATTAATTATTTTTTTTATTCATACTAAAGACATATTTTCCAAATACACTGTTTATTATTTGACGAAACAAATCAAATAGCTGAAAAAATTTCATACAAAAAAACGCCGCGACCGTGGATCGAACACAGAACTCTGGATTACCAGTCGAGCTCTCTATCAACTGAGCTAACGTCATAAATATCAAGGCGATAAAAATAGTGTATTTAAAATAAAAATTTGAAAATGGAACGATATTTGCGATTCCTACTGACTTCGATTGTTTGTATAAAAGATACAAAAATGGAATATTGACAAATAATGAATGACAAGGTAAATTTATGCTCAAATAGTAATATAAATAAAGTAAGCGAAATAGTTTGATAGATTGGGGTCAACGAGATTAAAATACGGCAAAGTGAGCTAAGTTAGGATGATGGGAAAAAGTGAACTGAACCCACCCTTTTTATTGCATAATTTCAATCATTTTTTCTCTAAAATACATTGTTTATGCTTTCGATGGATTCGTCGGTAACTTTTTGGAAGTTCATTTGAATATAAAATAAAAAATAACTTAGATTATTCCACGTATTGTGCTACAAACTGTGACACGTGTTTCGCCTCTTTCAGAGGCATCCTCAGACAGACTTACTTTTACTTACTGAAAGTAAGTCTGTCTGAGGATGTCCTGAGCGTTTTTTTTTTGGTTTATAACATTTTTTTTTTTTGAAAACTTTCTTTTTAAATCACATTACATCTTGATCGTATGAAAATAAATGCTATCAAAATAACAAAATCCGATTGACTAGCCAAGTAAGTTTTTCAAAAAATAAATATAAGACGCAATTATTTCAAGATTTGTTTTTAATCTAGATACATACGTGGTATAGTTAGTTGTTGGCGAAAGCATAGTTTCAGTATGATTAGTAAAATAACATCAGTAAAAATCATTATATATATTCTAAAAAACAAGTTCTATTTGGAGAATAAGTCAAAATTTTGATAATTTTGTTTTGATAAAATGTCCAATTAATTTATAATATTTTGCATGTGAAAATTGCATTTTTTATATAAATATAATTTAATTCTTTGCCCATTTATTTTCCGACTTTTTTCTCACATTCCATTGAAGTGAAAAAAAAGTTCAATAGATATTAAATTATTCTAAAAATTAGAATATTAGATTATTCTAAAAATTCCAAAATCTATATATTAATAGTCGATAAAATAATCACTTTTCACAAATCACAATTAACAATTCACAATTCACAAATGTGTGCGTACTGATGTCCTCGGGTCTTATTCTTTTTCTACGAAATATTTTTGTTAGCATACTTGAAAATTAGTTGAATAAAATATATATACTACGAAAAATGATTGTTAGCAACCTTGAACATTATTCCAAAAATTTAATAATTTACAATTTAAAAACTGCAGGGCTGTCGATATATGCGCCGAGATCGATTTATGCTACTATGAAAAATGATTGTTAGCAAACTTGAACATTATTCCAAAGATATAATAATTTACGAAATTTCTGCTACTTCGAAAATAGTTGTTAGCAAACATAAACATTATTCCAAAAATTAGGTAATTTACGAGGTCTATTTCTGCTAATAGGAAAAATAATTGTTAGCAAACTTAACATTATTTCAAAAATTAAATAATTTACAATTTAAATACTACAGGGCAGGGCTGTCGATATACGCCCCGATATATTTATTTTGTTTTAAGAATCTCTGGCTTATTCAATAAATAGGTTTGTAATTTTCTGACTACTTAAAAATGCAACAAAAATCCCCCCGTTGAGGTCAACGGGCTTACAGCTAGTTGATTTTAATTAAGCAAGTATTATATTTATTTCGACATTTTTTTCATGTACAAAATATTTTTCTACAAAAATACAACTATTAAAAAAATAACATATTTTATTTATTTTAATGAAGCCACAATTTTTATTGGTTTTGAACATTAAGTGGAGTTTTTTAGTGATTTGGTATTTTTTTTGTCCATATTATCGTATTATATATTATAACATAGAAAGGTATACATCCGTCTATTTAGAGTCTATCCGAGTATTTATCTGTCGTCTTAAATATGTCAATCAGTAATCTCTGGGGTCACGAAACGTAGCTCAGCTCATTATGTTTACCTAATCCAGATGAACTCAATTATGTTTTGATAGTCTTCCCTTCCATGTAGAGTGTTTTGAGGAAACAAATAAAAAGAGAAAAATCTGCGTTCATTTAGATAGCAAAGTTTTAATATTGAATTTAAAAAAATGTAATGTTTAATTGATTAATCAATGTTATTCAGAAAATATTTTTTGAATATAAAGTGCATTACATTGAAAAAAAATAATTAAGAAAATTTGGAGCACATCCGTAACTTTGTTATATTTTTTCTTTTGATGAATAGTTTATAGTCATCTTATACGTGAACACACACTAGTGTATTTAGTTGACCCTTATCCAGTCTACAAAACCGAGGGCCTTACAATCGATACTAAGCAAGGAAATATCTAATACCGAGTTACAAGCCAGTGAACTAGCCAATATTGAAATTTGCAGAGAATTTATTGATGTTACTTTGACAGTCTTCTGAGAAATGTAAGCTTGTATGATATTTCAGTCATATCCAAAACAATAATAAACTTTGCAATACAATCATCATAATTTTAAAATACTCTTGATATTTATTTTGAATAAGTAAGAGAATACACAATTCACATAGTATTCAATACAGTATAACTATATTTATGGTTTTATATTATATTTTTTTCATCAGAAAAAAATATGCCTTTCTACCAAAAATTAACAGTGACTGAACATTTTCAAAGTGATATTTCTGGTAATGAAAGAAAGAAAACTTTAATTTGAAAAACTGGAGACGGGAAACCTTTGATCGAAAAGCAGTTTAATTTTGAATGACTTTGTTTTATGTTATTGTTTTCATTAGATTACAAAATGTGTTAAAGTATATCTGATAAAAGTTTCTCCGACAAGAAAAGTTAAGCACTTCTAGTTTGTACACATACTTTTTTAAACATTATATTTTGACGACAGAGATATCTACATTTATTTCAATATTTAATAAAATCTACAAATTCAATATAGATCTGGCAGTTTTGTCTTTTAATGTGTACAGAAAAAACTATTTACCTTAAAACTTTACATTATTTTTTTTATTTCATTTTAAAGATAAATAATTACAAGCCCGCTTAAAAATAGCAAGAACCTCAGGTTTTATATTAAAGAACATATTTGGAAAATTTCTCTAGAAACAGTAATTAATATGTTTCTATGTTCTAATATTAGATTGGACAGGAATGATTGCGCTCATCGAGAGCAATATCAACTGGTACGCTCAGCTATATTTTATATGGGATTCTCTTAAGTCATTAAATATGTAAATGCGTAATAAAATGTATCTTCCAAACAGACATTAATATTTTTATATTCAAATATGTCAATAATATGTTTACTAATGATAAATTACAATAATATTTGATGCCTAAAATATGAGACATAAATTCAATAATCATCCGATGGGATAAACAAAAATACAGCACAGAGTATCTTGGATTTCTCGTATTATCTTAATATACGTTCTCAATTAATTCTAGTTCAGGAGAGATCCATCTTCCTCTGAATTCTTAGTATTGTGACCCTTAGTCAAACAGAATAATCCATCCATATTTCACTTAGTTATAGGATGATAATACAACTTTTTTTTGCTCGACTTACGTCGAAAAGGTAATTTGGTTTTCGGAAAACCTTAAAAAAATAACATGTATCAGGTTTTAATAATTAAAAAGATTCCAAAAATTTCCAGTGAAATATTTTTTATTAAAAACTTAAAACTTGTTACCATAAAAATAAAACAATAATAAGTATTCAATTATGTATGAGGACATGAAAAATTGGTTCCCGGTTAATTGCTCGAACGTCAAATGCTCGAATTACAAATTGCTGAAAAAATTTTATAAAAGTTTAAAAATTAATTACTCATTATTTAAAAAAATATTTATGCAAGTCGGGAAAAAAAACCATAAATCAAAATAAGTCAAAATATTTTTTATTTAAGTTTCCATTGGTCGAGTGGAAAAGGTCTATGGTTTTGTTTTCGAGGGTCACGGGCTTGAATACGTACACTTTTTAATCAATTATTTTTCAAACTATTTATGGATTTCTGTTTAAAGGCACACATGTATGTAATTTCTTGAAACCCTCTCACCCATTCTTACTAAAAATTGGGCGTAGCGATAGTGATAAACTAACCGTTTGTTTTGTCTTTGCCCTTCTTAGTCTTCTATATGTTCTGGAAAAATAAAGAAACAATTTGAGTAACTAATTAACAAGCAGTTCTCGTAGAAACACTTCTGTTGAGATAAACTCGAGAAATCAACTACCATGTACGAAAGACTAAACTATATTAAAACCATTTAAATAACCAAGCAATTCGAGCATTTGACGTTTAAGGAATTGGTTATTCGAGGATCTTGTTATTCGAGCAATTTCCGTTCGAGCAATTGCATTCGAGCAATTTAACGGCTCCCTGAAAAATTTACCTAGTTATGTCAGAAGCCAATGATTATTACTTTTTCTGATTTATATTTATTTTTTCTCGAGTACCGTTTTTAATTACACAATTTATTTTAATACACATACTTCTGCCATCAAATTCCATCAAAATAAGAGATTTGGCAATTTGGACAAAGTACGTTTTGTAAAAAAATCATGTCTGCTCTCAATCTGAAGCATATATACTCCTAATGGTTGTATATATTTAGCTTCTTTTTTAAATAAAGTAGATTCTGGTAGATATCGAAGAATAAGAACTCAGACAGGATTTTTAGACATCATAAACATTGATGCTCATAAATAAAAATCGATAAATTGATAGAAAAAATATATTTTCGTGAATCCACGTCGAATTGATCCCGTGAGATCCACCACGGAAGTAAATGACATTGCGTCACGGATCAAAAAATGCATACTAAGTATTAATATGATATTTTTCATCTTTAATTTTATATTATTGTATGTAAAATACTTATCAAGTAATCCAACTTATAATATATTACATGAATATAAAATTATTAACACAATAGCCAACAGTTTTGTGTATGTTTTATCATATCAGAAGAAGGAAAATAATGCGTTCGTATTGTCTTGAATTTTTTATTTGTTTATCTTCTATATAGTTGACATTTTCGACTACATACCACGCGGGTCATAAACCCGATCAGAAACTGTGCCAAGAACTATCCGGGTCGGAAACTCACGCTGAAATTGACATCATATCTGAGAGAAATAACGCGACATAAGAAACGCTTGATAAATGAGTAACTTTTTAAGCTAATACTTAATCTTAAACATTGTATGTTTATTAAGGAACAGTGCTAACAATTTCATATTAGATTATCAAAAACTAAACTGGTATGTATTTTTAAAATGTAATATTAATTTAATTATTAAACTTATGTTATTTATAATCTATTCTTCTCACCGGTGTGTTTTTTTAGTGAAGAATCTGGGGCAATTTTTATGTATTCAAGTGCATCCTTTTAATTAAATTCAATTTTTTCAATTCAATAAAATATTTAACATATTTTTTTAAGAACTTATATTTGATTGAAGTTTTTTCATCATGAAAAACTTTCGGAATTCTGTTGAAAGCAATATCAAAGTTAGTAACTTTAGTTAAAGTTCTTCATATTAAACGAAAAAAAAACAAATTTTCCACTAATAAATAAAATAATAAACACATATCTTAAAGTATCTACTTACATCTTATTGAAGTTTCTTGATTGCATTTTTTCAGCATAAAAAGTTTTTTACTCCTTTTAAAATAATAAAAAAGTTAGTAACATAAGTACTTTCTCGAAGATATGTCCGCTCCTAGTGTGGATCATATGGACTTCTAATGGAGTTTATCTCAACACAAAAGCTTCTACGACAACTTTTTATTACTCAGTTGCTCAACCTCTTTTTGAGAGGTATAGAAGAATAAGGCTTTGACAGAAAACATGGTTAGATAATTGCTCTTTTTAGTTCAGTTTTTAGGATAGGATGGGTGGGAGATGGAAATTCAAAACATCCATATATACATGCCCTCGATCAGAAATACATAAATTGACTGAAAAATCAAATTGTAAAAACTGTCCGTACTAGAATTCTAACCCGTGACTACCGTGCTCTAAGCCAATGACGTTGACACTCGACCACTCAGCTGGTAATATTCAATTTATGTTATATTTTATTGAGCGTATTATTTGCAAACACGGCTCATTCCAAAATGGTTTTAAAATGAAACTTGAATTTCATTTTGTTAAACAATATACATTTTAAGAGTTTTTTTTAAACGTTACTATGAAATGATATTTTATTTGTTATCAAGCCACGTTTGAGACTGATTTCTAAAAAATACTTTAAAAATCTATATTTATTTACCAAATTACATTCATGGATCGTGTTTTAACAATTTTGGAATAAGCAGGGTTTGTAAATAATAGCATCATTATTGTGCTTTAATGTGTAGAAAAATTATATTATTGGCAATGAATGATTGATTCTTTGGTCACTAACAGTATTTTTTTGTTGAGAATTTATTACCAAACGAAAATAATATCAAAAACCGTACGTGCTTTTTACTAAAAAAATTACACGTCGAAAACAGCAAACAAAAATGTATGGATCGACTTCATGAACACATCTGACAATAACGAAATGGCTGAATAAAAGTTGAAAAAAATAATAATGAAATCCTGAGCATGTATTGACGGTTATAAAGCTGACGTCAGTCGATTTCTGATTTATTGCTCTTGATTTTCTTTTACATCTCACTTTATTTCATCTCGTCCACTTTTCTTCGTTTCGTTCCTAAACAAAGTTTCGGCAAGGACGTGATTTTCAACCTGAAACTATTTTTTCTAGTGAATTCCCTTACCCTTTGAGATTCAACTGAATAACATTTTCTTACTCATTGAGCAACCATTTAGCTCGAGTCTCAGCAATAATTCGCCTTTTAAACGTTCTTTACTTCTTATGGGATAAACGTTCGTGCCAACAAATGAAAATATTTATCTGAAGAGTCATGTTTAATACCTCAAATATTAAACATCGCTTTTTTGATAATAATTCATGATGTTAAAAACACTACCTTGCTAAATTGAACTTAAATATTATATCATTTAATGGATTGCTTGTATAAATACAATGTTTTTCCTACTTATTATAATCCGAGTATTTTACGTTTATAAGAGTAATATATGTGTATAATAACATAAAAATAAATCTCTATACTGAGATAAGTTTGTTACGCTTACCTCAATACTTTTTTTAAATCAATTATTGTTCAAAATTTTAAAAATTAATATTTTTACTTTATTTTTAAATTAAAACTAGCACATTATTGGAGAAATTATGTAAGTATCTGATTGACCAAGAACTGATCTAACTAAAACGGTGTTTAATATTTCTAGTGTTACTTAATATAATAACAATAAATATATTGTCAAAAAATATATAAATTCATTAATTTATAAAAAAATGACAACGATATTAACATTTCAAATTTGTATTCTTTCTATAGCAGCTTTTATATATAGATTTTTTTTAGATGTACAACATCATTTTGGAAAAAAATTTACACGATAAAAAATGTTATATGAAAATCTAATGTGTTTTAGAAATTATTGTAACATAACGACCCTTTTGTTATGATATAATAGACAGATTTAATGTCAACTTGACAAATAAAATAAAAATTATGGAACCTGTTGGTTGAGCAAATAAAAGTAAAAACATTTTTTTAATGTTAATGTCCGTTATTTATTGTTTGTTGATGTTCGTAAAAAATAATACATTTGCCGCAGTTTGCTATAAGTTTTAGCCGTGAGCTTTTTAAAGCATTTTCGCATAAAACTTGCCATATAATAATAACATTATACATAGTGTTTTAATTACAAACGCCGCAGGGAACAAGCCAACCAAATGGGTTAAAACAGAGGTAACTAACGCTCCCATTAACCTTTCAGCGAGTAGCCAATAAAGGTGAAAAATAACTGATCTAACGGTAGATCTTTGATACTCTTATTTGGGTACGTTGAATTTTTTATCGAAACTATGTGGTAGACAAAAAATTTTCACCGCGAAAAAATCAACCATCAGCAATTTTAATTTGATGATTATATATAATAAAAGCTATACTTCTGAACACATACCTTCTGAAATAAAATTAGATAAATTGACAAAAACATTATCGTATTATATCAAAGGTGTTCTGGAATCAATAGATTTGACAAATTTTAATAAAATGAAAATATTTAGATGGCATTTTTCATGGAATAACATTTCTCCAACTTTGATAAAATATTTTTGTAAATTTAAAACCAATAATTCATACGGCATACTAAAACAATCTAAAAAGACATGAATAAATAAAAAAAATCAGTAAACAATTTTGAACGGTTTTAAAAAATAATTTTAGTGGTTTTGCCTCAGAATTGATACATAATCTAATTAGAATATTTATGAAACTCATTTAAGTAAACCGCATTGCCCTTCCTTTCCTCACATAAATGTCAACTGTTTACTCGTTGAGCTCTTTCTACAAACATGTTATACTCGTATACTTTTTCAATAAAACAAATTCATGCTTGTTTCGTTGAGTGTTGTATAAGTATTAACAAAAAGAGTCCGTTTTTATTCGAAGATGCACAGAAAAAAAAAATTTACCACTTGTATACTTTATTATATTTATTGCAAACATTGTTGGATCACTAGACTTCAGTGAGAAATTCTCGAGAAAGGAAATTATAATGAGTATAGTTTCCAGACACGCTAGTTAAACCTTAAAAAAATTACAGCTTCTAAATACTTTTTTTACGGTCAGCACATAATTAATGACATGACAGAAGGTAAACATTACGTTAAATGAAATGATAGTCGAATGTGACAGTGAACTTTATTTTTATGTTACTGATATGTCGGATTCGTGGTTGAATGGCAACGTCGTTAACTTCAATTGAGGTATTTATGGGTTAGAATACCAGTACAGGCAGTATTATAGAATGATTTTTCAATCGTTTTAGGGATATCTGTTCGAAGACTTAGATATATTTGATGTCCAGAAATCTCTCTTATACATCAAATTCCAAAAAATAAGACGAAGTAAAAAGGATAGAATAATCACTTATCCTATCTCTACTATCTTCTTTTAAAAAAAGAGGTTAAAAAAATAAATCAGTTTTCGTAGACAAAGCTTTCTTTTTAGATAAACTCCATTCTCATCTTATATGCTTAACAATGGGAGTGGACGTGGTTAAAAAATATATTAATGTAGAAAGAAGCCTTAATGGCGCCCACTTAAAATTTGAAAATCCCCTATATCAGGGACGGCGAACCTTTTTGGGTCCGTGTGCCAAAAAATCTCAAATATTATTTCTCGGTTGTGTGGCGTGCCCAAGTAGTAAATAAAAATTAATAAAACGGAATAAATTAATAATTGACGGATTATTTTATCAAAATTTAAATTTTTTGAACTTGGAAATCTTTCGGGCGCCATCCATCGCCATCCCTGCCCTATATTATTATGATAAACATAATTAATATCTAATGTTTGTTCAGAAACAAACAACCGTCAAAATGTTCATGTTTGTGAAATATGTTATAGTATCTTTCAATATATTTTAGTTTAAAGGAGAAGGTATCCAAAAACGTACTTTGTCTGATAAAAGTTTAATCGTAATAATTTGATTTCAAACTGATGTATTATAATGTTGATTAGTATTTTTCAGTTTGTATTTAAGCTCAGTGATATATTCAATTGAATTTTCTGAAAAAATATTAATACATTTTTTTTTACCATGTCCGCTCCCAATATGGAGCATATGGACTCCTAATGGAGTTTATCTCAACAGAAAATGTTTCTACGAGAACTGCTTGTTACTCAGTTGCTCAACCTCTCTTTTTCCAAAGAGAGTAGGAATAGAAGGAAAGGGCTAGGACAGGACTAGTGGTTAGCTAATCGCTCTCCATACGCCCCGTTCATAGGATAGGATGGGTGGGAGGGGGGAATTCAAGACATCACATACATCCATGCCTTTGAACAGAAATTCATAAATCGATTGAAAAATCAACGCGTGCCCTCCGTAGCGGTAGCCATCGACGTTGACCACTCGACCACACAGGCGGCATATACAATACCGTGTCTTAATAATTTTGAAACAACCTTTCATTTGATGTTAGTTTTTAAAATCATGTGTTATTGGAATATATCATTTTACGGAAATTGTTTTCAATGAAATCTAATATCGTTCATGGTAATATTATATTCAAAACACACAATCACAAGAATAATGTAAAATAACACAAAATGTATTTTTGTTTACATATTATATAATTCAATTGAAATCAACCCCGCACAACATCACTAAAAGTGTTTCGTAGAAATCGAATTTAAGCATATTTATACGTACCTAAATTTAATTATATTTTTAAAGCGCTTAATGAATTTTGTTGTTTATTTTATTATTTTAAATATATATGCAATATTTTATAATAACTCGTTTCCATTACTGAGCTTTTTTACGTGCATTTTTTACACATCGTTGTTGAGATGGAAAGCCTTGACCTGCTCTTTATACAAAACCCGTTTTGTATTATCACCCTGTTTTCTTTTCATCAGCCCCTTTCAGAACGGCCGCGCCTGAAAATTCGTTTTATTCTATGCCAGAGCGAGGGTTATGACGGAAAAATAAATACGTCAACAGCAGTGGTTAGGATATCTGTTTGAAGTTTATTTGTGTCATACAGTTGCTGGAGATATGATGGGTAAAAGCCCTAAAAACACATACTTATATTATGGAAATTTTACATTTTACATTACACCCAGAAAATCTCTGACGAAAACTCTATTTATAATACTTCGTAAATTTCTGCTGATGAGATTAGGGATATATAATGATGGCTTTAATGCTATTAAAAACGGCTTATACGTCATCACGAAGGTGAATAAATTTTAGATATTTAAAATTAATCAAAATGTCGTCAAACTTCTAGTCAAATTTTTGAAGCCTACAAAATCTTGATCTAATCTTTCTTATATTGAAAATTGTATAATATTATGAATTATCGATTATGAACTGTAATACAAATATGTGTCAATAAACAACACTTTTAGTGACTTAATCGATATATCTCATGTAGTAATTAGTGAATGAATTATTTCTGATTGAGACAGCACTTATGTGTTAATCTTCGCGATGAAAACTACTCTTTTAAGACTTATTTGAATAATAAATTACGAAGAAATCAAAGAAGACATGTGATGTCTTAATACTAGTTTTCTACGCGTAATAAATAATTTTATTGATATAAATTTAAGCAACTAGGTTTTAAAAAAAGTTAGGGCGCGTCTTGCAAGGTAAAATACTTTCTGATTATTGCAATAAAATATTAATTATCAATGAGCGAAAAAAACAAGTTTTATTATATTATTTCTTGGCGTTGAAAATTTTTAAAAATTCTTGTGAATACACCACACACATTGTACCTGATGCAATTATATCAGTATTTTTAACAATGTTTTAACCAATTTCAATCCATACCATCCATCGGAAAAATAGAACAACTACTTAAAAAAGAGGCTCTGATATATAATTTGTCAATAAAGATAATCCATTTGCTCTACATAAGAGTTGGTTATGGTTATTCTGCTTAAAAAATACACACTATAAAAGTATGTTGTAACTAGGGCATTCGATCTCGTACCCTTTTTTTGATCGGGATTTGTAGTCGATTTTAAAAACCCAAGAATTTGCAGAATACCCAAAATGAAACGACGCGATACCTTTTTTCAGCTCTTCCAAGATTTCTAATTTCAAAAACCCAGGAATTTGCGGAATTCTCAAAAATTAAAAACATTTGGAGATTTTTTTAGCCCTCGCGCAACTTTCTCAAATTTTCTCAATCCCGAAATGCCGGGATTACTTCAATCACAATCCCGAGATCCCAGGATTGAAGGCCCTTGTTGTTACACATTTTTGTACGTGTTTCCTTTCTTAGTTATAGTGACGGTATTAAACACTAAAATTAAATGAGTTTTAATTGTCAAATTAGTTTTGTATTCATAATAATTATATGTTTCATTCAATCGTTGAAATTGTAGCTTTTTGACTATACGCCAATCCCAAGCAATGATTTATTCGTGATTTTTTAGAGGCTATACCGTATGGCATTCTATGATCGATATAATGGTAATTGACATCAATTTTTAGACATGAAAAAAATATTTTATAAATAACCATAATAAATTACCGTAGATTGAAAAAAATAAACGTCCAAAGGCAAATATTCTTTTATATTCAATTTATTTGATTTTAGTGATAATTTAATTAACATGTGTTTGACTGGATTAAAGTATTGGCGAAAATATTTTCACGTATTCATTATTTTGAAACTTGATTGCCACCTCTGAGATTTCCAATTTGCGCGCGTGCTTATTTAGAAAAAAAACGAATCGTAAAAATCCTTTGTTAAGGTTTTCTTCAGTATTTAGCTGGGGATCAGTGCCTGATGCACGTGTTGATAAGTCTCAAGGAAGATTATTAGGATAGTGCTTTCTTGCTAAGTGGCTTTGATTAATTTTAAAAATAAAATAGAAAAACATCAACTTTTCTTTCTTCCAGCTAAGTTTCGCAAAAAAATGAAGGTTTAAGAAATCTTTAGTTTTTTATGATATGGAAAAAATACCAAAAGTAAAAATATTTACGTAAGTTATTTTGGTACTTAATATTTTTCGTTTATTAAAACAGCTTTTTCCACTGAATATAAACACGAATAAATTTAAATAACACAGTTTTTAATGACAAAATGTCTAATATATATGATAAGGAAATCTTTTTTCGCAATCTTTTACATTTTATTGAATTCTAGCGAGTACCCGGCATGCGTTGCAATGCCGCTCAAAGAATGAAAATTTTCTTGTTTCAATGGTGTTTCTTGAAATTCTTTTGGATACACAATAAAGTATTGCATATAATTGCATAAGATTGATTAAAAACAACTCTCTGATTTCCCAGAACACCGAGAATTGCTTTGACTTAAAGTGAGCTCCATTGTTAACGTATTGGCAGCCCACCGCTAGCTCTACTGATTCAGAAACCTTTGCGGGCGTCCGCACAACGGCTCATTAAAGTTTTATCGCAATCGGATGAATGGTATAGGAACGCATACGGGACAAACAAATAAATATTCATTTATATATATATACATATATTGTATAACGTCGGCCTTGTAGACATACGGTCAATGCTGTTGCGCTTCTATCCATTCAGTTGCTGAGTCACGGATTTTAACCTTCTGAATGGAGTCTTTTAGGCTTATGATTTTGAAAAGTTTTTGTATCCAATGGCATAAGTGTACTCCCTACTACTCTTTTTCCGATCTGGGTCATAAGAGCGCCCACACAACTACTAGTGTGTTTCTTGCTTATATCTTCCAACGAGAAAAAATAGAAGGTCTTTTAAATAAAAATATTATAATACATCGGCTATTTTTTTTAAATACAACATTTTTCTCGCCATATTGCTGACGTGTATATTTTGTTAATAAAACATTGTCAGTGCAAAGAAGTAAATCAAACATAATCTTTATGTCTGAATATGTAAAATAAACGTATCAGCAATCCATCATCTACTTCTGTTCCGCTGTGACAATGAAGAGATAGTACAAACTTCTGTGGTTTTTTTTTTATCTCAGCGTGTTATTGCAATGCGTCAGTCAGTTCATAGAAGTCGGAGAAATTTTGCAGTTTGGTCACGTTTTTTATGAAAATTCGCCAAATTTTCTCCTTTTAGTGTACGCGCCTCCCGCATTTCTTCGCGTAGACAATAAAACCATATTTCACCCACCACATACCAAAGCATGGAAATTGACTAAGGGATGTGTGAAGAAAAACTTGGAAATGTCATAATATAAGTTTTCGTCGAAGATTATAACGCCCAACACGTCATTATTTTTTTTTGTTTATATAAGCCAAACAAATCAAGATTTGATGGTGGAAAAATAAATAGTTTCGATTTTATTCATTAAATCCTCTCATAATTTATACAATATTGAACATTTTTCTGATCCAAAACTAATGTTTGCGTTTTACATTAGTAATATATCTACACATTTTACTATCATATCATTTATTCCAAAAATCAAATACGTATACCAAGGAAGCCGTAAATTGTATTATCTACGAATTACTAAATGAAATTTCATAATCAATTTTTGATTTTTTTATTTATAAAATCCACATTTTTTTAAATATGAAAAAACAATTTTTCTTACATTTTTTATTAAAATACCTATTTGTTTCGTGAAGTATATTTTATTGATTAAGACATCGTACACACCATCTGACGCCTCAAAGGTTTTCTTTAATAAAGTTTACAAAAGTTTTTTAATATTGTTATACAGTATACACCAAGGGTGGGCACATATGAGGTCAATGAGAGCCACATTCAGGTATGTCATATATTGTAAAGAGTCACACCATAAATAAACAATTCTTATTTTTTTTTTATTGAATTAACATTTTCTACACAAGGCATACATATGATAAGAAAATACTTCACTTTGTTAATTTTACAATTTTCATAAAAAAAAACAGATTTCAATATTCAATGTGAGCTACTCGTACCTAAACGAAGAGCTGCATTTACCCATCGTTGTTATATACAAACAAGGACATAAAGTATGGTTGATTTCTTAAAAACTTTAATTATTAATTAAAATGAACCAGCTGTTAGGATTTCTTTGCATTATCAAAAATCAGAAAATTACTCTTGTGAAAAATCAAATTTTTATTTACTTATCGAATAAACCAATTAAAAACTCAATGAATTCTCCAGTAGGAAAATTTTTTTCGTAATGTATATGATTGTAATTTTTAAATAAAAAATTAAATTCAGATTTATCAATAATTGTTTATTCAAAATTCTCTGATTCAAATTCATTTTTAGAAGTAATCAATATTGAAAAAGATGTCGATATATAATAAAATACCCAAGTCGTCACCCCATATTATTTCTTTTCCTGTCGGGATCCTTCAAACATCTGTATTTTTGGAGAACTTTCAGATGTTACTTTCGAACATCCTAGATACAATTGACCATGATTGAACACCGGTTGTGAAAGAAGAATACCTACTCTATCAAGTATTTGACCCTGCAACTTATTTATCGTCACACCATAAGCTAACTTGGCCGGGAACTGCCACCTATACTATAACATAGTACTATGTTAAATAAATTAATATTAGTACCCCGATATATAGCACGTTGAAGGCACCGATACCTATCTGATCATAGAAGCTAAGCATTGTTTGGCAAGGATAATACTAGGATAAGTTACCGCTTGGAAACACTGCATTACATTATATAAAATTTGAAATTACAATACAAGCTGAAAATTTACTTCTAATCCAAGCCCTTTGCAAACTAGATATTTAATGCTTCATTTTTCTACGCAAATATTAAAAAAATAAGTCGCATGCGAAAAAAATACATAGCCGGTACCGTTACGGGACATTTCTAACAAACAACAAACAAACATTATCCGCCATTAATATAATGATATTTTTGTTTAAATTATATATTTTTTAATTATTTCCGCTTCTTATATGGAACATATAGCCTCTTAATTTAAGAAAAAAAAAATTTTTGAAGAGAACTGCATGTTATCCTGTTAATAACATATCTCTTCTGTAAAGGGTAGGAACAGAAGAGAAGGAGCCCAGTTTAGTGGTAAATTACCTTATTTTTCACGCTAAGCTCAATTATTTTAGGATAGGGAAGGTAAGTGAGAATCTTAAGACATCGCAAACACCCATGTTTTCAAAAAAAAGGTGTTCGTACTTGGACTTGTACCCGTGAGATTGTCACGGAAACCAATGATCTCTGCGCCACGGAACCGACATAAAAAATATGTATTTTACTAAATCTATAGTAAAAAATTATACGTTTACATACGAATGACCTGAGACTAATCAATATCGATGTATATTTCACTCTCTTATGATTGTTATTGCTAGCCATTATCTTATACATGTTGTCATATATATAAAAATATAGATGCCTCACAATACAAAGGACGCCAAGTTTTTGAACATATCTTTACTTTTCAAGGATTTGTAAACTGTTTTGAGCTTGTTAGGCTGGTACAGCGAAAAGTTGGATGAAAGGCCGTTTTAAAGGACGAAAGTTTTCTTAAAAGAACGAACATGTTGAACAAATAAAAAACTTTTCTCTGATCTATCCGAATACAAGTCGGAGGGCAAAACATGTTTCAGCATTTTCGGAATCATCATCAGTCATCACTTTCTTTAAATTATTTAATACAAAGAGTAGTATATAAAACAAAAAAAAAATGTCAGAGCTTGCTTTCACACCTTTTCTTTTTGTCAGAAACCATGAAAATTTGTCTATTAATTCATATAAATGTTTGGATAGTGCCACTTATTTAGATAATATCCTCTTTATAAAACTTGTTAATTCTTAAATATAAGCACATTTTTAGCTATAAAGAATTCCAAGTTGATTAAGATTTATCCTCAGTGGTAAAGATTTATTTAAGAATTGAGTCTTTTAACTCACCGTATTTAATAATAATAAAAAATGATGTGAATCTTTCAACCTGGCATTTCAAAGTGTAAAAAAATACGTAAAATAATATTTTTTTACATGTTGAATTATCAACTGGAAGCACAAAATATTAATCTTGCTTAAAAATGCTTCGTCATATTCTAGCATTTAAGAGAACGGAATAAGTGACAGTTATTAATGTTAATTTATATGGAAAAAAGGTAAGATATTAAGTAATATTAGTTTTACAACTGTCTGGAAACTAAATTGATAACATCATGATTTATTTTAATACAGATTTGTTATAATATAAAACTATCATGTGGGTCATTGTTTGTAGACCTTTTAGAGAACGGAATATTTTTTGCGTCATAACTTGATCACCCTTTATTTACAAAGACATTGGTCGGTTTAGAAATAAAAAAATATCAAAAAAATACAATATGACGAAATAGTAATCAAAATCACTCGATTTCTTTTTTTAATCAAAGTTGAATGCTATAAAAACTAGTCTCTTAAATATAACTATTTTTGTGTCCGCCCCAAAACGCAGCGAGAATTACAGCGTACATTGCCCAGAAATCGGTTTACGACATAATTAATTGCTTCTCCCACCGAGCTTTCCTTTCATATCCGCGCTTTAAAACATAGAAGCAATTCATTTACTTACAGTCGTTTACATTTGTCTGATACACGATTTCCACTACTAAAGAGATAACCGTAAAGCAATTAAACCAAATTCGTGAGAAACATTTTATTTTTGTTATCATATCGGCACCTGAGAGTTATAGAGTTGGTTGCTTCTAATTTGTATATTTGAAAAAATGTTTTTTCATTTAACATTAGTATAATCATCATTCCAATACGTGATCTTGACACACAAATCTTTTTTTGACTGAAACAAACTTTATTCTTTATTCTGTACTATTTATTTGGATGACTTGTAACTATTTTAACAAGTTGTTTCTTTACTGAAAAAATGGTTTATTCTCATAATACAAGATTTTATTAAATTTTATTAATTAAAAAAATATCTTTTTTAATACCAGATTCGGAATTACTGTTTTTTTCATGATTCCACTCTCCAATTAGATATATGTATATTAAATAAAAAATCAGCTAACGCTGTACTTAAAATATGTTTTACAAAAAGCTTTTTCATTTTTTTTATATAATTATGTTAAATATAATGTACACATACCTGTTTTAGGACATATATCGGCATTCGGACTTTTTCAATGCAATTAAAGATAAATTTATCAGTAAATATTATTTATAATAAAGTTGGGCAAAAAAAAGAGTTTTAAAACTAATTGCATAACTTTTTTTTCAAAACTCTTTAAATGTAAAATCAACTTGATTGGGACAATTTTTTACATTTACGAGCTTTATACATTTTATATTGTCCACCGCTCTCTACGATATAACATGTAACATAGTATAATATTTATCATGTTTATATTGACTAAAACAGGTATCTAAATTCAATCGAAAATTATTTGGAATAGATATGTGGGCTTTTTTTTATTTTTTTCAAATTTTAATCAAGTACGTATGTTCGTAAAGCACTTAAGATTTTTTCATTCATCCTATTGTATACGAAAAATCAGACCCGAATGCTCAAAATACGCTTTAGAAAAAAAAAGATCTTCGAAAGTAGAATTTTTATTTAATATTTGGAGCTGTTACGTAAAAAAATAACGGCTTTCTTATAAATTAAAGATTTTATGTATATTGTATGCATCCACAAAAAAAAACAAATATAGATGAAAATAAATATAAGTTTTTTGTTAAAATACAAATAAACTGTTATGTCCAATATAAAATAACTAACTTCATATTTAAAATAACTTTTAAAATATTACATTTAAAAAAAATTGTAACCAAATATTAAATAAATATACTCGAATCATAGTAAAGCGTGTTATAACAAAATAGAACTTCATTCCAGGACTGGAAAAACTACAATAATTTATCAGATATTGTCTTAGCAAGTAAGTGGATAAATGTCACTTCCACGTTATCAGTGAACCAGTGTAATATAAATAAAGCAAACACCCAGTGCTTCGTAGCTATCCGCAGGCGAGATTCTCTATTAAATTTTCTTTTTGTTTGTTTACAACGCTGTTTAAGCCCTATGTGAAAGACCATGTCTCACTGAACCGAAAAAAATAGACGCAAAAGGAGTTACAGAGACAGCAAACTATTATTGTTAATAGTTATTTTCGTAAATAGTTTGGATTAAGGCATTATTCTAAGCACCCAATACTCGAGAACATGATTCATTGCTGGCACCCTTTTACCAAAAATATTGTAACAAAGATATTGGAAGACTACTATTAATTTCTCACTATAATAAAGCTTACAAAAAGATAAAGAAAGAACTTTAGAAACAAAAATGATCAAAATTATAAAAATTTGTATTGCAAGAAAATCTACACGTAAATGTTTAAAAGTTTAAAAAATGAAGTGTTTAAAATTCGATGAATTGAAAGACTTAATTCTTTATTGATCCGTAAAACTTTTCAGTGGACTCATAATTGAAAAAAAAACTTAATATGTTGTGTGATAAATGAACATAAGCCATTTTTATTTCAAGATTATTGTGCCAATATACTAGCTGCTGTTAATGAGATATAAAATTGAAAAATTGAGAGATATGGTGACCTATACACATTGAAACGATTATAATTCTTATTATATTACTATAACAAACTATATATAGCAATTTGTCATTAAAAACAAAAACGGCTGTACAAAGTATTATTGATTTATTAAAGATTTTTTTTAATTTTTGTGTTCGTCAAAGTTTTAAATATGTATACTATTTATTGAGAGCAATTTACGTCAAGCGTTTGCGCACTTAATCAGATTTTATTTGTTATTTTTTGCATTTTTCGATATTTTTTCGGCAACCGTACCCCCGCGGCTGTATTTGCATTTTCGATTCCTTTCAAGCGACCGAGCGTGATCAAATTTATAGTACAAAATGCCTTATCTCGCATATTGGTACTACTTTACTTGAGATGCCTACATAATTTACATGCCGAAAGGTTTAAATACTCTTCAAATAGCATCTCTGGGCGGGGAGAGAAGGAAACAGGAACACGCGGAAAAAAAACAAACGGCCAGTGAAATTTAAAACACTGGAAATTTTGTGTTTTTTAGAATTTTTCTTTTTTCTCTTTGGTATAAAAAAAATCCTAATGGCATACAATACAAAATGATTGTAATGGACGGAAAGAAAGCCTCTTTTTTAATAGAAATGCTTTTCTTTGGGCGAAAATAAGTCTGTAAAATTTTGCTTATTAAACATTTTTATTTGTATTTGTTTATTTAGGAATACAGTTATTTTATTAAATAACTCAGTTTTAATATAAAAAAAATATTTTTTATTCATTCAACATGAGTACAAAAATATATTAATCCATACTTATTAAAAACAAACGACTCGTCAAACGACTATGAAAATGCAAAATATTTCTTGTTTTGTGTGCACGATTTTTTTTATATAAACTTTATTTGATATATTATAGATATGTAATATTATACAATTATTTAACAGTTATATAAGTTTAACTAATCAATGAAATACACATAGTTTTTAATAGAAACATGGTTTAATGAGCTATCATCCAATGCAATGCTTATGTTAAAAAGATTATTTGATCCAATAATATGCAATTTCCTTTACATTTGAAATGAGGGTATTACTTGCAAGCCCGGCTCATTTCTAAGTTGTGAAAACATGAACGATGAATGTAATTTAGTGGATAAAAATAAATTTTGAAAGTAGTTTTAGAAATCAGTGTCAAACGTGGTTCGACACCATCTAAAATATTATTCCAAAGTAATTGATATAAGACTAAAAATCTTCCAAATGAAATTAAAGTTTCATTTTTTAACCATTTTGGAATAAGCCGTGATTGCAAGTTATACCCTCAAATCATGTATCCAAAAAATAATGTAAGACCCTTCAGAGACGAGAGCTTTAACTCGATAAAAAAAGTAGTACAAAAGATATTTTTTTTTGATGATGCCTTTCTATCGTGTAATAACAGTTGTTGGCTTCCATGCCGGATCTCACAGGTTCAAGTCCTAGTACGAACAGCATTGCTTCGGATGATTTATCTATTTATTGTCGAAGGTATAGGTGTTTGTGACGTCTAAAATTCCCTCTAACTTTTCTCATATTTCAATAACTGGGTGTAGCGAAAACGATTAGTTAACCACTTGTTCTGTCCTTACCTTATCCGATCCTTACTTCTCTCTTAGGAAAAATAGAAATTGAGCGACAGAGTAACAGAAAGTTCTCGTATAAAAATTACTGTTGAGGCCTCATATTACTCCATTGAGTCCATCCTGTTGAGGCCATTTTCTCGACATTTAGATCGGACTTAAAAAAAACTGTGATCACCTAAAAAGTGAATTGTAGCCACGACTTTTTTTAATAAATTATGACCTCATGTTTATGCAATACTCATAGTCAAATATGGCGTATAATAACGAAAAGAGTTTAAATTATCAAAGCTTAGTAGAAAAAGTTGGTTATAAAAATAAAACACAACTTTTTGTAAGAGCAGAAGACAAAAAGCAAACAGTCTAGTATCTCAAAACCGGAAATTAAAAAAAGGAATTCAGTTTCCGGCAGCATAACCATGTTATGCCAACCTGTAGGACGTTAATCGCCCTGCTTTCTTGAAACAACATAATATCAATACCGACGTCTCGAAATCGACTCACTTGAAATTTTTCAACAAATGTTTGATGACATCGTTCATCTTAGAAAACTACTAATAGCAATTCTTCTTATATATATATATATATTTAAAAGATACGGGATGTTGACACCATTTGGTGGAACCAAAGGTTCACATAATTTTTCATCAAAGGGACATTTTTTAAGTCAAAAATATTTGGCGGGCCACCCTTTTTTGTAAATATTTTATGCTTGAAGAAAACATAAGGCAAACAATAAAAAAATATTCTGTTGTTTATATTTATATTTTCAACTAAATTTACATATTAACATATAGAAAATATTATTTATTTTTGTTATTTTGGGTTTTCGATTGAATGTGATCCAAAGTTTGATCTATTAACGCTCATTTTAGATTTTTTTTCACAAATATAGGAACTTCTAAACAAGAAAGTAATTACTCTAGGGTGTTCACTGTCAATACTTGGTGGAAAGGCATTATATTTCATCATTAAGTTATTTACTTTAGTAATGAAGGGTTTCACTTTGTTAAAAATTTCCCAAATTTTAATTGGGTTTATAATTGACATCATTTGCCACTTATAATTATTAGTCTTTGATGATTTTTAAATCGATGTTATAGGTGTTAAGCATTTTAATTTTGTGTAATTATAATGTGATTTGTAAATTCTTTTCATTGTTAATAGTTGCTTACACCTTTTATTTAAATTTAAATTTGTAAAAATAGCACTGTTTTTATATTTTTCTTATCATTTGACAATGCTTGCAATGAGCGAAATCGGTCCTGACCTAATTAATAAAGTAGAATGAAGTACAAAGAAATATTGTGTTTTTATTAAGAAAGTAATTTCATAAGCATGTTTGTCAAATGTGTTGGACCATTCGTACTTGTCAGGAGATATTATATTTTTAAGTATTTTTTTATACGAAGAAACAAAATAAACAGAGATACAAGATATAAAATAAATCTCGCAGGACACTTCAAAAAGTCTCAAGGGACACACTTTGCAAAGAAGACCCTGGTTAGGCAACACCTATTGATATAACATTTAAAAATATTATCATAATGAAAGTCAAAAAAGAAAGTCTACGTTACTGGCAAGTTGTGTCAACAGTCATGGGTAAATAGATGAGCCGATGAGCCTACAAAATAATAATTATCCTATTAATTCAACATTACATCATCAAGAGTAAAGAAAATATTTGATTATTTCATCCGGTAAAATATCAGAGTTGAACTTAATTAAAGCAAAATCGAAGTGAAATCTAAACATGACAATGGAAATCTACCGATAAACTAATTAAAATCTCTTTCCGTTCAGTTAATGCGAGCTCGATTTATTTTATTACCACGCTTCACAACATTGTTCAGTTGTTTTTGTTGACTCACCAAAGATGTGAGAGCCATTCGGCAATTCAATCGATTCGTTGCGTACTTGCCCCTAAATTTAGGCATAAAAGCTGAAATATCATCAGATTCAAAAGACGATATTTTTTATACAAATACTCGTGTACGAAACAAAAGCTTCAAAATACACAAGTCACTCATTCGTTACTCAACATTCAAAATTAAATAAAATTAACCATTTCACGGCAATTTTTTTTATAAAATATAATTTATATATAATTCTAATAATATTTATATATAATTTATATAATATTCTGTTGGAGTTAGACTATCACAAAAAAAATATTTTTCAACCAAAAAAAACGAAACTGTACAGTAGATAAATAATTTAAAAAAAAAAAATGTTTAGCATTACATATAATGACAATGCGACAAGAAGGATCATACATAATCTCGGTGATTTTTGTTTTGTAAGTCATTCGTGATCAACTCGAAGAGAATTGACATCACACACATAGGTCTCTAATTTTAAATTGGAAAAATCTAAATTAGACATATTCACTGCCAGGAGTTGAACCCAGACCCATCTGATCAGTAGAGAAAGCACTAACTAACCGATCTTTTATTGTATAAATAATGTTAATTTAAAAATGTGGATTATTTACGAAATAACAAAGTTGGAAAGGTATTAAATATATTAAAATTTTATTCGTGAATATGTGTTGGGTATATAAAATAACATAAAAAATTCACACGGCGTATTTTATCATCAGAAATTGTGCTTTGATACTCTCATCTAAGAATGTTTTTTGTCGTATGTTGAGCTTTGCACCCTTTGACTTGTCTTTTCTTTGTTATGTCTGCTTCTAATGGAGTAAAATGAGTAACTGAGAGTGAGTAACTGATAGGCGAACAACTAGAAGAGTTAGTTGTACGCCTTATTTTTCTCCTCCGACTGGTAAAGATAGAAGAATGATAAAGGATATTATGCTTGACTATGTCTTGTTTTTAAGTATTAGATTATTCAGCTGCACAGTCGACGAATCGAATTTTCGAATGAGAACGTTCATAAATTTACTTGTGAGCATATATATATAAACTCAGAGATGTATAATATGTTATAATTTCAAAGTTCCCTCGAACCATTATTTTTTATTCTAAAAAAACAGAAAAATAACATATTGTTTGTCCTCTACTAACTGTTTTTAAAATGATATCCGAAGACATAAATACTCTTTTAATGTGGTACATATGCTCCAAGTCGCAAGCAAATGTGACTAAATAAATAAACAATGTCGAGTTTTTTAGTGATCAGATATTTTATTATTCTTCCATCCAATTAAAGTATCATTACATTGATATTTTAAATATCTTCGTACATTTTTTTACTGCCGAAACCGTGAATTTTATATGTGAGGCTTTTGCGAAATCTTAATTTGGATCAAATTTTACAAAATTTATTATTTTCATCCGCCTCGTTCTAAGAAAAATCTCAATTTACGATAGCATTAAATTTAAGGCATAAATTATTTATTACTTACATAGGAATTCTTTTACATGATTTAACGACTACTTTTTACAGCTCAATTTCGTAAAAAATGTATGTTATGTTTTTCTTTCATCACAAGAACAAAGAAAGCTGCCGGGTGTATTCTAAGGATTTTTTTTAGACCCGGAGCAATATTATTCAGATATTTGAAAGCAGTTATAATGGGAAAAAAACACTTAAAATGAATTTTCTTTTAGGTTGGGCACTACAATATTATCAAACGGTTCTGGTACAGTTTATTTATATAAACTACAATTATTTTACTTATTTTTCTAGTTCCATAAAATATTATATGTTAATTGAAAATTGCTAACATTATTCTTTAAAACTAAGTAACACGTGTATACGTTTAATCTCAATATTTATAAATAAGTTTTTTTGTTAAACACATCTATGGCTGCACATTGGCGCGAATAAAGCATCCAATTTTCAAGAAATGAAAGATTTTACTGCTTTAAGTAGCGGTCTACAGCGACATCTCTTATTAAGAAAAAATATCAAGTGACATTTTCTTTTACAGAAGATTTATGTACAAATAGACATTATTATTGATAGAATCTAGCTTAATAACATTTTCAAAACATCCCAGTTGAGTAAAGCATTCCTTGTTATTATATTACAATCATCTTTACGTAAAAAATAAACAGAAAGCCAGTGACGTGCTTAAGCAGCGGCCCCTTATTTTTTTAATAAAAATCGAATCTAAACCAAAACACTCTAATTATTTGAAAATGAAAATTTTATCAATTACACAAATGTTTGTAAATGATTCATTTAATAATTTGTCTAAACTATAGGTTTCTCTGTAAACTGTTACACTTACCCTTAATTTATCATTGTTATATTCAATATTCTTGTTGCCAATAATCGAGTGCCAAAATCACGAAAATCAAACATCAAAAAAATATTTAAGAAATACTTAGTTGAAGAAGAATACTAGCTTAATTTGAAATTACTATTTTCGAGATGTAATAAATAGCCATCAATATATTTAATGTTTTTTGGAATAAAAGTATCATTTTTTAAGAGCCAATCAATACACCCATTTTATTATAATGATTAAATCAGAGCTAAGCCTCAATACATCTTAATCCAGATTAAGCTAAAAAATAGTCGATAGAATTTGAAAACTGTAAAAAGTCCTAGTTTTGGGTATTTATCCTAGAATTTAAGTGCCAATTAACTCGTTTACAAAATAATACGTTTACAACGATAACAGATTACACAACAGTAACAGTTTTAACGCGTGCTGACAGATAATTTGTCGTGCGCTTGCGCTTAGCCACTTTTTATTATTTTTTTTAAATGCAAAAGACCATTTGTCTGTCTTGATTTTTTTTGTTCAATAAAAAAAGACGATGAAAAAGCCATATAGATTAGTGCAATGTTTTCCAACCCTTTGAAGAAAAAATGTCTTTGCGCCTCCACATTCTTTATTTCATATAGTAACAAAGACACGTTTTAAAGGGTAAATAAATATTGACTGTTCGCGCCTCCATTTGGAATAGTTCAAGCCTCCCATGTTGGAAATCACTGCTTGAGTGTTTAAACGAACTCTTTTTATTTTCCTACTTAAGTTCATTACATCGAGTATGTACTGTATTAAAATTTATAACTGAGACAATTTCACTCGTTGATTATCAGAATTTTCCTCATAAATTCTATACAATTGTCGTCTTATCTTTATGCTTGGCATATTTTATTGTGGCTGTTGGTTGTTCATGTTCTCAAATTACGTTTAACACTCACGGTATCATTAATCAAATCGTCTGTTAATCTTATTGCGACGCCATAAATTGCCAGCGAATTTGGCACAACGGCGGGAGGTTAAGGTTTTTAGCATCTTGAGTCTTGAGGTTTTGTAAGGGGAAAAAGAGCTAACCGGAACCGGATCTTAGGGACTTTAGCTTTCTGATGAGATCCACAGAATAGCGATACGAGCGCTGCGTAAATAAGCGGCGAAAATGAAAGTCGTAGAAGAAAGAAGAGCCTTAATTTCTTTTTATTTCAAATGTCACGATTGTGTCTTCGTGCTTGAAAATTTCTTCATTATAATTTCATCCTAAAAATAACCGTTTAATGAATGGACTTTTGAATAAAATTTCACTTTTTACAAATAAATTTACATTTATAAGTAATAACACATTTGTATGTGTACTGGTCTGCATTATAATATTTAAAATAGTCAAAATTACCATTAATTAAAATTATTTACTGTTTGATATATTGATCAAAGCATATAGTCAACATAAATCAACATACAAAAATGAAAGTTTTTTCACATAAATCATATTTTTTGAGCTATTGAATAAAAATTATATATATATTTTCAATTGCGAAAATATTATAATACATACGTCCGTGTTTAAGTAGTCCACGTCAATTGCTTCAGTGGTGGAGCTCACGGGTTCGAATCTCAGTACGGCCATATTTTTCAATAGATTCATATGAATAGGGTTGATTTTGTCAAAATTAAATATCTATTCCATCTTAAAAATGGGGCATTGTGAGAGTGGTTAGCTAACCACTAGTATTTCTTTCAATTCATACTTTATTCTACGAGATCGAGCAATTGAGTAATAAGCAGGTCTCGTAAAAAATATCTGTTGAGATAAACTTTAATATAACGCGACCAGAATATTACAAGGTTATAGGTAAAAAAAAATGACGAAACAGAAGTAACAATGTGGCAATCTTCCAAGTATCATTATTGGTAAACATTGTTATTTTTGTTTCGAAAAATATTTCATATAGAACCTTGTAGTTCTCGGCTCACGAATTAAGTCTACATGTTGGGAGCAGAAAAGTTTTTTAAATGTATTTATATGTATATACATAATCTTCTTTTTGTACGGTTTCTAAGTAACACGGTCTAGAGCCGTTTAATGAACCTTTCATTCATTTATCTATATGTACTTAATATTTTTTACTCTATTATGTTTTGGATGGTTTTTATTTCATGAAACGTATCCTCCGTATAAAAATAGAATATAATATGTACATAAATTATACATCAAAAACTTTTCAGTGTTTTTCGTTAACATTTTGGTACAAGTCTTTCGAAATTTTGTCGAAAGAATCTCGTCATCTTTTCACTCTGAATTATGTTTATTTTGTCTGGAACTATTTTACAATTTTAGTTAATATAATATTTTTTAAATTTGTCTACTTTTCTATAGAAATGTGATCACAACTTTCATCCAGCGTATTATCAAGAAGATTATAATTTTCTTCATATTAGTAAAAACAGAGTGATTCTAAAATACTTTTAATGTAATTGGTATTTTCTTTTCAATGCCAATTGTTGTTTATAACTGTTCATTTTTGTATAAATAGCACTGTTAAATTATATTTCTTATCAGTTGACGATGCTCGTAATGAGCGAAACCGGTCCTGACATATTAAATAAAGTGGAATGAAGTACAAAGGATTATTGTGTTTTTACTAATATAATGCCTTTCCACCAAGTATTGACAGTGAACACCCTAAAAGTGATATTTTTCTTCCTTTGCAGTCTTAAAATCTAAGATATTCGTAAACACTTTTCATTGCCCACGTGCAAAAAATCGTATGTCATCACTTACTATTTTTTATGAAACGTATATTTGTATTCAGTATAACGCCTTCAGGGTTTCAATGACATCACCAAACGGATTTTCATTTGTCCCAGTATAGAATGGGTTTTCCTTATCTTTGGTTAAGCCGTGATCGTAGATTTCACCATAACGACCCTTCTCCAAGCTGATCAATCAATAACAGCTTCACACCATTACTTCAGTATACACAACCTATGGTTTTGTCTGTATATGAAATGTTTTTTTTCTACTACTAAATGATAAACCAAACCGTTAAATTGTATATATTTAAATTGATTTGTTTATCGGACTATATGTTAGGCATAAATTACTCATTATAGTATAAAACTGTATACTAAAACAACACACATTTCAAAAAAAAAATCAGTTATTGAAACATTATAATTTTTACAATCGTTTGAGTTTAAAACCATGCCATATTAATCTTTCCTTTGCTAATTTCAAAGATATGATTTAGTTCCTACGAAACCAAATAAAAATACAGTAAGCCCCCGATTAACACGTTCGGAAAAAATATTCTATTAACACGCCCGAATTTCATTAACACATATAATTTATCTAAATAGAACTAACTATTCGAATAAACTTTTGTTTTTTTTTATACAAAAAATAATTTAAATATTTAACGAGATAGATTAGTTCATAATAGTATATTAAAGTATGCATATTTTTTTATATTAGTCATTATCGTATAAAATTACACAGTGTTTCATTTAATAAACAAAAGTCAGAGCTAAGTACCCCTCAAAGTGACAAAAAGACATGCACGTTACGAAGATGAAAAATTTACCTTTTATTCAAAACGGTTAAAATTCTTGTTTTTTGTTTTCGCTTGATCAAAAAATGGCACTTTAAATTTTGTATGAACCTTAAACTACACGTTTTTTTTATTTGCACGGAACCTATCTACCATATTAATTGGAAGTTTAATGTATAAGCATAACTAAGTAATAGGCGGTTTTTTATTTTATTTCATGTAAAGTAATTAGTTAATTAATTGCGTATACTGTACAATGATATATTGGTTATATTGTTCTTTAATCTAATGGTTGGTTTGCTCTTCAATGTAATGAAGACCATCGATTACAAAACAAAGATTTAATGATTTACGGCAAGAGGCTTGAAGTGAAGCTTTCTCGGGGAATAATTGAAGAACAAATTTAGACTTGTACGTAAAGGATATCAGAAAAGGTTTTGCGGAATAGAACCAATAAATGTAAGGTTTATACTAACTACCGTTTCAAGAATTTTTAACTTATCTATGCTGTATGTAACTACGCATTCTGTATCGAGAAATCGACACTTTTTGCCAGTCTCACTTTCCGAGACTTTCTATTTTTTTAATAACATAAACTGTCTATTTTTTCTTTCGTAAACTCTATCGGAGAATAAATCATTATTTTCTAAGACCAATAAATATTTCAAATACCACCAAGTGGTACGTGTGGCGTAGATAGTTGAACTCTGCTGTATATAGCGTTATCTAATATTATGTTGAAATTTATTTCTTTGTGAGTCAAAACTATCTTTAAATATCAACTATAAGCAAAAAATCTAAAAGACCTCTCTTATTTTTCTTTTTGAAATCAAATGAATAGTTTATTGTATACTTACGCAAGTTGTTGAGATAGCATTAACATGTATTTTGTAATGGTAAAGCGTGTATTCTAATCTAGCAGTCGACATAAAATTTTAAACATGTCTTATTTCATTGACAAAACATACACTATAAAGATTTTACCATAGTGAAATTGTCGAATGTTTTCTTTTCCGGAGACAAAATTTCCGACCCATCATGTTGTATTGTAGGAACAAATGGAAGCGTAATCGATACAATAAAAACGGGGAAATGCGTTAATCACGGTATTGATTGCGTGCGATATTTCTTTTTCTAAGGCCATTTTGTTTTCTCGCAAAGCTTAACATGCATTTTGGGTAATTTTCAAAGAAAACCACGATTGATGACGTCACGTGCCACGAGAGATTTATTGACTCGGGCCAAAACAAAACACGTCGGACTGGCAGGTGCCATTTATAACGAAACAAAACAAGTGAAGCTAACTGATTTCAAAACAACAGCTGATTTTGCAAAATAAAAATGCTGATATGGTTCATAAAAAGAAGAGTCGGAACACAGCATGATATGTGATATAATTTCAGTGGTCTTAAAATTCGATCAAATTTTGAGTGATCCTCTTTGACGTTTTAAATTTAAAGCTTTTCAAAAATCACTAAAAATCTCTTATCTTACATAAAAAAGAATCTGGCTTGCGTTTATCGCAAATTTATAAAAAAAAAAACGATTTTCGGAAAACGACAAGCCCTACGAATTAGAGAACACTCTCCTCAGGGATCTAGTAAAAAAATATTGACCATCAATTTAAAAGACCTTTCGTGAAGTGAACTGGTCCTGTTAATTGTATAAAATTGAAGATTTATTTAAAACATTCGAATTCGTGGACAGCTTTGAAGAGAAGATTTTATTTTTTCATTATATCAGCGATTCAAGCGATATACGCCTACTTTCATTATTTAGTGATAATAAAATAGATTTTACAACTTTTATATGTCCCAAAGGTAAAATATATTTTATATTCCTTTAAAAGACAGTATATTTAAAAATATATTATTGTATATTTCAAGAGATCAATAATGTGAAATCTTATGCGCAGAAAATATTTTCGTTTAATATTCTACAAATCTAAAAACACTTGCGGCGGTATTTTGAATTCAAAGATAATCCGCCGAAAAGAAAACCTATGCATGCGCGTGGCAATCATCGTGTTATACGTATATACGTTGATAGAGGTGTCCGACAAAATGTGAATTAAGTCGGCAAATTTAATAAAACCGATTGAAGCGACGAGATTGCATGAAAGAGATTACGTTACAAACAAACAAATTACAGATGGAACCGAAATACCTTTGAGCGTTTACCTTTCATAGGCAATTACGGGATGAGTTACCTTCCGACCGTCTTTAACTTAATTTAGTACTACGTCGGGTCTTGCCTAATCTTTATTTTTATATCCCACCTGCAGAAATAAACTACCGGATCTTTTTATGGACGCCGTGCTTGGGAAAGATTTTTAAATACTGTTTTTGTACGTACGAAAACAGAATATAAACCTATTTTTTAATTTAATCGATTAGCTTAAATCTAAAAATATACGAAAAAAAGGGTGTACAATGTTCACATCAATTTAGTACAGTGTAGTCAAATGTTGATTTAAACGTTACATCTATATAAACCCAGTTAAAATAATTAAATATATAGGTATATAAAGATAATAAAAACACAATATTCTTTTTTACTCGTTTCTATTTCTATTTTAAAATATCAGAACCGGTTTCGCTCATGATGATCATTATCAACTGATAAGAAAGTAAGTTGATCGATAATGCTCATCACGAGCGAAACCAGTCCTGATATTTTTTTAAATAAAAGTTGAAGTAGTAGAAATGAATATTTTTTTTTTAAATATAATGCCTTTCCACCAAATATTGATATTGTACACCCTAAAAGTGATAAAATTTAGGATTCTGTCTAAATTTTCACTTAAAATAGTGTATTATTTAATAAATATTATGTGGACATATCCCTAGAAATGCATTAAAAGACTTTTTCTGCTATTAAATTTGTATCAGAATTCTTCGCGTCATATTTAATACAGATTAAATCAATCCACTTTTTTCAAATTCAAATAAAGCGTATAAGATCATCAAAAAGTTACAAAATGGACTTTCCGCAAGCTTTCAATACAATTTAAAACTTCGGTACACAGTAATTCAACGCCCGTTTGATGAGATTTGACTGAAAAGCACTCAAGCTTCAAAATCCGGATGTACTTTTGATGCCGAGTGTTTCAAATGTTCACTCAAAAAGAACGTCTAACATTTTTCGTTTTTTAAACTCACGCTGCCGGATATTAACATTCATTTTTTAGTGGAACAATCACAAATACACGAATATTTTCAACTCAACATCTGAACCCTCAAATACCAAAATAACAGTATTTTTTATATCGTTTATTATTTTGATATTTAAAAAAAAAACCTATCCCGGGTCATGATCATTATGTAAAATTGTGGATTCAGTACAAAAAAATGTCTCTTCACTGACAGCTTTATTATTTTATATATCTCATAAGTAATTTAAAAATAAACATTTTTGGCATTACAGATGTCAGTCAAGTCGACAGATATTTTAACTATTCTAAACCATAATTGATTGAGATTAGTTTGAGGTGAAGAGATATCACACACACAATATCCATGACCCAAAATAAAATTGAAAGAAAATATACTTTTCTCTTTAAGATCTTTTTATCAATCAGCAGAAGCTAACAAAACCATTTTATTTCAAATTTAATGTATCTGTTATTTCCTGCAACTGAATATATTTTATATGGAAGCTTTTTTCTGGGAGTATTATTTTTTTAATTGTAACAATGATTTTCAATAACAGAAGCTTCATTAGTAGAATTCCACTCACCCCATTCTAAAAAATAATTAATTGCAACTGAATTTTGTATAAAATTATTGAAAAAAACTTGCTGCTCTTGTAACATTTTATGAGAGGTAGTAAGACCATAATTCATTTATTTATTATGTTAGTATTTTTAAAATTATGTGCATAAACAATCTGAGGTGAATCATTACTTATTTTTCTATCAAATATGGTAGTAAGTGGGAAATATTCAGATTTTAAATTAGATTTTTTACATGTTGTAGTGAATTTTGAAATTCCATTATTAATAACAAGACAATCCTGAAGTTAAGTTATTGCCAAATTGACCTCAAATTAGAAGCCTTAACTGGTATTTTGAAGAATAATTTTTGGATTCATATTGAATAAAACAAGATGTATTTTTTACTTGAGAAAACTTATCACATACACATAATTATTCCTCACTCGATTGAATCATCTGCACATTTTATTTCAAAAATATGAATTTCAGCTTTGTATATTTTCTAATTATTCTTTATACATATGTGTAGGTAACAATATGCACAGAGAACATCTAAACTCGACGACACTTTTACTGCAATTAACTTAATTTATCTATGCCAACCACTTCAACAGAGAACCTCTCCTTTTAAGGGAAATGTATTTTCCAACAAGTTTGCCCGTTTATGTCACTTATACGTTAGATACTTTGCCAAGATTTATTGCACACTGTGTATACTTATTCAAAGACAAAACATGTGACCTAAGAAACTCGGAGTTCAACAGAAGTAAACAATTAATTTTTAATACAAGTATCAAAGAAATGATTGAATTTCCGTAATATATTATATTCATATTTACAGCTCAACATGATTATACTCTAAAAATAAAACATTATTTTGTAAATTATCTAATAAAATTGGAATTAGCACAAAAGACTTTTTCGTTTTTTTTAATATAAGGCCTTTTCACCATGTATTGACAGAAAACACATTAAGAATGATCATACTAATCAAAGTAGTTTCATCTTCAAAAAATATTCAAATTATTCCAAGTGTTGCATATAAAAAATTCAGAAATACACTACTTTGGTAAAATAAAATATTTTCAAAAGAGTTCAATGTTTATCTTTTTATGTTGGAAAATATATGGGTATAATTATAGTAAAAAAAACACTATTAACAAACACATTTTCGTGAAATAAAAGTGTTATTTTGAAACAAAAGATCATAAATTTCAGACGTATAAAGCCTTAGTATGTAACATAAAAAGGAAATCAACAAACAACAAACGAAAATCGATAAGTTTATGTGCAGAGCAGGAAAAGATAAAAGGAAGTTATAGTTTTTTCGCCACCTTTCATAAATACCCACCGCAGAATACAAACATTTAACATTTTTCAGCTGACGCTAATAAAATATACCAAGCATTATTGTTTAATTAACACATTTAAAAATATTTTTTCTCTACTCATTCTTTCAAAACGTTTGCCTTGACTTTAATATAATAATGGTAAATCATTTTTATTTGTATTCAAACGCTGGTAAATTATTAGACACTTTATTCAATACGTAAAACTAAGAGTACGCTATGGATGCTTTACAAAAGTGTCTTTAGCTGTTTGGAATTGAATTTATAAACCTATGTATGAGGTTACCTACCCTGCTTATTTAAATTTATAAAAAGAGTTATACTACAACTTTCCTATCCGAATTCATATAATTATTTTAATTCAATGTTCACGCTTGTTGCCAAAGTAGTCATAGAATAATGACAGCAGCGATAATATATGAATTAAGTTTTGTTTCGAAATTTGATTTTGTTTTCACTTTAACATAGACATTTAATTATATGCGGTATTCAAAATAATAAACACAGCAATGGTAAATAATAACTCATGTAATAAATTAAAATAGCCAATAATACATTTAAGAGTTGTTTGTATTATTACTCATAAAATTATGTTCTGCATACTAACAATGGTAACATGTTAAATGAATACCAGCCTATTTTGTTCTATATTTACTACTATTTATTCAGATGTTCACTATCAATACTTGGGGAAAAAGCATCATATAAAAAATACACTGTTTTCTACTAATTTCTCATTTATTGATTTATATAAGCATCGATCCTGATCATATAAAAACTTTCAAATACAAATCTGAAATTCAACTTGCTTTAATATTTTTAACAAATAGGCATTATTTACCAAAATTCTAAGCATTATAGTACAACACTTTTTTCTCTTTAAATGTTTTATTTTAGTTATAGTAAAAGCTTTATGTGGAACGTGTTATTTCATAAGTGATTCGCTTATTATTTTTTTAATCTTCTCTCGGTCTTTTCACCTTCATTTCAATGTTCAGGTCATTACATAGATTAAATTCATACACTGGAAATTTTAATTTGTTTTTTAGCTCTTTGCGAAAATTTTTGAAAAGAATTCGCAGAATTTTTAAATCTCCCTAAAGAATTCCTGTTAAAACGTGGCAACGTGAAAAGCGTTAACCAGATATGTTTACATGTTGATTATGAAACGCACATTGTTTGTAGCCAGTAAATATGATCTGTAAGCCATCTTATGTCATATTAGCCTATTTAAGCTAAGTGAGGTGGGCACTTTTACTTTTTGAGTGACCTTTAATAAATCATATTTGAAAGATTTAGGGGGTATTTAAAATAAGAATTATGATAAAAAATAATAACAACAATAAAGTATTATAAACATTATTGATCACTTACACTAAATGTGTTGTGGGTCATTCATACATAAGACAATAATATAAGCAACTTTATAAACTTCTTAATAATTATTTACCGTCTCGAAAAAAAACATTATTTCAATAGTTTGAGCCCTTAATTAAGAAGTGAAGTGAGACAAGTAGCAAAATGTTTCAGCCGTTATATTAGCTTTTCTAGTATAATTACGTCTTTAGTTAGTTTTTTTGATATTGCATATTTTTATTTTACCAATAAGGTAAAAAAAAAGTTCAAAGAATTTTTGTTATACGAACATTATTTTATATATGGTTGGTAGCTATTTGTAGAACTGAAATACTTTGGTGTTTTTTAAGTTTTCTAAAACGGAGTTAAACCCAGTAAATAACAATTCAATCAATTGTATTTACTTATCTTCATTGACTTCCCAATACTTATTTATTTATACAGTTTTTGAATTGAAAATTGAAAAAATGTCGGTTACGTGTTGTCGACGTATGGCCATCGATATTTTCATGTAAATATTAAAGCGATAAAGAAATTGGTTTTGTACTGAGTATTTTACTATATCAATATTTTATTTAAAACTTCGGAGTGGACTTTCGTTATGTTTTTAGTTTTGGTAAAATTAAGATCTCATTTTTTTTAAATGCAACGTACTATTTTTATGACATACTTCGTTTTCTATATATTCTGTGGTCGGAGTGTATTTTATACTTAGTCAGTAGGTATAGAATGGTACTTTCTCAAGGCGTCGTAAGTATTCCAACGTGAGAACTTGAAAGGTTACGTGATCTTAAAAGATCAATTCCACTACGCTGAATTGTGAAGTCTCCAGCCACTAGTCACGGACCATTATCAATAAACTTATATACCATAGTGTTTGATAATTGAATATATATATATATATACGTATGTTTAAACAGAGGTTTTCATATTTTTGTATAACATTTATGTATTTACACATATCATTATTTTCAACATAGAATTCATTAAGGGTAAGAGTAACGGTTTACAGAGACACCTATAATTAAGACAAAATATGAAATTTCCTACATAAAAAAAATTGTTTAATTGGTAGAATCTATTTTCAAATCATCCTAGTTGAGTTCAGCATTCTTCATTATCATGTATTAATAAAGTTTATTTGTAAAAAATGAACAGGGAGCCAGTGGTGTGTCAGGGTTTCTAAAAATAAAAAATCGCATATCAACCAAAACGCACCATTTAATATTGAAAAAAATAATTAAAGTTAGAAAAATCAATTATATCAATAAGCCAGTAGCATGTGTGCTATTTATAAAATATAATATATATAACCGTGCTGAACGCAGCATAATCGTTGAATATTAGTTAACAATACCTGTTTTGATAATATTATGGCAGTAGTAAATTGAGCTGCCTTATTAATTTTATTTTATTTTGAGAGAATTCAGAAATTCTATTTATACCAAAATTAAATTTTATACAAAATTTGCACGGTAAGCCGTTCTCATATTTGTTTGAATCGCTTTTATTTCAACAGCTTATATGTTTCCAGCAACACAATGAGCCACGCATAAAAACAAGCATTAATTGACACAATGCTTTGTGTTATGTTTTAGGATAAAAATACATTGATTATGCTTATAAAAATACACAATATTTAATATTAGGTTTTGATAATATTTTGTATTGTAAAATTTCCGTAGTTTTTGCAAAGAAATGTATATATATTTTTTTTTTTTATAAAAATTGCAGAAACTTAATTATGATTATATTTATGACGATATTGTAGAAATATTATACTGGGCAACTTGCTTTAAGCACATTTTTTGTGATATGGCATGGTTTGTTATTATTGGTGACGCAATTAAAATAAGCTGTCGTGATTTCATACATGAACCATACTATTTATTTCACTTAAAATTATCTTATCATAACATCATTAATCGTTTTTTAGATCTTCAGTCAAATAAGTTCACGTATCGAACATAAGACTTCGACCAAAAATTCATCAATTGAAAAGGTGTGTCGAAATGTAAATGGTTATTGGCCAGGATTTCTAGTAGTTTTTCTTTGCAAAATAACATTGTTTATACATGAAGAAATACACAAAAATACAGCTATTTTTGGTGATTTTTTTCCTAGAGTATAAAAGGATAACAAGAATATTATGATTATTGTTTCGGGTCTATATGAATAAAAAATAATGGTGTTAGAAGTAGTCTATTGTCATTTTTTTGTCAACGGGGTCATATAAACGGACATGAAATAATACTGAGGGTTCTAAATACATAGAAATAAAAGAAAACACATTAAAACCGTTATGAAAGACTTCATTAAAATACAACGTTGTCGATTTTTAACATTTTTCACGGTGACTTGTTAAATATAGCCTCTTATAATCGTCGAATAAAACACAGAAGAAGGATTTTAGCAAAAAGCCTTTACTGGAAAATTTGAGACAAGATAGCAAAACAAAGAAGAAAATGAAGCTTTTAAAGTTCAAAGAGCAAGTCAAGCTTAAAGCTTGTATTCCACGATAAACTTCTCAGATGTTTTATGTTAAATTTGGTAAAAAAGACAAAAAATCGAATTGTCACTTGTTGGAACACGTGTCAGATAATCTATTGGAAGTGGTGTGAAAATTTACAATACACAAAAGTTCATTTGGATAAAATAAATAAATTTCTTTTTTTATAAACAAACCGTTAAGTTGCGAAACTTCCATCAGTCTGCTGTAACGCTCCATATATTATTTTGCTACAATAGTCTAAAAGCATGTAAATTATTGTTTTACCAGCATTGGATGATGATTTGAAGACAACCTCGATGGCAGCGTTCGGGGTGTTGCTAATGGGGCAAATGGAATGCGCACTTATAGGTGGCATTATCAAGACGCGTTTAAGTCACTTTTATGGTTTATTTAGTGATTGCGATATTTTAAACGAAATTATTTGAGAATATTCTGAGAATTCACGTTATCAAAGTCTTGAACAACTAAACTGTATTAAAAGCTTTTATAGCAATAAATAATATTTGAAAAAAAACTTTACTTTATTGTTGTTATTAAGGTTTTTAAGAAATCGTGAGATTTATGCTTTCGAATAAAGCTTTTGTCAAATGTCATGCATAATTTTATTGACGGAAACGTCTCATCGTCTTAAAAATAATAATGGGAGAAGATTTTTTGGGAGCTTTTATTAATGTTGTCTCTGAAAGTAAAATTTACTTCAAGTTTTACGGGCTATTTTGATAAGCGGCCATTTTAAAATAGAGATTGAAGCGCTCTTTGGAACATTGAAAACAATGTTAATGAATTACATGTAGAATGGATTTTCTTAAAATAAACATAAAAACATAAGTAAAATTGAAAGAAAAAAGAATAAAACGAACTGAAATAGTATTAATATTATACCATTAATTACAAAGAATAATGTGAATTTAATTAAATGGTAGGTGATTTTAAAATAATTAAATTGTATCAATGTATTTCTAATTGCTACCGTGACCAAATATTTATATATCAGCATCGTAGCAATGCGGGAAAAACTCCGCCGAGGGAAAAAAAGGTCACAAAGTTAAATTTAGTTTCTGTTAAAGCCTGAAAGTGATGAAAGATGAATCCGTAGATTTTAATAAATAATATTGAACGGCAGACTGCAATATCCTATTTTTTAGTGTTAATATGTTGTTAACTTCTTTAAAAAAGTGATGTAAGAGAATAAGGAAAAAAATATTATTTTTATTTGTAATTAAATTAAGATGGTACATCATTATATTTATTTACGTATTCCGTTTATCCGTAAAAGCTTGTTGCTGCTACAAATATAAAATTCCATTTTTAAGAAAGTAAGTTTACTTAAAAACGTCTGCAAAATAGTTTGAAAGTTTAGAATTGACGCTAAACGATACTTTTCATACATAAATCACCGAATAAAATCGCATTGTGGAACTTTAACAATTTCAAGGAAAAACGTTGAAAGTTTTAATCTTCATTTGATGGAATTAGTGCCATTCTCAAAATAAATGCGTTATTCATTCGACACTTTCAAAGGGATTTAGAAATATTACAAGAGTAAATTACAAATAGGTTTATTTCAATCATTTATTCATAAAGCTTTTCACTAATCTCGCTAGGAGGTAACGATTACTTAATATTAATTTAAATCTCTCAAAATTATTAAACTTAACTTGGAAACAAATTTTCTATTTATACATCAATAAACGTTATAGAACCATTCATTTTTTAGTGTTTTAAGCAGGGCTGAGAAGTTGGATTTGGAGACGTGAGTCGTAGAGTCGAAGTCGAAAAAATCTGAAAAAAATAATTTAAAGATAACACTTTGTAGAGCTCAAATACATTTTTATTACATTATGTATTTTATCTCTACAAAAAAAAATGTACTGTTAAAACACATTGTTATTTTTTCACCATGTTATAATGGAGTTCTACCAAGTAAATGCCAATTCAATTAATAGTTTATAGATATTGAAAAATTACTAGTTTATTTATCATATTGATTGGTTAAATCTACTAGAATTATTCTAGTAACTAGAATGATCTGATACCTCGAATAAAGTCGGAGTCGTTATTTTTTTACCCGATTTCACAGCCTTGTTATTTAGCAATAACGTCGGGTTTTATAAACATTTTAATTATATAAAATATTACTTATTATTCGTCTAACATCGTTTTATAACAAGCTAAGATTTTTTGAATATACATATGACGCAGATCAGTGTCAACTATGAGTCTTTTAAATTTCATCATCCGGCTTCAATGGCTTAAAACTAAATTTTCAGTAATCTTCGTCGGAAATGTTTTGGTTGCCACTGTCGCGGTATTGCCTTTACAAAATTCATGAATTATACAATGACATTAACACAATTTATCAGCAAAAACATATAAGGGCTCGCTCCTGTTTGCTGGTCGTGCCATAATTAAATAGAAATTAGTGAGCAACGGTACAGCGGTATTTTCACGTGCAATATTAATCTGAACGAATATTATTTGAATAAATTATCAGAACATCAAAATTTCATAAATTATTATTTGAACATCAAAATTTCAAAAACTCGATTGGAATCTTTACATTTAGCCCGTTCGCCCAAAAAAGTGTGGTCTAACACTTCATTAGTAGTCTAACAATTTAAAAAAAAACAACGAAATAAAAAAAAAGGTGCATGGATAATCTATGACCGATTATTCTTTTGATATTCAATCACTTAAAACAAATATAAAATGTTTGCATTATGTACATGCAGTAAACTGCAAAAACATGTTAATGCAGATTTCCTTTGAAGTAATATATTTCACTTCATTCCAAAATGTTCTGTGCAACTTTGGATTACAAAACCAAACTGAGTAACTAGTAGCATACAAATTTATCCGTGATCATATTGTGTTGTTAAATTTACTCAATTTTATGGTTTTATTACATCTTGTATGGTTGTTTTTTTTCAATTCTTTTTAACCGTTTTGATATTTATTTATTTATTGTTAAAAAATAAAGTTACAGTACATGAAATAACAGCTGACGCCAATTCGCCATGTATTTGACAAATATAATGAGACAAAATATAAAATAAAACTACATAATACATCAAAATCAACATTCAAAATAAAGAAATAAAATAGTAAAATTAAACAAACAATTCACAAATACTATCACTAAAAATGTTCGAATTGAGTAAAGGATTAAACAATGCCATTTACAGTAAAATAATTTTTGTTTTTTAATATTTTTTAATTATACTATAGCAATGAAAATAAAAAAAAGCATATGTATGTATAAACAACTAAAAAATTTATGTCTAGTATTTATTATTATTTATCATGGCATCTTAATTTTGTAACAAATCATTTAACAAAACAAATACGGTTGAATTCATAGTGTTGAATTCTTACTGATAAAAGAAAAATGTATAAATGTGAAATTCAAATATTATTTCTAAGAACACTCAGATATTACTTGACAGTTTTTATATTTTACGATGTTTAAGTAATACAAAAATACGTTGTTGGAAGTATTTGTTCTTGACTAAGCAAAACATACTCAACATATATTTAATGTACATTTTTGTAAAAAAAAAATAACAAACCATAGTTTTATAGTGCTACTGATATTAAAATTGTTGTATATCCCTTAGTCAACAGTCGAGGCATAAATTGACTAAAGTCAGCCTTTTGTACCCAATTTTTAAATTTTACTTAACTTAACTTTAATAGTTATTAGAGAATACTAAAGCACTTTTCAGTTATTTGAAAGTTTATCGTAGACACCTGCAGCCAAAGTTATGCAATTTTCTTTTACGACACTACATAACGTCTAGAAAATTCACAGATTTCGTGTTATAAAGGTGAAAACGTAAAAAACAAACATCTAATAAAAACACAAACAGGCCATCAAAAACTTCGGTGAAAAACTGTTATTTTTTAAGCGGAAAACGACTCGCGGGACGCAAAATGTACAAAGACAACAGGCATCGGAAGGATGTGGGGAGGGAAATTCCTAATGAAATTCTAACGTGCTTAAAAGTTTAGACGGAGGTCTCTGGGGTAATAAACGGATACAGGACGTGTCTTTGCAATGCCATTGGCAAGACCTTTCTGGCAAGCTAGCGTTTGTTTGAAAAGTTTATGGCTATTTTGTATCCTAGGAGGAAAGCTCACATCAAGAGATCTGTGGTTTGTGTACTTACCTGATTTGGGAACAGATTTTTTATTGAATCTAGAAAGACGATTTCAATTGGCAGTGATGGTACTAGAAAATCATTCATTGTGACTAGAATTAGTTTTAAAATACCAGTTTGGATAATTTATATTTTCTATAAATATGTTTTTATAAGAATTGATATTCTGGACGTAGACACAAAAAGAAATGTAAAATATAGTATTATTTGTTGTTAGAATTTTTTTTAAATAAAATTAATAAACGAAATATGATTCAAACAGATTATAATTGTGTTTTGATACAAATGTCAGTATCCGAAGTATTTTCATATTTTAAAACTAACAAGTCTTGTCTGCTATTTTTTTTTAAATGCTTTATATTAATATTTTTGTTCAAATAAATATCAATACAAAATAATTAAATCCATTGTTGACAGTACTTTTTTCAAACCATGACTGCTCCCAATGTGGAGCATATGAACTTCTAATGGAGTTTATATCAACAGAAGTGTTGCTGCTTGTTACTCAGTTGTTAAAACTATCTTTTTCCCAAAGAAAATAGGTATTGAAGGATAAGAATAGGATTGGCCTTATGGTTAGCTTATCTGTCTTACTATACCTCATTTCTAAATTAAGATGGGTGGAAGGCTTGAATTCAAGATATCATATACATAAAATAATTTGAAAATAAATACATAAATCGAATAAAAATTCAATTTATAAGACTTTCCTTACTAGGATTCAAATCTGTGACTTCCATAACCAAAATCGACCACGCAGTTGGTATAAACATATAATAGTTGAATATATAAAAATATCAAAAAATATACATTTAAAACGATATCTCCATTCCTTAACAGTTGTGTTAGCTTATAAAAGCTGAAAAAAATGTCTCAACCGAATCGCTGAAACAGTTTTGTTGTAATCAATTACACAAAAAAGTGACAACGACAAAAAACATTTATCGTGGCCAAGTTAAACTAAGTTCAAATAAAAGTTACAAACAGATTTCTGGTAGCATTTCAAGCGCCACAAAATTACCATAAAAACGACATTGAAGGAATACATCACAAAAACCTCGAGAAAAACATCAAGCTAACGAGGTCTTCCTTTAGTGGCCTGTTTTTTGACGGCCAAAACGTTTTATGACAGAGACATAAAACAGTACCGTATTTAGTTTCAGTTTCGATGAGGAAGGGTGAAATCGCTTTCACGTTTCGTAAACAAAAGATGGAAATGTCGAAAAAGGAAAAAAATTCGCTTTAACACAAACATCAATAATTCATCGTGCACTTTCACGATTTTATGATCAAAAAGCGTCCAAATTATTTAAATGTACTTCAACATATACTTTTTTGTATGTAAGGAATAAAAGAATAAAAAAATATCAATCGAAAGTTTTTTTTGTGAAACTCACGACTATACTTATCTATTTATCAGTGATAAATGTGACGTCAAATTTATGTTTAAATATATTTTATTTGTTTTTTTTTTACTTTTTTTACCATACTTTCTCTCAATTTTAACCATGTGTTACGTGTACATTTTTTGAAAGGTGTTTTTCAGAAACATTAAAACTTTTTACAAAAATATTCAAAACTTTATTCTGAGTATAAACATATTCAATAAAAAAATATACTAAAAAAAATTCTAGTCTTAAAAGAAATTTACTAGAATTCGATTCTATATGAAAAGCTTAAAATGAATATTGAAGGGACGTCGATATTCATTTGCTGCAAAGAACAAAGGCTGCGGTCACTAAAAGCTCGGACGATGCCGACGTCGTTTTGTACAGAGCTTTGCACAATGGAAGACCTTTTTCAATAACTTTGATTTATAAAGAAGGTTGGTTATATTAGAAAAAAATATTTGTGAAGACTGAAAACCCCAAGAAAATTAGCCAATGATACGTATTCAATGTCAGTTAAAGCACAATAAAATGTTTGAAAAGCGTTCTTATTACTCATCTTAATTTGGCATTTACAGCTTACATCTTTTTGTTAGAACGTGTATTAAAATGTATTAATTGTGATTATATTTTTTGAATTAACTGTGGGTTACTACTTTTTGCATATCTATAGTTAATAAGTTAAGTCTATTGTTTTAAGAAATCACAAAAGTACATTTTAAAAATATTTCTGTGTATATCAGCATTCAGCATCATATGCCACAAAAACCCTTTTAAAAAAAAAAAAACTGTTTTTGTGGCATTGGTATCTCATGGCAGGTGGTAGACGGGTATAGCATCCAATCTCGGACTCTTTTCCGAGTCTCGGGATTTTGAGATTCACAATTTTCAGATCCCGGGATTGACCATTGATCATATTATCATGCCACAATTGCTTGAAATTCTCGAATAATTTCGGGATTCACAATTATTTTGGGATGTGGTCTTTCGTGACCCTAGGATTGCTCACAGAAACAAAATTCAGAAATTGAGTGATTCTAAAATAATTTATTCCAACTCAATCACCATTTTTTTGATTGCACCATTATTCTAAAGTGTGAAACCTGTTTTTTTAAGTCTTTCTTTAGAAAAGTTGGGAATTGAAAGATTGTACAACTATTTAGAAGCGTGAGATCTTTTTTTAACTCCATTCTATCAAAAAATTATGACTGCCAGTGACTCCAGCACAAAATATTTTTTTAAGCGAATTAAACGGATTTTTCACTTCAAATAGTGAATTCCAAAACTCCGAGATTACTACTAAGACAATTCTGGAATTATGGGATCTCAAAAATGGTCGGGATTTTGGGATTGGAGGCCTTAGTTACGGGGTAGTTAACTTGTATTATTATAAAGTACATAATATATTATGGATAATATATAGCACAGTTTACCGAGTTGCAGGTGATTATTATCATCATAGTATTGCATTTGATTGATCAAAGCTAATTATGAGAAATGGTGAAACCGACGATGATTGTGTTCAGCGATGCAGTTTCCTAACCGCAATAATTATTATTGCTCGTGAATAATACAGTCTTTGAAATAATGTATGGCAAATGACCAGCTTTTATGCGCATTTGGACTGTGAATGTAGGGCGAACGTCATATTTAATGTCTTTCGTAGAGTACATTTTTTCTTAATCTTAGACATTTAATGTAAAACATATTTTCGAAAAACTCTTTATTTGTGTAAAAATTCATTTTTTTTATTTATGGAAAAAAGCCACAAAAATAAATCAATTAAACGTTAAAATAAACTATGAATTTTGAAAAATAAATAAAAGAGTAAATTTTCTGATAGCTTTGTGGTAATAAACTTTTTGAACATTTGATACGACAAACAAACCAGTGATATAAGAATATTTTCTTTTCGCGTATGTGTAGAATGGTTCAATGATTTTTTTAAGATTTAAGACGTCAGTAAATTGTGATGTTTGCCATGATTCAAAACGAGGTGTTTGGTAATTATTACATATTTTTAGATTTATAAAAAAATATTTGATTTGTACTTACGTTAATTGTCAAATCACTTGGAACATTCGAAATAGTTGTTTATTTATACGTCCTGAAACCAAATATTATCATTATAGAATACTTAAGGAAAACGACGTTTTTTAATAAGCACATTATAGTTATTAAGTAAAATTTATTATTTATAAACGGAGACGGATTTATTATTTATATGTTGAGTCGAAGACGTAAAGAAATGAGCAAGATCGACTCCTTTTTAAAGTTAAATAAAAATACAAAAGTTATGCTTTTTAGAAGATACACAAAGACTTAATACAATTTTTCTTTACGAATTTACATATAAATAACATCATTAATATCACATTTTATTTTTAACCAATTTTCAAAATATAATTGATTTTTACTAAATATTATGATTTTTCTTAAATTAATTTATACAAATAGATATAAAATTTAAAAATTTTGGTTCAATTTTACAAAATATGCTCCTTCTTGTCAATTTTATAAAAACATTGTTAAAAATAAACTTTATGCTCAATCCTTAAGGCTACAGAAACGAATTAACAAAGGGGAGGATTAAGAGAAGCTTAACAAATAATCTATCATACATTTTTTGATACCAGATATACCTGTTTTACACAATAGAGATTAAAAAAGACAACGAAAATGAAAAAATTGAGCGTTCAATTTTTAACATTTGATTATGATTTAAATGTCATCAAAATAGAATGGGTATTCATACATTATTTTTGTATCGCTAGGTAAAATTGTATCTTATTTCTACAGGTGAAAATTGCTTTCGTAAGCATTATGTGGCGAGTAAACATTGATACTATAATGACGTCTGTGATTCGAATACTCAGCCGGGAATATCGTTGACACGTTACGAGGTAAATGCATTTATGTGCGCAGATTACGTTGTGTTACGCCCCACCTTACGATACCGATTCCATGAAAATGGATTAAGGAGTGAATCCAACAATCAATTTTGATAAGCAACTCACTGCCTGTGTGAAACGCTATCGATACTTTGGCTTGTACATATAAGTACGTACAGCATATATTACAATTATTTCATTATTAATGATCCTAAATTTGATGTGTGAGTAAATAAGAGGGCAATGAAAAAAAAGACAGTCAGTTTTCATGTTTTGTCGAATATTAATTAGATATGGCATCGTGTAGAGATGACAATTCCGTATACATATATTCGTAAGTTCAATTAAAAAAAAACTTACTGTTTGTAACAAAAGTGGCCGTTTACATAGTCATGTACAGTCAATTCTTTTTTTATGCAGTAGATTCGTTCCTCGAAATACCGCACAAAAAGTGTGGATGCGTTCCATGAATTTTAAAATCCGCATAACTTTGAAACAGAGAGTTAAAATATAACCAAAATCGCATAAAAAAAACTTTACTTCCATAGAAAAAGTGGGGATACGTTCCATAAATTTTAAAATCCGTATAACTTTGAAACAGCGAATTAAAACATAAAAATTATAGGAAAATTAGGGGAAAAACACAGCTTAAAAAAACTTTAAAATATTTTTTATTAAAAAATAAAATTTGTTGATTGTTGTTTTACTTAAGAAACATTTTAAGTAAAATTATCGTCACTGTATGACAACGCTAAGTGCGTTTTGCATGTGGTTAGAAATCACTCACAAAACGATGGCTTTTTTCTAACAATAAAATTAGAGATCAAAGTTTGTTAAGATTTTCTTTTTTCGATAATTAATTGTTTATGCAGTTTGTTATACCCATAAACATTTTTTTAAGCTATCGTTAAAACTTGAATGCGCGTTCAGAATTTGAATCATTTAAAATTAAGTAATCTTCTAATTTACTGAAAGGTGAGATACCTTCTTGAATTGTTTTCGCAGTGAAGAGAACTGGAATTTCTTCCACTTCGTCATCGTTATCTGGTTTTTGTCAATAGTTGTTAAATTAATGACATCATCGTCGGTCGCATTATCCGTTAATAATTCTCGATATAATTTTCACTAAAGGTATCAAACCCTTCTCCGCCAAGTTCATGTGCTAAAGTAATGATTTCAGCTGATATTGCCGATGTTTTAACGGTTTCATCGACTGTAACACAGCCAAGTAAGTGGCCTTAATTGAGCGACGGCAGATGCAACATGATTTAAGCAGTCCAAAATCGTATTTTTTTTCCAAATGTTGGTTGTGCTTATGATTCATTCTCTATTCTATCCAAAATACAACGATACATACTCTCGGTATAATATTTAACATTTTTATATATCGTAAAATAAAGTACATTTTTTAAAAAATTGCATTTCTAAAAAACCGCATAACTTTAAAATCGCATAAAAAAAAGGATCAACTGTATAGCAAACACAGCAGTAATTTAACGGATTTTACAAAAAAAAGAATATAAAAAAAGTGATTTGTCAATATTTAAGGATTTTGAAGACTACCGTCATTGTTTGCAGAACCCTCACTCAATGTTAACATAAAAAGTTAAAAAATAAAGCTTCAAAAATTTCCATAAAATTATATGCCTTAGTTTCGCCTTAGCCTATGCCGAAAGATTTAGTTTTTAATCCGTCAATATATATGTTTATGTTCTTTATCCATGCGCGTAGATTTCAAAATAAAGTGTGAACAATTTTATTTAAATTCATTCGCAAACCGTAAATTGAGGGTATAACTTGCAAACATGGCTTGACAACATTCAAAATATTATTTTAAAGTAATATAAGACTAAAAATACTTTTAAAATGTACATTGTTTGATTTTTTAACCATTTTGGAATAATCCGTGTTTGCAAGTAATACCCTCAATTGAAGAAACACTATGAATAAAATTAAATATTCAATGTAAAAAAACGAAGCCGTATTGCCGTTTTCATTGACTGTGCAGTATTTTTTTCCAGTATAAAATTCTCTGGCACCTTCGTTTCCTTTACAATAATTTATTTATCTGGATTTATAACAAAGGAATAAAAAAATTCTAAGAGAGAATATATTTCTTTTGGCTCAAACAGTGAGTGGTACAATGAAACGGAGTAAATTTTTTTAATCTGTACGAAAATGGTGTGCCAAATTCCTTTTGTATCCAATAAATGTCAAGACGACCCAAATACCTGTCAAATACATAAAAAAAAACATAATGTCAACTGAGCCACTATAAATATATTTTTCCATTCGTGGTCATGTCGAAAGAATACTCTGTTTGAAGGGTTGTTCGACGAATCTTTATACACGACGGAAAAAATTGTCACCATTAAACAAATATAATATTTTTTACGTACAAACTTTATTAACTGATATTATATATACACTGAATATACAAATTGCTCTTATAAATACTGACGTTATCATGCCTACTTTAAAATATGTCACTAACGTCAGGAAGGCTTTTTTTACTTCACGAAAAGTACTTTTTTAAATATTAAAAAACATTTTTATAATAGCGTCTAAATTAGCTTGATCTTATTTTTCCATTTCATTAAATTGAAAACCAGTCATTATGATTTTTTAAAAATTTAAAACATTTTATGAATCACGAATAAGAAATTACTTGTAGGTATTTAAACGAATTTTGTTTAGTTATTTCAATTAACATTAATCAAAACAATGTAGTACACCACTTGTATAAAATAGTTTCCGTTGAATTTAAGTCATTCATTAGAATGTTGTGACAAACCTTTTTACATGCGTGTGTCAAAAATCTCAAATATTATATCATTAATTAACGTGCCGTACAAAAATGAGTTAACCATTTTTATAACAGTGCAAAAATAAATTATGTAGAAATCTAGGTTTTTTTAGTTGAATAACTTCAGAAATTACTTCATAAAATAGATATTCTTTTCTGCAAAACATTAAATTTATTATAAATTGCTCACGTACCAGTAAAGATTTCAAGCGATCTAACTCTAGGTTTGCCGGCTCTGAATTACAGTAATAAAAGAAAAATCAATTGATGTCCATTTATTGAAAATTCAAACGCTTTATATAATAATAAAAAAATGTTTGCTTGTGATCGTGAACTTGTATTTATATTGAATCGTAGATGTTAGTATGTTGAGTTATATTATATAAATATAATAACTACCTGATAAAAATAGTTTTTCATTTTGAAATAAATACTTAAGATGTTTTCTCAAAAGCGTAGCTACAATTGTATACGTTGTTATCCGCTGTCAGTAGATGATCGTTTCTAGAAACTTCAAAATCTTCAGGTTTCACTAGAATGTTATTTGCCATTCGGCCTTGTGATATATTTATTTCGTCTATATCTTTATGCTCACTCACTTTGCATATACATGGAAGTAGATATTCGTAAAATTCCATCATATAATGTACACAGCTTATTTCATAATTGACCGATGAAATATTTGATTTTCATGTAAAAGAAAATACCGAAAGGTAAAATATATTATTACCATTCCAGTGTTTTTTTCTCATTATAAATAATATTTTTTTTTTCTTTCGCAAATTACATTCAAAATTATATTATTATTATATTAAATCCCTCTTGCGTAGTAAAATGATTAGGTAAATAGTATTTTTACTTAAGCCATACTTATTCTTGATATGTGTATATCGTATTTGCAATCCTAAAATCAATTAATCTTAAATAATTAATTACTTTCGGTAGATATACGAAATATTAATTTTTTGTTAGTATAAAGTTAACCCAGACGAGTACTTCAACTAACTTAATTTTATTTCGCTGTTGGTATATCATTCTCTTAAACTCTTTTTTCAGTGAGTGTAATTACTTAAGGGTGACGATAAAATGGTAGAATTTGTAAGCTATCACGCTTTCTTTTTCTTTTTTCTAGATTGGAAATAGATAAAAGAAAAAAACAGTACACAAGTAGCTGCATTTGAATTTAAATTCGTATACTTATTTAAAAAAACATTCTTTAGTTCACGAAACATTGCAGCTGTCAAAGCAATACCCGTCGGACATGGCGAATAGAAAATGTAATTTACAAATGTTTAATAACGATTTGCTACTTTATCAAGATTGTATTTTTAGCGTTCATCTATCTGTATTCATCATTACTTAGACAATTATGTTTTCTATAAATCTACCAGAATATTATTTTATTTACTCAACGTAGCATAAGGCAACTATCATCCATAACATATTATTCGCTTTAATAATTATGAAATACTGATCTAAATGTTATCCCGTATACTAAAGTGATATTCTTCAGCCAATTTAACAAATATGTTACTACTGACTTGGCAAACAATATTATTCCTTCCTTACTCAAAACATCACGCTTTCATCATAGCATATAGCCAGGGCTGAAATCAGTACACGAACGAATAAAATAAATTAAAACATAAGAAAAAGTGATTATTTTAGCGAACATATATAAATAAAATTAAATAAGTTTCTGTTAATTTAATTGTCAACGATGTCATTGAAAAAAAAGTGAAATTAAAATTTCCTTCAAAAAATATATGGTACATTTTAATTTCAATCGGACACGTTAAGGGTAAAAAGCTGCTTTCCAATGCCTTACAATCAAATGAAAAATATTATTATAAGCTTTACTGTTTTTATTTTGAATTGACAACTTATCCGATAACCGATATTAACACAGTATATATACTTGCTTAAGAAAACTTTAATTTGACAGTGCTTCTTTTACATGCTTGCAAATACGGATCTGTAAAAAACCGGCAAAGTTGCATTACAATTTTCCGTAAAATATGATTATTAACTCCGTCTTTGGTGTTTGTTTAAGCGTTAAGAATAGACTTAACACTTCACAGTTCACTTTCAAGAGTCGAGAAAGTCCTTGTTTCAGCTTTCAAGTGAAACTGCTGTCTTTTGAAATAAAGTTAGTGGCTTATCAGCTTACTGAATTATGAACGGTGACGATTCTCATTTGTCAGTAGAAGATGTTTATATTTTTGGTACGACTGAAAGTTTCGGAATTAATTAAGGTAGACAACGTAATAAACGAACTATCAGATTAATACAAGACTACTTCAAATAACAATCGAAAAGTATTCATACTAAATGTGTTAAAAGTTTAAATTGGTTATGTACTTGAATACTGATTATGACTACTTTTTACACAAAAGTGTAAGGTTGTCTCATGCCTAATGGTTTTTATCTCAACAGAAGTGGTTCTACAAGAACTGCTTGTCACTCAGTTTCTCAACCTCTCATTTTCCAAACGAGAGTAGGAATAGAAGGATACGCCTAGGACAGGACTAGTGGTTAGCTAGTCGCTCTCCATACCTTTCATAGGATAGATTGGGAGGGGGGAATTCAAGACATCACATACATCCATGCCTTCGAACAGAAGTTAATAAATAGATTGAAAAATCAATTTATAAAACTGTGCGTACTGGGATTCGAACCCGTGACCTTCGTAACCGAAACTAATGACGTTGACCACTCGTCCACACTTTAAAGAGGTAAAAATATTAAAGTTTTCCCAACTTTCTGAAATATGTGTGAACTAATTAATATTGAACGCATATTTAGTCATTAGTCTAAATTTTTTTTTCAAAATAGCACTTATATCTTCAATTGTATTCACGTGAAGTTTACTATTCTAATTTTTAAATCACTTTTTAGATAAACTCGACACTTTTTTTAATTTTCTGCACCACTGCCTATTGCAAAGCATATTATTTTTTCAAACGCCATACTTCCATTCTGTCCCATTTTGAGTTAGGCAAAGAAAAAAATATTATTGTTATTCCACCGAAAAGCAAACCAAAACGGTTGCCAATTCATACCAAAATAATACTGGAAATAGCGTAAATTTTTAAATAAGCGTAATAATAATTATAAAAGCGTACAAGCGCGTGCACCTAAAATACTCAAAGACAAATTATAAGACAACGTATTATTATTTGTAATTATTAAGTCATCATTTTAACTGTGGGCTATCAACCCAAGACAGCTTACTTTAACTGTATTTTTATCAGCCTTACACCGAATTTGTATTGTTAGACGCACCGTTGGGTACACAAAAGCAATTCATTAATCTTAATATATTACGAAATATTAATTAGTTAACCGCTCGATTGAAATATATTTAGTTGTGGCTCCGACGATTTTTGAGAGTAAAACTATAAAATGATACATTTGCTACTCCAATATTCTAATAAGTTAAATTTGTCTTTATTATGAAAGGTTTCAACCGTGCAACCATGGTTCTGATATTCCTGAAATAGAATTGATGATGTTGTAAAAAATATCATAAATCACTGTAATTAATAAAAAATGTTACTAATATCTCTCAATCCAATACATTCCTATCATTCACTTGTTCCAGTTAAATATTCATATAAACAAAATTATGCTTATTTAAGAATTTAAAATAAACTTTTATTGTACGCTAAATTTCAATGTGTGATAACGTGGGTAAGCTGGCGCCATCGAAAACTGGAACCGTTTTTTTTGGGTACATTTTTCCGTAACGGAAGGTCCCTAATTGAATTTTGTAGAGAAATAAAATTCGATTCATTACAGTAATGGACCATTTAGTGCGCCGGTCCGTTCTGCTTGGCCAAACTAAATAGTACTATGTATCAAACATAATGTCCCAAATAAGTTTGTCCTCGGGTATTTATCGTTGTAAATAATCAAGCAATTACACCACCTTTTCTAATGCTCTTTAAGTAAACATATATTTTCGTAACCCTGTAAAAAACTCAACAGGACTTGAGAAGTGACTTTAATTTGACGCAATAGCTAAATTTTAAAAAAAAAATGTTTTATTTTTAAAATCACGTTATCTTGTATCCAGATTCTGTAGCCGAGTTAGTAACGAATTGACGTAAAGTTTTGGTGAGAAAAAATTGAAAAAAATGACTCAAAACATCTAATAATAAATGAGTAATAACAGCAAATGAAAACAATAATCCTTTAGCATTGATGGTTAATGTAACATATACAATTAAGCTATCAAAGTATAAATTGATTATTTTGAATTAACACACATATTTTTAGAAATTAATATCTAGGAAATCTGATTCATTAAATATTACCGATAACATGATTTACCGATACATTACAAATTACCGATGCATGATTTTTTTGCTTAACTGGTGCAATAAATGCATTCATTAACTGAGTTGTTTTGTTACAGACAAAAACTTATATCCATAAATCTCATTGTTTACTTTACTTATTATTGTTAAGTTAAACTTACCAGCTTTTTTCTACCAGTACGGTAACGATATTTGTTTATCAAGTACTAGCACACTATACATTGATATATATTAATCTTTTACGTATTTTTCTCGATAGTATTACATGTTGATATACCTAATGCATCAGATGATAATTAAACAATAAATAATGTACGGAATCCATCTAAAATATCATATTCTAATCAATAAACTCGCAACAAAACCTTTATCAATCAAATATTTTAAAAACATTGTATCTCAAACGATCAATATGAACTTGCTTTATTTGTTTTAAACGTGTTCGGATAGTTAGAATATTATGTCTTTAATATTATTATATTATAATATTATGTTTATATAATATAATATAATGATAATATTTAAATAAAATCGTCACTGAACTGGCAGAAGTTTGTAAGTAACAGATTGATAAATCTGAGTGAACAGCAAATAAAAAAAAAACAGCTTTTATTATAATGTCTCTAGCATCGATTTTTATGTAACATAGATAATTATAATATCAAAATACTAAATCGTTACTACCGATTTGACACAAACAAGAGTAAGAAATTAAGAACACCATTGTTAATAATTGTCTGTATAAATAAATTCATTTTGGCAAACTGGTATAACAAATGCACCAACTGAGTTATACAGACAAATAATTAATGTCACAAATCTTTTTGTAAACTAAACTTCTGCCAGAAACTTGAATATATAATTATAATGTATATGTAACTATTTTTATTATTTTTGGTGGTAACTTTGTAAAATATACTTTTTAAATCTCAAATATATATTAACATTTGCTTTGTTATTCCACCGGTTGTTTAATAAGTGTTTATAAAAATAACTGCAAACTTGTTTTAAAAATGAAAATAAGCTTTATAAATATTTAGCCGTGTTATTTTATAGAACTGATGGGGCTCTTATTAATGATGTATAATATTTTAGACAAAGTCGTCAAAACCCACGTTCTTACTTTTTACTTACATCTATACCAACCACCATTCTTATTCATCCGTAAAAATAAAGTAAAGGAGGAAATTTAAAAAAATTGCCAATCTTTCGCAGCGGTTGGTGAAATTACGTATCTTTGTGGCTGACAATGGGATTACGCATAAGAATAAAATGCAATCGGACTTTTGTGAATTGTGAAAATCGAAGTCTAAGGGGTTCGACCGACTCCAATAAATATTGTCATATAAAAAACTGTAAATGCATATAAATTTATCAAAGTATTTAAATTATACAAACATTATTTTATAAATGGTTGATAGCTATTTCTGCTTATGCCCTCGTTTAAATCGAAATAGCTTTCTACCATATATATCTTTGATATTGTTAACTGTCAATGCTTAGTGGAAAGGCATTAATTATAATAAGAAAAATACAATATCCCTCTGTATTTATTTCCACTTTTATTTTCTAAGATCAGGACCGGTTTCACTCATGTAGAGCATTATCAACTGATAATAAATAGAATTTAACGGCGTTATTTATACAAAATAAACGGAAATAAAAAGGTGTAAAAAAACTAAATTGTAAATTTACAAAGTACAGTACAAATTATGAATAAGTGACTTTGAATAAAAGTGGAAATAAGTACAAAGTAATATTGTGTTTTTCTTAATAAACCATCAATAAAATAATATTATTAGAACTAAAATACTTTGATGTTTGTACACCGTATAACAAATTATTGATTCAAATTAAAAAATAATTATTCATATTATTTATATGTTACAGGTGAAAGGCTACTGATACATCGTTAGATAAAACACAAAATTTCAATTTGAGGAAGAATTGACAGAAGAGTGGTACAACGAACATCACGGTGAAATTTATTTTCTTTCGTGTTGTTTTCTTGCACGAGTAGCGTGAAATTTTCCAAATAATGAAATCATCTCTCCCGTACAAATAGCACGGTACTCAGTACTCACGTACCGACTACAAAGAGCAAATCTTTCAACCAGCTAATTTTTCTAACACATATTCTTTTAATTGAATAAAAGGAGGAATTCACTGTTGATCAGACATGCTTTGATAACAGTTGTAATCAATTTATCCGGAGCTTTAGTATTTTTTGATTATTATCTTTGTATTTTGTTTTTTTTATATATTCATTACAAAGGGATTGTAATTTGGTATGTTTTGAAATCAGCTAGATAAAGTTATAAATTATTTTTATTTTCCGTAATAAAAGATTAATTATTTATTCGCATAATTTATACACAATCAACAAGACTCTTTTTTTAGTGTTTTATACAGCATTAGCTTTTTATAAGAATTATTATAATAGTGGTTTTCTTTAAATAAATCTCTAATTAAAACGGTATTTTTCATTAAATTTAAAGTGTTCTTGAACTGAACATTTTTCTTTTGCTACGAATATTTCTTTGTTAATAAACGATAACTTGTTCTGATATATCACTTTAATTGATACATTATTTAACTTGGCATTGACATGTTATGTCTAAACCATTTCATTGAAAGTTTGATTAGATTATTTTTTGATTTGCATGTGATTTTTTTAATATGCTGATGAGTTACGCTAACCACATATGTGTTGATTCATATCAAACGTCACTAAGTCTACACTATGTAAAACTATGAGACATGTAGTTTTATCATATCTCGGAATATAAATTACTGCAATAAGTGAGATTTTGTAAGATGATAGATTATATTATCTTAGAAAATCTCACATATTGCGGCGAAAAAACACATTTTCGCAGTTTCACATTGACTAGACTTAACGACTTTCAATATAAAAAAAAATATCATATATCTGGAGCATATGGTATTCGTTCGCTCAACGAAAGTTTTTTTACACTGTTTGTTACAACCTCTCTTTTTTAAAAAGAGTATTAGGGATAGAAGGATACCGCTAGGACAGGACTAGCGGTTGACTAATCGCTCTTACTACATCTAATTATAAAAGGATCGGAAAGGGTGGGAGGGAATTTTAAGACATCTATGCCTTCGAACAGAAATCGATAAATCAATCGAAAAAATGCTGTTTGAACTAGGGACTCGAACCTGTGAGATCCAATACGGAAGCCCACAACGCTAACCGCTGCTCCATAGTACCCGACTGAATGAATCGACGTGAATCAACGCATATATAGAATGATAAAAATGTGTAAAGCATTCAAAAAATCATTTTTACATTCTTGACATTGTGACAATTCGTTGCTTGTTCATTGCATCTCTTAGTTTTTTAAATTAGAGAAATAAAGATCCGTGTGCCCATGGAGCTAAACAAAAACATCCATTGAAAGTATAAAATAAAAAAATCAGCGATACGGTCAAAAAACCGTCATGAACATAATGAACAAGTTACTTCATTTTTATACGGTGATTTCTTTGAAATATTTAATATTTATAAATCCTTAATAATATCAATATAAATATATTCTTATAATAAAATACTTTCACGAAGTAACAATATCAAAAACAAATTTATAGATAAGGACGTGTTCACTGAACTAAATAACCAATCACATTAGAGCTTGGTTTTTGTTTTTATTTTCATAGCTTTCTTAAAGAGGTGAAACTTCTATTTGAAACAAAACTTGGATATTTAATAAAATATTTTTTTTCTAAAATTCAAGGTTTACCAGAGTTCTTTTGATATTGTTTTTTTTCTTGCTATATTACTTTTATAATTCATTGACATTATATGGCACAATAAATTTTACGACAATATGAATTACAACAAGTTTGGCAATAATGGTTTTTAGATATCGTTAAAAAGTTAAAATCTCAACATGCTGAAACATTTATTTTTCAACTGTGAAAATGGTTTCCAATCCCGTGATCCTGTCCAATTCTGTGATCCTGAAATCCCGGGATCGTGAACGTACCAATACCGGAATTTCGGGATTGAGAAAGCGAAACACGGAATATATTGTTTTTTAGCAAGCCTGTAAATTCTTAGGATTTTGGATATAAAAATTCTTGGAAGAGCTATAAAAAAAACGATTCACGCTGGTAATTTGCGCAAATCGGGAAATTCCTGAGTTTTTGAAATTATACATGAAGTCGTTTGAAAAATCACATGATTTCATAATCGTTGACCAAAACTTTTGCCAATCCCAAATTATACACGATTTTATGTTAAGTGTTCAATTCCAGGATCACAAAAAGGGTTCGTGATTGGTTACCTTAACTATGGCTGACTGACAAAGCTTAAAATTAACGAATTTCGATGAGTAAATTATCGTTTTGCGGAATCTTACAAAAGTTGTTGACAGCGACAGTTGAATATTATTTCATGAAATATAACCGCCCTTGCATATACGAAAGGTGCATTGATCGAATGCCACATTGACCGGCCGCCACTGCGTTTATGGATAAAAATGTGTTTGACATTTGATGCAAATTCAAAGTTCTCTCTATACAGTCTTTGTTGGAATACGTAGCATTTAATTAAAATTTTAAAGTTTGCATATTGAAATGTATTCATAACATACATTTATATTTTAACAATATAAAAAATAGAATGTTTGGCCGTAAATTTTTTTCAAAGAACGAAGATAGTTTGACACATATACAAATATGCGTAAGATCGTAAGAGGCAATAGAATTTTCAAAAAACTTTTGCTTTCCGTTTGATATTGAAAGATAAGTCTTTCTATTTTATTACATCTACTTGTTTTCTATCTAAAATTGTTATTTATCTTGTTAAATTCAAATAAAGGTTGTGACATACTGAAACGACACTTTTAAACACGAAAATAAAGGCACTTTACATTAAGTTGTATGTAGCCAGTTTACACAAATCCCTGGCAAGTTATTCGTGAGAGGTGAAATATGCTGGTGGCATGGATTGATTATCGCTGAAAGTAATTTTACAGAACCGTATTTTAAGCATTCGGGTTGCTCTTTGTATATTTAAGCGAACAAAGAATCCATATAAACTCAAAAAGACATTTGGAAAACTTTACAATTAAATATCATTACCACAATAAAATATCATTTCAACTATTGATGAAATTCATATTTTTTTAGATGAATTATTTTAAAAAGTATCGATGTATAAAGCACATATGAGGGTTAATATAATGGTTAAAAAATTAAATTTCATTTTTAAAAACAATGTACATTTTAAAAGTATTTTTAGTTTTACGTGTCTTTTAACTCGGTTCTTTAAAGGCCAGAAACATGTTGAAAGTATTTTTAACACCGTAGGGTGAGTGTTGAATGTTGACAAATCAATTAAAGGATTTTTTTTTCGTTAATAAAACGTTTGAAGAGAGTTGTGTTAAAAAATATATTATTATTATCTTGATATTTCAATCTAACAACATTGTTTTGTGATATTCGTTAAATAACTGCCGTGTTAGATATATATGTGAACTGTTGCTTTTGTCACTTACTCGATTATACATTTTTGAATTTGATGATTTTCTCACAACGGAATTTCCAGCTCTACGCGATGACATACGTAACTTATTTTCGACAAAATATAAAGACTTCTGTCATTGTTTCCAAATCTCTTAATTTTTGTAAAGCTAAATTAAAGAAGTCCTAAGATATGAAATATTATTAAGTAATCAACACAATTAAAGTATATATTTTTTACACAATTTTACTGAATTGAAAAATATTATTTGGCATGTTTTAAGATGGCAGAAGATATTTTTTAAAAAGAAATAACGGTGTCAAAACTGTATAAGCTTATCCGTAAGGACTGACACATGGGAAATGTATGTCAAATCAGGCGGAAAATTGCCTACGTTTGGAACTGATTCCGATTGCCCTCTCTCATTTCAAACATACGTTGCACGTTTGATTGATCGCCAAAAAACGGAATGAAAAAATCTCAGTTATTAAACATTTTTAGCCTAACGCCAAAAACTAATAAATGTTTTATTTATGAAAACTTTCTAATGATGAATTATTATGGATGATGTGTTTTTATTGCTAATCCATTTTTGTTTTCTCTCCCAACGGTGTTTTTAGTATCGAATTTTATTCGCTAATTTACGTAATAATTATTTTCAAATCGAAGAGTTGAATTTAAAATATGAATTTGCTTTTTTCACAAACATCATATAATTTATTTGTTTTATTATGTTTAGATATTTTTTACACCTGGGCACCTTTTACATTTGGGTACTATAGAAGTTAAAACATTACAAAATATAACTCAAATAGTTTGAAAAACATTTTTTAAAACTATTAGTAAGCAACGTAATCAAATCTAAAAGTATTTACCGCTTTACTATAGAGCTCGGCTAAATAATCCATTTATAAAATATTTACACTTTCAAAACCGATCATTATATGATAATATTCAAACTGCTATACAAATATTCATGAAAACGAAAACAAATTATGCACGATATAAATATTTTTTTAAATATTTAATATTTCTTTACACAAAAGATGACGACTAACATATATTTCATTTAATTCTTCAATTTTAAAATTAGATTTCATTATATAATACCGCCAATCGATAGTGTAAGAAAATCCCAATGTTTTCATAAAGTTTGTATGTATTTTTCATTGTAATATACATAATATCAAACTTTTCATTTCGTAAACAAAAACAAGTATGGCATTATTCTCGTAAGCTTTATATCAACAAAAGTTAAAAGCACCTACCACGAAGCTGTACGTAATAATTATTAATCCATTATGCAAGCGACGGAATCGGCAATATTTCAATATTTATATAAGCTTAGTTCCACGCTTAAGTCAAATAATAATACTTTGTAAACAAGTTCATATATTTATTAAATATAAACTCATTATAATACACAGGGTTTTTTTCCACGCAAGGTGGTGAAACGGCATTCAAACATCGTTTAACTCGATATTTTTAATGTTTTAAATCAATATTCGCAACAATTTTAAATTTTGTTTTTCTTCTTAGAAGCAATTTGTCTAATGTTTGTTTAAAATTGTATTTGACGAACACCGTAAGTTACACAGTTAATGTCACAATACAAAAGAACACCAGGTCGATAGACTTGCTATGTGACCAAAACCAAATGTCTTATGCTTGGTACTTAAAAAAAAAAAAAAAAGAGATAAGGAGTAACCATCAGTTCTTGTTAAAAACTTCAGTTGAGAAACCTTCATTATGAAGCCATATGCTCCACATTGAGAGAGGGCATGGATTACGTAGAAAGTAGAGATAGAAAGAATAAGGCTAGGACAGAAAGGACTAGTAGTTGGCTTATCACTCTCGCAACACTCTGTTAATTTAAGATTGCAATGGGGGGGGTGAGATTGAAAAACAGTTTATCAAAAAAAACATAAATTTTGTTATATCACTTAGAAATTTTCCTTTAAATTCTTAATTAGTAAATTCCAGTTTTCGTATAAGCTCTTCTAACAGTAATTAAATTCTATCTATTTTCTTAGAATGTGTCGATTATAAAATATATTACGACGCTGTCAAAGTCGTTGTAAACAGATCGTTATTTTGTATGTTTAATAAAAAGTGGCTCTGACATACATCTTTGATAAACGGTATTTATATTTAATTAATCTATGAAAAATTCATAGAAAAACAGAAAATGATTTACTATTATTTTGAATTTATGCACGGTACCTTTATTGTGTTTCTATACAAATATATGATATTTTCAGAATAAAGTCGACTGGTATTAAAATTTTGTGTCAATCAGTTGCTTAATATCCATTACCAATTAATTATCCAAGGAGTACGGTGATATCAATAGAGGCTAAACGACTGTTATCTCTCTTTCAACACTGCGTTTCAATTTAAAACATAGTTAACATTAATATGATCTTTCTTCAATATAAAGATCGACATAATTATCAATTAATCAAATAATCTAAGCAATATCCCCGGCAACAGGCTGGTACTGTAGTTGGTTTGTAATTTTTTGGTTTTATTGAAATAAATAAAAATGATAAACTTCAATCTTTTATATTTTTTTGCAATAATTTATAAATGAATGTGTTAAAATTCTCCTTTATTAATATAATAAATTACATAAAACATACTTAAACTGTAACACAGCACAAAGGAAACTTTTAATTAAAATTTTAGAGAAACTAAAGATACCACATAAAATTAAAGTTGATTACTTTGTACATAATCCTTTTAGTTTAAGTATTAGAAACATGTGATTCTTTCCTTTGAGTAATATCTTTAGGCTTTTTGAATTGTTAAAATTGTTTTCTGTGTAGGTATTTTAATTAACTTAGGTCTACCAGATATAAATTAAAGAAGCTAGTAAATGTCGATGGAAAGTTTGTTAGAAAAGAAGGATAATTTCATTTGAGTTGGAAATATTTTTGGCGATGGTCTTACCTTAAGTTTTCAGTTTCGAAAAAGTTATCTAAAGAGCAAACAATAAAGCCACGGTAAAGATAAACAATTGAGTATAGATTGTAGACTATAAACAATTAATTACAGATGAAAAAACACAAGTTGAATTACATACTTAAACCGCTTATTGTATTACTAGAGCTAGGGTTCACTATGTTGAAAATGCTTTATTACACTGAGAAACTGGTTGTTATCATATTTTGAAAAAATACATTATTTTAAACATAAAAGTTCAATTAAATACTTCTTTATGCTCGTGATAGGAAACAACATTCTTAGCAACAAGTAACAATATATATAATACAAATTCTATCAATTTATTTACTCATCCGGATTGGTTCCGCTTGACTAGTAAGCATTTTCAATTTTAACTTACTTTGTCTACGTATTGTTCAGGTTTAAATGCTTCACAAAATTAAATTTAAAGCTATCTTGAAGGTACTGACAACTTTTGAACAAGTCTTTTTTCCATGCCATGCCCACTTCTCACGACTACCACTCGCTGCTTCTTTTTAGCCATATTAACTTTCAATTACTTTTAGGGTGTTCACTGTCAATACTTGGTGATAAGTCATTATATTAATAAAAACACAATATTCCTTTGTACTTCATTCCATTTTATTTAATATATCAGGACCGGTTTCGCTCATTATGAGCATCGTCAACTGATAAGAAATATAATTTAACAATGCTATTTATACAAAAATGAACAGTTGTAAACAACAATTGGCATTGAAAATAAATCACCAATTATATTAAAAGTGATTCTAAAATAACACAAAATTAAAATGTTTAACACATCTAACATATAATTAAAAAGTCATCTCAGATTAATAAATTTAGAATGGCGATTGAAAGTAATTACAAACATAATTAAAATTTGGGAAGTGATAAAATGTTACACTAATAAAGTGAATAGGCTTAATGGTAGTTTCCTGTTTTTCAATTTATTAATCTGAGATGACTTTTTTAATTATTTGTTAGATGTGTTAAACGTTTTAATTTTGTTTTAGCAAATTGCTGTCTTACCCCTTTTAGTATCAGATCGAAGGTAGGTTGAAACTTCTTAAATACTACAAATAAAAGACGTATTTCTAAAGTGAACTGACTTTACTTTGACAAATTTTTGACCAAAAATTGTTTACGGTGTTAATATCAAATTATATAATGTATATCACAAATTTTACTGAAACCCATCAATTTTAACTGAATTGACTGCTTGGGTGGCAGAACGTTACTGCAACCGCACTTTTTACATTAGTCGATTTGAATTTTTTAAAAATTGTTACTGACACTTATTTTTAAATTGATAAATACTTGTTAAAAATTTGATTTTCATGACTTATTTTCACCAAGTAGTGGAATAAGTTCTCTTTAAAAAAACCTCTCTAATAATATATTCATCTCTAGGGACTCAAACTATTTCTTCACAACTGATAAGTAACCAAAACCACAGTGTTGACCTGACCAATCACCAGTTCTAAGCGAGGTTAAACGGTAATAATTATCACACGACTGCATAAAATATACATTTTGTTTTCCACGATTAAACATTGGCAATTAAAGTAAAGTAAACTTACTTCCAGAGAAGTTTTCTGTAACGTGTGCAGCAGTCCCCTGAATAGCGTTCCCTGGTATTACAAAAAAAATATATTTTATATATGTGGATTGAAAAAAAATGTCCAGTATCTGTTTGTTCCTTGATGTTTTAGGTGGCAGGCGAAACGAAAAATTAAACGTGAAAAAATGATTAGCTTATTTCTTTAAATTAGTAAAATACAATTAAAAGAAGCTAAACTCAAATTTTATGGGTGCCTAGTCCCCTATTACGTCGTATGTCTAAAGCGTAGACCCAATTTCTACGCTATAGGGGGGTCAACTGTATGCCATAGTAAAACATATCAATGCAGTGAACCCGTTGAACTAAAGTTAATATTAACTAGTTGCTTTGAAGCACGATTCAGTTATTCCCGTGAATACATTATTTGGTTCTTAGAACTTGGGATCGATCTTTATTGAATTCACGAACTAGTGACTCTAGTTTTACATGGTCTATAAAATTAATTTCAAAATTAATTATTTGAATTATAAAAAACACTGACGTACAATCTGTTGAATGTGGATCAGTGCAAAAAGAATCTGGCCAAAGTTTTCAATTTTGATTGGCTTTTATGGTTTTTGCTTGCACGGTCGCATGTTCGAATAGAAAACTTATTGCCATAAACTTTTGTTAAAATTTATGGATTAATATAAAAATAAATATATATTTGTGACATTTTAGTTCTATAAAAACACTATCATACAAAGAGTTTTCATCATCAGTCCGCATTCAAAGGTTTTGTTGAGAGGTCCCATTAACACTATTTTCGCTTGAAAAAAGATAAACATTTATTTTATAAATCGTATTTGAAACAAACAATTATAAAAATGATTGTTAAAAAATATTCATATGATAAATAATGGCAGTTAAAAGTAAGTATGTATGTATAAAAAAACACTTTTTTTTTTGTTCCATAATTTTAAAGATCTGTTGAAAATGCCACGATGAGCAAACACGTCCTGATATTAAACCACTCACACATGAAGTGATAATAAGCATGTTCAAACACAAATAATTATAGCAACAGTCAAATACGTGAGACTTCTTTTGATGTTACGTTGATGCAACGTTTTGTTTTTGTTATCGTAGCGCCAAACAAGGTGGAAGCTTCACGTGAATAATTCGATTTCTTCTTTGTTTAAATGTTCGCACAAAATTATATTTCACATAAAAACGAAGTAGAGAATCTGTAAAAACACTTAGAGGTTTATTTAACGTTGCTGGAATATCAGGAGCCTTGCCAAAATAACGTAAACATATTTTGTTCAAATCGTATTTACAAAAAACTTGCCGAAAAAATCACCTTTACTCAGCACAGGCGCGTGAGAAAATATTCGATTCATTTTAAACGCTGACGAAAAAATAGATTTTATTTTAATTCGTTCACCCTTTTAGGACAGCTTTAGACTTATAGGGTTTTATTAAAAATTAACGCTAGAACAAGTTTAATAATTATTATAGTTTGTTTTAAGTTCACAAATTCATATATTTTTATAGTATCTCAAGTGATTTCATTGGATGATTTAATTAAACTTCAGTGATTCAATATCCAAAACAGTTATCAAATAACGATTTATGTGACTAAGAATGTAGCACATGTTGGCAATATCGATAATAAAATTTTAATATTTTAAAAAGAGATTGCCAATGAAATCATTAAGAATATATGTGTTATGTAAATAAAATTATTAAATATTTTTACATCTTTGCCGCACTTTTTTAAGTTTTTATATAGCATACTTATGTATGCCGTTATTAAAAATACATTTTCTCAGTATGAAGTCAAAGTCTGAAAGTTAAAGGCACGTTTTGAAGGTTTTCAAAATATGAGTGTATTATCATAGTAAAATAAAAATTTCTAGAGCTGATCACATCTATTAAGAGGTTTAAAGTTAGCCAATAAGTTAAAAGACGTAGTCACAAAAAAGGAGATTTTCGTATTGTCGTTCTAAAAAAACTAGCTCAGGATAGAGCGACAAACAGTTATTTGGTCCCAAATAACAAAATATTACACAATAATCGAGGGACTCGGAGAACAAACTACTCAACCTACATGTTAAGCTTTTTAAGTTAAACTGGTATTTAAATATATAGTTAATATTAAAGTTTATATACATATAACGTTCATATACTTTGTTTTAGATATATTACTTTATTTTATTCCAGTGGAAAAAACATGTCTTAGTAAAAATTGAATTTATTCAAAACTCTGTTTTTGGACTTCTTTCAATTAGTAAAAGCCAAATTTTTGTTGACATTGTCATATAGAAAAAAAACTTTGGTAAATAGTTCCCGAGGTATCACAAACCTCAATATACATTATTTACTAAAGCATTTTTTTTCAAACATAGCCCACCCAATGAGTAGTATTTAATATATTTTTTGAGAATATACGATTCAGTAAAACGGGGTGACGTATAATAAAAGAGGATTGAGCTCGTAAAAACGAACGATATAGCTATACTTGACGATATAGCAATATGATGTTTTGGCGATTGTACAAATCTCCCATTTTTATATTAAAATAGAAAATCGGTTTTATTTATTTTTTCTTTTATCGTTGCACGTATTACGCTTCGACGTTTTCAAATGTCGTGAAAGGTGACGGAAGTTATCTTTTGTGCAATGATATAGAATTTATACGAACAATAATTCTAACCTTTAATTTTATTGAAAAAAATGCAATTCGGTATGAATTTTAAATGTAGAATGAATGTATATTTGATAATTTTATTGAAAGTGACACGGACTCTCCTTTTAAAACCTTTTCTGTTTTTCTCGTTATTAAATAAATAAATTATGGAAATCATTATTTACGATCGGGTTCGTGGTGCAGTGATCAACAACAATTGTATTTGCGACGAATCCTACGGGTTCAAGTTTCAGTACGAACAGCGTTTTTTCAAATAATTTATCGATTTCTGTTCGAAGGTATGGATGGATGTTTGGCATATCTAAAAAACTCCTACTACTCTTTAACCCTAAAATAACGGGCTTTACGTGATCTTTTAGCTAACCACTAGTCTTATTCTATCTCTATAAAAACAATGATATTGAGCAACTGAGTAATAAACAGTTTTCATAGTAAAACGAACATGGTTAAAAAACATGTACAAATTAATCGGTACGTTCATTGAAAACACACCTTTAATTCATTGTATTTACTACCGGGTATAATTCTCGCATATTTGCAAAATTTTGGTTTGCAAAAAGGAAAAGATGCAGCGAGTTGAAAATACTCACTATTGAGATTTTTTTCAAGCACAACAAAAATTCTTATTTCATATCAACACGCGTCGATGTTATGAAATTTTTGTTTTGCGGACAGTTTATTAGAATTTTCTTATTTTAATTTAAATTTAAGTTGTACTAAAAATAAAAACATCACAACATTTGAGCAATATATTATTTTACCAAAACACAGCAGCGTCCACTCAATTTATTAAATAATTTTACTTGTTATAGCGGATAACAATATTTTATTTAAATCTTTGACTACCTATCTTAAAGTTAATTGAAAATAAACATAGAAACAAACACCAAAAGACTCTTTCATTTTGAATATAAATATTAACTAAATTAATAAAAAATGTAATGTAATAAACAACATGAATCCATTTATAAATATGAAAATCCATAGAATGGAAATTTAACGGCATACCATTTTTATAACCATCGAGTTTTTGAATCGCCTGGAGACACATAAAATAATTACGTTTCCTAGTATAAACATACAAGCAATGAGCGTATATGTATTTATTAAATTGTATTATGCACAGGAAAAAGGATACTATGGCTTAATGTTTCGTAAAATTATACAATATCGTTGTTAATTTTCTGCAAGCACGTATCTCGACTTTGTCAGTTTTGAGTTTTTTGATGTAACGAACTCGTATTCTAAAAAAAACTGTTTCATGCTTTCCTTTAACTTAATACAAAAACGCAAATAATATGGTCATGTGTTATGCTTAGCATGAATAATAAAATAGCATAGACGGAAATTTTTTGCTTCCTTTCTTATTAACTTTCTCAAGATATTGACGACAAAACCATTTCAGTGGTGTTTTATATCTTTAGCTGTAGAATAAAGTTCATTTATTTGTCTTCTGAAAACTTTTACTTTTTGTAGAAAATAACCAACAATATTTACTATAAATATTTAAAATTTAAATTCTAGATTTATCCATGGAATAATTAAATGCAACAAGTAAACATATCTAGATTCAAAATTATGGGCTTTTGTAGATATTAAAAAAAAATTGTAAAGACGAATAATTATTGGTAGATTTGTATGATATTTGTATTTTTGTTTTTTATTATAAGAATGATAATTATTTTAAAAGATGATGTAAGAATAATATTAAAATATATGAATCATCTAAAAATTTAATCATCAAAATATTTTTTATAAATCACTATTGTGAACTAAATGTCAAAGTAAATCTAAAAGATGTAAAAAGACCCACCCAATGACCAAACCCAAACATTCTCATAAGAGTACAGAATATTTACCGCTAGTTTTTACGGAAATGTAATTTCTATTACTAGTAAATAACTTCCAATAAAGTAACTTATAATATTTCATTTCTGAGAGTTCAATCAGATTGTAGTCTGTTTTTAAATTAATAGCTCCGTTCAAAGTCATATTATTGTTAGCGAGATGGTGAATTCGCTTCATATATTGAGATTATGTAAGTTTTTCACATTTATCCATTATTTACGCATACAGTCGATGATAAATTTCAGGAAATAAAACCTATTGGGAAAAACTTTAGCGATACAATAGCATGGTCGTTTTCATTGGCGTGCGGGAAACGGGTCTGCCTGCTTAGGGAGGCAACTTTATTGCTCTGCCACGTTTAGCTCAAAGTTAAATACTTACAATAAAATGGGAAAAAGCACCAATCATTTGGTCCGATTTTTGAGTCACCAATATTTTTAACGGTATTGATACATTGTAATAAACTTATTTTATATCTAATCCAGCGTACAAATAAATAGTTATACCACACATAAGATTTCGATTAAACTAGGTTATTTATTTAGCCTAGACATTAAAAAAATTGCCGACAACTTTTTTATTAAGCTTTCAGCTGCCTTTTTATATCTTGAATTAGATGTTTTGTCGTATTTCAAAACATTAATCTATCTTCATGGTATAAATACGCGCGGCAGTTTTAACGTATCTCGTCTGTTAGCTCTAGTTTATTAAAAGGTCATTTTATCATTATTACTATTAATATACCAGGAAAAGATACCACCTGTCAATATATACTCCCAACTCAGATAGAGATATAACAGATAGTTGCAGTACCAACTAGGGCATCCAATCCCGGGATCCCGTTAAATTTTCTGATCCCGAAATCCCGGGATTGATATGGTCGCGATCCCGGGATTTCGGGATTGAGAAATTTTGAGGAAATCCCGAAAATTGACAAGAAATTGGCAAATTGTGGATTTCAAATTTGTTGGTGAGCTAAAAAAAAACGAGGTTTTGTGACAATCTGGGAAAAAAGTATACCAAATTGAGGATTTCAAATTCTTCGGTGAGCTAATAAAAAACGAGCTTTGGAGATAATCTGAGGAAAAGTATAGGGAATTGAGGTTTTTAAATTCCTCGGTGAGCTAATCTCAATCCCGGGATTGAAAATTAATCAATCTCGAAATCATGGGATTGGAAAATGGCTCCGGGATTGGATACCCTAGTACCAACAAACAATGCTCCCACGGAGTGCGATACAGAAAATGTGTTTTAAATACGTAGTTAATATATAGTTGAAAACAAAAAAAAAAAATTGATAACATCCCAGTCATGGAATCAGAACGGGAATGGTCGAAAATTATTTTTTATCGATCATCTTGAACGATGTGGGGCCTTAACCTTATAGACGTAACGCAAAAAAAATGTATGATTGTATTGGTGTGGATGTATGGAAAAATATATATGCTAAGATGTTAGCGAGAACGACAAAATCACAAATCAATTGTCAAAACTACAATTGAAAGCTTCCATAATTTGGCCTCATTATAATTAATTATACCAAATTATGGGAGATTTCTATTGTGATTTTGACGTTTCGGTATTCGATGACACCCCGAGTATTGTCAATAATTTATCTTCTTATCAATCAAGATTCTTTTCGCAACCAACTTTTAGCTTATTTATAGGATTTTTTGAACTGAAATTGTCTTTGAAGCAACTGCTTAAGACTATGTGACACAACGTCATGTTTTCGAAAACTAACTAGCTAATTAGCTCTGAGCGGCACAAAATCGCCGCTAAAATAATCACTGACGTCCAGTAATTTATATGACACAAAAGAAGAAAGATTTTTTACAATCATTGTGCATAAATTAAGAGTTTTTTTTGTTAAAAAAAAAATTTGGCATTGCAGCTAATACCAGTGCGCTAAACATTTTAAAGTTGAAAGATCATACAAGAAGTTTTTACGAGAATTTATTGTAAGTCACTCCGGATCAACTCGAGGTATTTTAACATCACAACACACACGTCTTAGGTTTCAAATGTAAATTAAATTTTCTAAATTTGACATTGACCTTAACGGAAATTAAACCCAAACTCACCTAATCGGTAGAGTAACTTCGAATCAACTAGATCACAGTGGTCGAGTTGATCTCGTGTGACTTTAAAATTCTTATTAACTTGATCTCACGTGGTTTTACAACTTCATCGTCTTGGCTGTTATAAGTTGCAATCAAATATTTTTATTTTGAGTGATAAAAAGAAAATGCATACTTTTAAATCGTAGTTTAGATAAAATGATATTTTTTCTGCTAAGCTCTTCAAGCTTTGCCAGATAGTGTGTAGACAATGTACAAGTGTCAAAATACAGGATGCTGCTCTCATCATCTGGGATTTTTCTTCAATGTCCTCTGAACGGGAAGTGTTGCGAAAGATGACCTTATCAGCTGTACTAACTTGGTGGCTTATATTGATTTTTTTTTCCGAATCTGCGCTGTTCTGCGGAGAATGTATAGACTTATGTATACATATAGAAACTCCATCATTAATAAAGGTTCGAACTTTTAGCACAATAAATTACAATCAACTGGGATTGGGTAACTACTTCTTAGTGAATCACAGTTTTAAAAACTGAATATTTAATATGTATAACGCTGTTACACCTTGGGAAACGTCTGCTAGTATAAAACGTTCGGCCGTGGTAGATGGTGGTGGGAATTGCAATACTCCAAACCTTTTTTTTATTCTCAAAACGAGTTTTAAGCTAACCATAAAAGCTTACCACTAAGCAGCAATAAACATACTTTCGTAACGCAATAGAGATCAATAAAATCAATTTACACCTCACGTTATAGACCCGATTCAGATCTGAACGTGGCAAGAATAATTATTTAAGCATGACCGTTTGTTTTCAGGTGATATTGAGTATATGTTAAATTTCTCTTTATTCGTTATATCAATGTAACACCACTGTGATACGCCGCTTTTTGAATCAATTTTATTTACTTTGAAACGGTCTCGAAGAATACTTGACGTATACTTTAATTCTATAGTTATTTGCATGTCAGGAAATAGAAGAAATACTATACGCCCTTTTATCTTTTTGATGAATTTTAAGACTGCTTTGAGTAATATCGCTGAGAATTCAGCCGAGAAATATAAATGGAATTTACGCAAGACAATTGATTACGTAAGTTATTTCGTAGAAATTTTAAATAAAGTTTCAATTTGTCGCAGTTTACATTTAAATAGCCAACTCATAAATTGCTTACAGTTTTTTTTTTAACTTTTCCAGTATTAATAAAATAAAACTATAATCATTTTGACGATAATAAGCTATGTCAAAGTAAAAATTGGTACCTATCTAAAAGAAGGATGTATGGAAATCAAATATAGAATATAATGGCATGTCAACGTCATCAGTAAGCCATATTTTGGCTTAGAATATAAATACGAAATGTCAGAAACATCTTTACTTTATATGTCAGCTTGAATAAACTTATATTTATAAGCAATTTTATGTCAAATTTATCCTTTTATTTACAAAACATTGTATTTTCGCAAAAAAAAAAGAAGAATACATATTTTAAACTATAGTATTTGTTAATGTAGACTCTACATTGCAGAGTATAGTTTATAGATTACTTATAGACTTTTTTTTAGAAAGTTACATGTTGATCAGTAATGACCTGTACGTCAGTAATAAATTTAATATAATATAATAATATAGTAACATATAAATTTGACTTCATTGAAAACCTCTCCGTTTATATTAAAAATACGTGTTTTGCTCTTTACCGTAAATAGATAGTTAATCCAACATGAGAATAAAATAATCTATCTTTCTATTTCATTTATTGTACTTTGAAATTGGATTATCCCAGACTAACATTTCAACTATTAGACTTGATCTGACCAAATAAATGTATGAAACGATAAGAAGACCAAAATCCTGATATAAAACCACTCACTAAGCTTTAAATGCTAGGTTCTTAGAAAAATACCCACGTCAGAAGACGATCTGTCGACAAGCCTTAAGATATAAATTCAACAAATACATAACTAAAGTACTTGGTTAAGGACTTATTACTTTATAAAGTTTTTATATAGGCCACTGGAAAGCCGGATTCCTGTAGCCAGTAATATTGTTAAATTATATACAGCATGTTATCTTGTATAATAATATGTTACATAACGGAGAAATTTCCTAAAGGGAAAGCATAAAATTCTATTACATATTCACCCCGTTTTTAGTGGATGTAGATTTTATATGACATTGTCATTCGTGTTTTATATCAACATGGTTTCTAAAGTATACGCAATGAAGTTATACAATTTTGTATGATAATCTTATTTATTTTCAAAAAATTGTACTCCATATTATTTTTAAAAAACCATGTCCACTCCGAATGTCGAGCATATGGTCTCTTAATTGAGGTATCTCAACAGAAGTTTTTCTGCGAGAACTGTTTGTTACTCAGTCACTCAACCTCACTTTTTTCAAAGCGAGTAGAAGGGAAAGAAGGATGAGGCTATAACAGGACTAGTGGTTGCAACACCCAGCTATCAAAGAATCAGAAGGATGGGAGGAAAGGAAATTATGTGAATTGACATCACAAACACCCAGTCTTCGATCACAACTTTGAATTGAATAATTCTCAAATTCAGTGTGATCTGACCGGGAATCGAACCCAGACCTGTGTGATCTCTAGCAAGCTCTAACCAACTGGGCCACAGCAGGCGACAAATATTATTAGATGAGTATTATTTAAAAATCGATTGTAATAAAACGGGTCGTGGCACAGCGGTTATCGTCGTTGGTTTCCACGCTGGATCTCACGGGATCAAATCTCAATACAAAGAGAATTTTTACAATGGTTTTAAACATAGTGATACATTTATTTCTTATATAAACACGATAAATTTATTTACTGAACGTCAGTTCAAGTTCATCCGTGCACTTGAACGCTTGAAGATGCCGAACGGTGAAACCTGGGTCGTGAGTAACAAAACTTGTGTGAATGTACATACTTTGAATGATTTATATTTAATATTGAAATTCCACGACGCACCTTTAGTCGAAATTTTAAATTATATGGATGCTTTGTTGTCTATATAATCTCTCTCACCATTCTAATTAAAAAATATTGAGTGATTAGCTTATCACTATCCTTGTTCTAGTCCTATTCTTTTTATCTCTACTTTTCGTAGAAAAACTCTATTAGAAGGCCATATGCTTCAAATTTAGAGCGGACAATGATTACAAAAAAAAAAAAAAAAATGGATTGAATTCCCAACAAAAAATAAAAAAATATATCATCACGAAGTCGAGCGATCATGAAGACTACTTACTCATTAGTGATAATTGTCAAGAGAGATACCTCTACTTCATAAATATGACCAATTATGCTAGGTTCTTAGAAAACTAAAATGTATTTCCTCTCACATTAGTAGACAGGTAGTTGATTATGAGTTTTACAACTTTTGAACTTTGTACTTAATATTTCTATGTACCTACAATATTTTGAATCGTAACTTATAACCCGTCAAAGGAATTTTCAGTAGAAATAATTTCGTAGCCCTTAAATGTTATTTCATGGCAGTTGGCCGTTGAAAGAAAATTTCCTTATTTATGAGTTTCAGAAATATCTTTTTGTATTTGTATTTAATAAATAGGATTTTTATACAGTCTCTTTGCAGTACTTTAAAATATCATAAATTTATTCATTTAAATTGACTCATTTTATATGAAATCTCTTTAACAATCTGTAACGTTAATTTTATTTAAAAATATGTAAATTTTTGCTTAGTCAACAATCAAACGATAATTAAAGAGTCTTAAATAAATATCTTGCATAAATTATAATATTTTTCTCTTTCATATAATCCATATTCCATATAAAATAATGTTTTCACGTAATTTATATTATCTCAAAATGACGAAATCGAAAAATATTCTTCATTTAAATATATAATACAGTGGAACCCCCAATTACACTACCCCGAATTACGCGCTGGCTTGAAATATTCGCCGCAAATCTCCCAATTGTACGGTCGCATTCCATTGTCGTTACTACGAGACGGTCGTCTGTGCCGCGTATACAGTCAAATGTTGGCTAGCGTCTGTGTATTCCACACGTGGCAGACTATACACGTATAGCGGGTGACTGTCTATGTGTGGGATTTTGGCGCGCTTTGCATTTTATCACTTGGTAACTAAATATTTCGTCAATATTTTTTTTGGATATCTTAGTTTTGCATTTTTTGCGGAAAAAACCAAATACCTAATTTTGTATGAGATTCACACCCCCAATTACACTACCCCGAATTACACTGTCCCGACTTTAGTGTAAATGGGGGTTTTACTGTATAAGTAAAAATATTCGATACAAAATTTTAATTGACACTTTTTTAATTTGTTGGTTGAGACATTCAATTATATTTAGTATCAAAGATCACTGTAATTACTATTATGTATAATTTGAAAATATAAAACATTTTTTTGCTTGTTGTGTGTCATATCTTTGACGTATTATTATAAAAAGTTACAATCATAAAATAATAAACATAAATTTTACTTTGAAAGCCTCGTCTGTAAATATATTTTTTCATCCGAATGGCTTGGAGTATTAACATATTCTTAGAATACATTGATCTCACGTACTAAATTAGGGAGTGTAATCCATACAAGTACCGTAAAGGTTTCTTTATCTTCATATTGGGTTTTCTCGGAAGATTTCATTTTATTTCTGAATAATTTTATGGTAATAGTTATCATATGATGGAAAAAAATAAGATATTTAAAAAGCAATCGAAGGCGAAGGCTAAAAACTTGTTTTTGTATGTAATCACAAACCATATAAGTATAAAACCGACGTTTATTTCAAAGAAAAATTATGACATAATACATACTGTTTTAAATATAAGGCTCATGAAAGCAAAAAAAAAAAATCGTATTAAATTATTTTACCTGTAGAATCCACCAATTTATAATTGTATTATCTTCGATGAATTTAGCGGTAACTTTGTGGAAGTTCATTTTTTTATATAAATTTAAATATGATAACTTTTTTATTCCACTTGTATATATAACGTTGTTATCCGTAAACCTTCCGATGATCATCAAAGAGGCGATGCACTTGACACATTTTGTAACACAACACGTGTAATAACAAAGTTATCAAATTTAATTTTATATTATAATTTTATTGTTTATATACATAGTTATGATTTTTAAATAAATAATCGCTGGATAAAAACTATTGTAATAAAATTTTGTTTTATATACATTTAACTGTTTTACAGAGATGTTAAAATTAACTTTTGACAACATAGTATTTGAAAATCCGTATACTTCAAATGTTTATATGTAATTATTAATGTAAACTTTTTTATTATGATTCAAATGAAAATCTATAAACTCATATCAATTGATCAAGCCACTCCTACGTGGTCGAGTGGACAAAGTCGTTGGCTTAGATCACCGGCTCGAATCCCAATATGGACAGTTTTATAAATTGATTATTCAATCAATTTGTGAATTTATGTCCGAAGGCATGGATGTTTTTGATGTCTTGAACTCTCCCCTCTCACCCATACTATTCTATAAACGGGGCGTAGCGAGAGCGATTAGCCAACCACTAGTATTGTCTTACTAGTATCCCTATCCTTCTATTCTTTCTCTCATTGGAAGCAAAGAGCTTGAGCAACTGAGTAACAAACAGTTCTTATAGGAACACTTTTGTTGAGATTAACTACATTTGAAGTCCATATGCTCAACATTGGGAGCGGTTATGGTATTAAAAAAAATATCATAGTTTTATATTAGAAGGCAGAGGCATCTGTTTGTTAGTCTACATTCCTTCCTAGATATGAGAGAAAGTGATGAACGATTCACTAGTCTTTTTCCTATTATAGCTCTATCATTATGTTCTTCAAAAAAAGAGGTTAAGCGACTTAATAGCAATTAGTTATCATTAAACAGCGTCTATTAAGATAAGGTCCATTATGAGTCTTATTTTTTTTATGTAAATATCATACTAATTTTGCATTTCATATAATAATATTTTCATGATTTCTACTGAGACTTTGCCAAAATTTGATTTGATTAATCTTAATTTATGTTACATATTTTAAATAACGAATATTTAATGGAGCTCTCAATACCTGCACACTTCATCAGGTACAATACAACTCCTCTTTGAAGTATCGTCACAACTTTCAACAATTTCCCTTTGTTCTTCCATTCTCTTGTTAATTAATAATAATATACACCAAGGTAAAGTAAAACTTTGCCCAAACATCATTCCGAAATGGCGGCGAAAGCCTTTTTTGTTTTTTTTTTTACAAAAACATAATGGTGAACTCAAATTATGCTGGGAATGCGGTTTTAGAATTTATTTACCATCCGCCATTTTAAGTAAACTCTCTGAGGACCTTCATTTAAAAAAAAAACACACGAAATATTTCAATAAAAAGCTGCAGCGTTTTTTTGTTTATTACAAGAATTTTTTACACTAACTATTTTAGATAGAAACCTACAATTGAAATGTGTAATGAAATAAAAAATCATAATCTGAAAAAAATATATTTGGTGGATCGCAAGATTATTTTATTAACTATGTATGTTATGTATGCATGAACTTCATGTTTCGGCCACTGTTGTATAGTGGTATAGAGGTTTGCTCTAGAAATAAGATGGTTTTTGTTTAATGTCACGTCATTATCAATATCAATTTTGGTATTATTCGATTTTATATTTAAGATTTTGGGCATGGGTTTTCGCGACGGTTTTCTCATTATGTGTGATTTAAAAAACTATAATATAAATATTGTGTATTGAATATATTCACTGTTATGTCAAATATTTTCTTTCATGGACAATTTATTTATTCAAAAAAATAGGATTCTTAGGACTCTTAGGATTCCACGGTTTTTATATGTATGAATAAAACTTTAGGGTGACATCGCTTTGAAAATGGTGGTAATCACACGATATTTTAAAATTGTTATATTGTTTTTCTTTAGGAATCTGAATTTCTTGCCATTGTTTATGATATAACGGAGCACATATAATATCAGCAGATATTTAAGTGGGATGAATTGTGTTGGGTATCTCATCTTCTTGATTTCTTTTCATCTAGTTTTGGGTGCTATTAATTATAACAACTTTTTTACTTACAAGTTTATTTAAATTCTGCGTTAGAGTAAAAATACACTTACATCAAAGAAGAGAGATCACCCAAAGGGGTATAGTTGTTAAGTGAGTTGAATATGTACAGTTATTTTTGTACCAACGTTTGCTTCAAACCACCACAACCAGCAAAATTTCTTGCTACCGTATACAATTCTTATTATTTTTTAATCATTTACCACAATGCGAGAAACCGTTTGCAGAACGTTCAGAGCACATACAAGCTGAAAGCCGGCTGTTAGTTGAGCTTACATTTAACTTGGTTAAAATAATAGCAACCCTTTATAAAGAACAAGAGAGTGTTTCCATTTGAGAGCATCTATTCTAATTTGGTTAGCGTATGCTTAACTCTTAAAACTCAGAGTGGTATGCCGCAGAAAGACGGAGCTAAACACAACTCATAATATTAAGCTGGATATGTTTCATACAGTTTTATATTTTATCGTTAGCATTTTAATCTAACGATGTATTCAAAATAAACCAGTATCAATTTACACAAGATTTTGTTGTTCTTATACACACAGGTGGCAGTAATATTTTACAAAAATACGGATAAGGCTTAAATAAATGTTCATAAAGACAACTAATCTGAAAAACTTATATATATAATATATTATATGAACATATATCAGTGTTTTTTTTTAAAAAAAAAAGGTGGAAGAACTCACTTCTTGTATTTTTTTTTCTAATCCATGTGCGTTCCCAGTTTGAATAATTTGGCTTCTTAATGGAGGTATATCAACAGATTTTTTTTACGAGAACTGTTTGTTACTCGGTTGCTCAACATGTTTTTCCCTTTTCAAAGGGAATAAGAATAAAAGAATAGTGGTAGGACAGAACTAGTGGTCAATTAATTGCTCTTGCTTTGCCTCATTTATTTTAGAGTTGGATGACTGGGTGGAATTATTTTAGACATCACCGACACCAATGCCTTCGAAAAGAAATCGATTGAAAAAAATACTGTTCGTACTAGAACTCGAATCTGTGAGATCTGTCACGGAAGGCTTGTTTTCTTCTCAGTGACCACCGATATACATATATATATATATGTATCGTTTAGCAGATCTAGCTTTTTTTCTACTGTCTTACTTTTACCATTTCAAGCCATGCATATTTGAGGTGCTCAAAAGACAAACAGCACATGTCCAAAAGCAGAGTTTTGGGTAAATTCGATTTAAGTAAGCATGGTTTCCTAACTCTTAACTACTAATTTCTCTACATACAAAAAGCTTTAAATGTGTATTGAGGATTTTTATTTTTTACCCTTTCAAATCAAAAGGTTTTGAGACATCTGTCAAGCTTGTCAATCATACACAAATGACTTAAGTCACAAAGCTAATTTATTTAACAAAAGAGAAAAACAGCCAAGCGGCACATGGGCTTATATAAGTGAAAAGTTAGTTGACTTAAGCTATTTTTCCAATTATGAAATGTTTACTGGAGAATTCAAAATAGCAGATAATATGGGCAAAGCCAATTGTCGTTAGAGCTCTACATTTAAAATACACCTAATTATAATTATAAAGCTTACAAATTAAATATATTCATTCCATTTTAAGTCAGAGTTCTTTTGTCAGTTTTTAACAAAAGGTGTTTGTGACCTAAGAGACACTGAATTCATTATGAAATAAATGTACCCTAATGTGCTTAGTGCGAATTCATAATGGTACACTTTAAATGCGTTAGTACCCTTTACAATTATTACAACATTAAATGTGTTTGTATCATTAAAATCGGAGCAGTAACCGACTTTTCACCGTGTTTATAATGTCACTAATTTAAACTTGTGAGATTATTTGACGCGGGTTGCTTCTTTATAAGAAACCCTCTGGTTTTTGATGACCAGAATTTACAGCGTTTATATTCACTAGATTACAGCTTTTTTTAAAAATAATGTTTACTGTTTTAGTTACAATAAGCTAGTTTTATTTAGCCAAGAATAAAGTTACCTCTTTCAAATCTACCACATAAAAATACTAATTCAAATCACTGACCGAGATTCATAGCCTATCAAAATTTATACTACTAATATCTTACTTTTCTCAAATTTAAACAAAATATATATAAACAGTGCAGTTGTATTAAATTCAGGCACTATTTTTGCAATGTATACCTTCATTGAAATAAAAAATTGATCGTTTAATATTACCTTCAAAGCTCTCTATACCCCTATTTAAATAGACAGAAAATTTATCTGAATACGATATTTTTATACTTAAAAAATAACTAACAGTTTATTTGCTGGAAATTCCTTACATATTTGAAATTCAGAGTTTGTCGACGTAAGCTCGTTGATGCCTTATATATTTTTACAAATACCGTTCTGTAAACAACGCTTAAAATAACTTATATACCTTTTCTTTGCTTTTGAAACATTAATTAACGGTAAGTTTATTGACGTATGATAACTAAAACATTTCTAAGTCATTTTTTTTCTCAGTGTGGACAGTAGTGCACAACATTTTTAATTCATGTGTCACTCAAAATAAAAGTTTATTTTCCAACAACTTCTTACATATTTTGTCGTCATATTTTATAAACAAGCTCAACAGTATTATTAAAGATAAACCACAATACCTATTACATATCACACAAAAAAAATATTCCAATAGAAATAATAAATATGTGTTTTATTTACACATAAATATAAAATTGAGATCAAATCTTTAAATCTATATTTTTTAATTCTTACTTATTTATCAGAACAGAGTAGCTATTACGCGAAAGTAAAAATGTAATTAGTAAATTACTCAAAATTAGATACGTTGGATAAGAAGACATGATAACATTAGAGATATTTCAACATTTCGACACTTGAACATTACCAAACAAAAGTGTCTATGACAATTCGAACTCTTTATCGCGCAGTCAAATAAGACAAAACCTCAATCAGGAACAGCAAGCAACAAACAAAAAGAACAATATTTTTTTTGATATTGAAATAAAGTTTTATTTATAAAAAATATACGTAAAAAAATACGTTTCTTCTCTTATTTTTTACTGTTGAATACGTCTTTCTTATTTAAATCCATTGAAATAAACATTTTACCATTGAGTCAATAAAACTGATACTTGAGAAAAGTGGTAAGTAAAATATTCATTAAAATTACCACTAATGTGTATTTTTTGTAAATAAAAACAACCAAAGATTTTTTAAATTAAATTTATTTTTCAAATTCTCGCAATACCATTCCGCAAAATAGCAATAAAGCCTACACAGCAAATCAACTGCGGTAATTGCCAAAAACACTTGTTGGTTTATTATTCAGTAGAATTTCATGAAATGAAATATTACCGCAGAAACGCTTGGATGCCATTAAAGTAATACAGTGTGCCTTCAATTTAAAAATTGATGGAAAAATATTATAGATTAAATGTAAACAGTCAGGTTTCACATTAACAATAAATGCCCACAAAAATAATCAGAATGTGGAAATCGTTTTATATTTTAATACTTAAAAGTTTTGAGACAATCAACTTTCAATATTATATTTGTTATCGCAATATGTATTAAACTTATCCATAACATCCTAATACCACCTTTTAAGTGGTACAAAACGATCCAGAAAGCTGGAAGAAGCATTGGATAGTGGACGCTTTACACTTTCCGTTCTACTCGGTTGCAAAGTATAGAGCCCAAATGCCAGATTGGATGCTTAAACACAACAATTGTTTAATCTTCTTGAGATATTTATTGAAACTTTTGTGAATAAATTATATACGATATTTATATTATGATGTTTTTACTCTATTTGATCTTGAAAACGGGGTAAAGACTTAACCGATGAACGGCAAACCACGGCTTACGGGCCAGGTACGGTTCTTCAAACATCAACTCTTAAACTTATTGTTTTTTTACCCTAAATTCCATATATTTGTTTCATATTTATGGCTCTCTGACACCTTTTATATTCTGTTTCTTTAACACTTGAAAATTTGTCGACCCAGAGGTAAAATAAGTTGTGTACGAACTACAATTATTCAAATTTGTTTCAACGTTCTGTTGAATTACTTTCAAAGAGTGACTTCATTAAGAAGAAAACATTATTCAAAACCGAAATTCGCTTTGTGAAAAAAATAGTATTCATTCTTATAAATTGTATTTTTTTTTTGTAGTTCTTTATGATAACTTATTTTATATTAAATCATGACCATTTATTTTTTTGTAGACTCATGAAATAAATTTCTCTAAAATGCTTTTAAAGCTATAAGACATTGTTGGATTTTGGTTTTTTCGATTATTTAATTTCCATAATCAACGAGAATATTTTTTTGAACTTCTGTTGACTCAATATTTCAGCGACTTAAATGTGAGAGCGAACTATTATTTTTAACTCAAACATTACGAAATTGGCTATAAATTTAATGTAGCCAAACGTTCTATCAGCATTAATCTAGAACGATATTATTTCACCATAATTACATACTCCGCCATTTTTTCAGAAAGCGCTCATTTTTTTACATCAGATGAACGTGATTCAACAAAATTCCGTTTTACTTTGATAAACTGAATAAAATTCATAAACTTGAATGTATAAATATTAATTTTATTCTTTATCAAAGTTGTCCCGTTCGTCCTGGCACAGAATGGTATTGGCATTCCAAACGAATATTACTGATACCAAACATGCTTTAATATTAATCGTAAATTTCTCAATTTATTTAAAAGACATTCATCGATTAATTTTTTTTCTACTATGACAAACAAGCCTACAATTCTTAATAAGTTTCTGTCAATTCATTCTTAGTTTTTTTTACCTATAAAATCGCATTGCTTATTATATTTAATAATTATTTATTGTTTAAGATTCTCAGGAAAGCCAAAGACATGATGTCATTGAAATATCATATTTCATATTATTTTATCGTATTTCAAAAATTTTATGTAGAAGAAAAAATATTTTTTCTCAAGTGCTCTGGGTAAAAAGGTTTTATAAGCCCGTTGCTCACATATATTGTATAATCATATCATTACGAATTAAATCAGTCAAAAATACCTCAAACAAACATTCATTTGAATTGTAAAACCTTTGTTTAGATTTTTTACTGAACATGCCGTTTGAAATGTAGGTATTCCATATTTTAAAAAAACAGATTTATCTTCATGAACACATAAAACATTATACTAAATGAAAAATGCAATTAGTACTGTTTCTTCCAAGCTGTAGAGTCACGTGAAAAAAAGACGACTCCGGCTCCAGCTTTAAAATAATTAACGACTCCAACTCCGACTCAATTTTTCAATAATTTCATTTTAACTTATATATATGTAAACCATCAGATCATCTTTAGTCAGCCAAGCATGAAATGTTAACACTTTTGACTATTTTGTTTAAATACACATCATAAACTATATTTTTTTTTTAAAAAATCGAGCCGCTCACTTTTCACGACTCCGACTACACAGTATCTTCAAAAAAATGTTAATTTTATAAATATATTTTTGGCTACTTTTGGCTACGCATTAAAGCAAGACTGGTGTAATGGGATAAGAGAGTAAAAACTGATTATTATATGTTGACGATTTCTTAAAAAATCTTAGTAAATAATCAAAAGTTGTATTACTTTCAAATGAAGACAATTCCTTCTAATTGTTATCGAATATATTATCTTAAGAGCGAAGTTTCATGGTAAAAAACGTGCCATCATCGATATTTCTAACACCAACTGGTCTCAGTTAATGAGATCTTCTTGGCACATAATGAAACATAGTATTAAAAAAAATAGGTAGGAAGAACGATTGAAATAAATAATACCAAAAAACCGTCTTCATAAATTTAGCTCGTGCTAAATTGCCAAAAATAATAGAAGCTGATACGGACGGGTACACGTTGAAAGTTCGCCTCAGTTGGTATGTTTGAAAAAAAACACAAGCATACTAACTAGGGATTCTGAAGTCTCGAGGTTTTCAAAGTCCCGGGACTCAAGGCGTGATAAAGTCAAAGTCACGGTATATCCCGGGACTCGAGACTTTTATTTCCCTTTCGATAAAATTATAATTTTATTAAAATTAAATATTTGCATGTATATATTTATGTATTACATACACTCGGCGCTTTTTGAAAGTATGGAATAGTAAACATCGCGAATTTTTAATACAATGTTTAATAATTATTATTTTTCTTATGTTATGGATGTGTGCAATGCTTACGGTTATTTTTTTCTAAGAAGGGATGATTACGGTATATGTAATGAAAATATATCAATGACGCCGCCGTCAGGAGTAAATTTATGACCGTAACTTCACAATATAGCTTTTAGACCATTTTTTGTCCTATTGAGACATTGTTATCTTTGTGAAATAGTGAAAAAATATTTGTACATAAAACAACATCAGGTATGAACATTTAATTTGAATATTTTGGAATTTGCTCTTGTTACAGTTATATTACAATATATAAACACATTGTATTTGAAACTTCCACGAAATTATAAACCCCAAACATCTGTTTTTCTATCTTGTTAAAACCCCGAGTAAGTGTGACGACCCGACCATGTCATGTCTTGGGGCTCCTATCTTATACCTGCTTTCTTTCAATACACATCAGTCCTTGTGAGGGCTTCTTAAACGCAGGAATTGTTTTTTTTTCAAAATTAAAATGTACATGTTATTAGCACATTATAAATCACAGTCACAATTCCCGGGAAATTTTCTAAAAAATCCCGGAACGTCTTGACACAGAATCCCTAATACGAACAAACAGAATGTATGACATAGATTTTGATACGTTGAGTACGACATCGCATTTGTGAAATTTAACAAATATTGTTTATCCTAACTATCATTCAGTTATTTCAATAAAACAAAAGAAATAAAGAGTTAAATTCAGGCATGTGACAAACCCCGTTCAGCTTTAATATAATATAATACTGTGTATATGACAGTAAACCGATAACTAACAATACATATATTAATAACACTAGCTAGTTCGGTGATATGAGATATTATGGTAAGAGGGAAGATGAATCGAGCAAAACGGTTGGGGAAAAAAATTATATGGTAACTAGTAAAACATGCATTATTTGTATTCAAAAAATAGTTTCGAATTCAACAATTTACTATCGATACAATCACTATATTATTCGGTCACTGTCATTTGGTGTGTGGTGTACCCTACAATCAAAATATAGACAGAGATAAAGCACAAATATTATTTATTTTAATGTGAGTGTCTACCTACACACTGTGCATTCTACCAAAATAGAAAACTTTACCAACATGCTTTGAATTGCATTTAATTTGCATGTCTACGTGGAAACGTGTTAAAATTCTAAGCATTGGTGAAAAATAAAAATAAATGGATGAGTGGAAGATATTGAGAGTCTAGATTTGGTCGGAGTTGCTAGACCTAAATTAAACGAATTCTCGATCGTAGCACCAATAAGAAGACTAAAAATATTATCTTAGTATAAAGGATGCATTAAAAAAGATTGGAAATATTAAATTAATGTTAGATTTTATCTACTTTTTCATGGCGGTTTGATGAGCTAGTCAAAATAATAGGGGGTTCGCCCACCCAAAGGGATTAATTTAAGGTTTCCATTTTGGGATTATCGGCAATTTTCAATTTAACGTAGCCATAATCATAATTTATTAATATAAAGGCTGAGATATTGCAATAGTTCATTTCAGTTTATTGGTAGTTCAATTTTATGCGGGTAAGCTGTTAATGAATTTCCAATTTTTTGGCAGTAACGAAATAATATATATTAGTCTCAAGATTAACTTTCATTAAAAACTAATGATTAAATCTACAACCACGACACAACTACGATTTATTAGCATTTCACATATAGATACACATATTATGATTGTTTTTTTTTTTAAATTTTAGTATTTAGTTGAGATTTTAGAATCAACATTTAGTGGCTTAATAAATAGTTGGATAATCAGTTCACCTTATCTATTCTCAGAAGATTACGAATAGTTTTCATCAATTCAAAACAAAATAAAGATTCACTTATCACACGTACCTGGGAGCTTAAGCCGCACCCGGATACATTATAAAATAAAGTTTTTTTTTAATTATTCTTATATTTCATCGATTATTTTTTTTATTGGAAAACTGTATTTAAGCGGCTATTTATATTTATAACTATAGCATTTGCCGAACCAAACTTTATAATTAAGAAAAAATATTACTGACTGAATTGACATAGAAGTAACCTAGTTCTGAAGAGGGCAGGGCGTTAAGTCAAAATATATTTTAACTACATGTATGTATGTAAATACAAAATAATAATTTAATAACTAAAATACATTGATTCCGTTTAAAGTTTAAAAATTTCATATATTAAAACATGTAATATTAAACCAACAAACTTCAGTTTTGATATTATTATAAATATAAACTTTTGCTTAATAAAAACACAATATTCCTTTGTACTTTATTCCACTTTATTTAAAAGGTCAGGACCGGTTTCGCTCATTGTGTCCATTTTTCTTATCAGTTGACAACGTTCGCAATAAGCGAAATCGGTCCCGACCTTTTAAATAAAGTGGAATAAAGTACAAAGGAATATTGTATTTTTATTAACATAATGCCTTTTCACCAAGTATTGACAGTAAACACTTTAAAAGTGACTTTTTGGTTTACAGCAAATTATTTCATTTAAATTCAATTAAATTCCTTTACTTAATTATTCGAATAAATAAATAATTTCTTATTAAACAAATTAATGTGTTTGCTCATTACACAGTACAGTTTTCAAGACGTAATCTTTTATTTAGTACTACGAAAAATGACCGAATAGTTGATTGTTGAAGAAACATTCAAATTTTTAACCAATTCTTTATAAAGTCGTGCACATCATGCTTTTTTACATATCCTGAATTGTATTCCGAATTCTATAAAAAAACAAAGAAAAAATGTTAAGCATAATATTTCTTTATCCAAAGGTATATTATCAATTGATTCATTTTCCAAAGCCCACGCAAACTTTTTGGAAAACCTTACATAATATCATGCTTTGCGAATTTCTTCGAAATGTCTTTTTCGTTTCCATATTATTTCTGCAATAACCGAGGTAACTTAAAATACGAGCCGTGATTCCTGAGCAAAAAGTCTCGGAAAAACTCTAACGACCACTAAGGTATTCAAACACGTTTCCCAAATAACATAGGATCTGGGTTTGAAATATCGTTTTGAGCAAAATTTTCCAATAACCAATGTGTAACAATAAATGGCGATAAAGCTATAGAGAACAACGTTATTACCAAATCGTGATTCTTGCAACAAAATCTGATTTCTACGCAATGCGGCAATATAAAAGACCTTTATTAGGCGATGCAAATAGTTTTAAAATATTTTTCGGAGTGCAACGTTGACAATACGTTGCTGTGTTCTCCATACAAAGTTACCAAGCTCCCTTGGTTTGCTTATAAACAATTTATTTTAAACATTCATAATTCTTAATGTATAATATTATATTTATAATCACAGCGAGATTAATATTCAAGTCAAATTAGTAAAATTAAGTTATGTATAAGAACTAAGATTTAGAAATATACATTCTCTTGACAGAATGAGTCTTACCCACCTACGTAACTTTGTTAAGATGGTAGGAGTTATGAATGGCGTGATCTCTGACTCATTTTCTTCCTCTCGCCACTTCTCCGTGTCCCTTTCCATACGTTAAACTTAATACCGGCTTTTTAATGTGCAAGTTATCAATAACCTATGTCTTTCTTACAATAAATTATTATCGATTTTCTAACTATTTTGAAAACATATTTTTTGTGATTGATGGGAGCTTCTTAGGATTCTTTTTAGAGGATTAATAAACTTGTCAAAGATCTAATAGTTCATTTATTATTATAAACTATCAAATTTGTGTGGGTGTCTAGTCAAACATTAGATTGACTTTCAAATCTCTACTCTTTCTGAAAACATAATCGTCAATATTTCGACCTTCATTCTAAGAACGTATTAAAGTGTTTCAGCTGGAAAATTAGTTGATGAATTCCTATAAATATTTAATTTGGTTCTGATAGTTTAAGTTGTCCGATAAACAATTCTATTTTGAGATTTCTATTATCTTTATTCAATACATATTTAAATTTTATCTTAGCTGAGTAAGTCAAATCTGGCGTCAGATTATTTGTTTACAAAAGGTTACTTTGATACTATAAATTTGAGTTAAGAATACATTTTCACTTTTCAACAAGTTCCTGCATATTTTTAAGCCGCTACCTTTTACCAGCTTGCAAACTTTTAAATAAATAACATTCATACGCCAAAAATAAACTGCGATAAAAACCCGGGAGTATGTCGAGGGTTTTTTGGGGGAACAATTCATTTTAGATAAAAACAATTAATATAAAATTGGCGGAAAACTAAAGCCTCCATTCCTCCACCCATTTTGCTTACAGATTTTCCCAACTATATTATTATCATGAAAACATGTTTTATATAGAATTCTCATAAATATACATGTATAATTTAATAAACGATTGAAAAAATGTATGGCTTTATTTCAAATAATTAGTAAAACAAAACATAATTTTATCAGATTTGAAGATGTCTTGATTTTATAAAAGGCCTCCAAAATAGAATACAGAGTAAAATGCTAAAGTCAAGCTAAAATAATCTCTGGATACAAAGCCGCGTGTTATAATTTACGAATATTTTAACAAAGCAAATACCATATTTAATTTGTAATTCCCTTTGCGTAGCCATTACGTATGAAGGCAAACAGCCTCTAAAGATAAGGAAAGTAACATATTATATTACGACCAATATGTCTGTATCTCTGTGTATGTTGTATTGTATTTAAATTTTTGTCTTTATTAATTATTAATTATCTCTACAAATATTTCATATTATTTTATTAATTCGATTAAAACTAGTACGACATCTATGTAGTACTAGCTTACATTGGTAGTACCAAATTTAATCATTTTTTATCAAGTATAGTTTAAATATTATTGGCTGAATGTAAGCACATTGTTTATTATATTAAACAGATCTAAATACTATAATATAAAAAAAAAACAATGATTTTTTAGTCACCTAACCATAATTACTCATTCTTTATACTATATGATAAGAAATACCAGGGCTTTCAGAATAATAAATTGTTAGTTATTGCGATGTGACTATAAAATATATGTGTGAACATATACTTAGGCGAAAATTAATTATTTTATTTAATTAAGACGAAAAAATACTAATGTGTAATATTTTGTTTCAATGAATATATTATTTTACGTAAGTTAAGAAAAAATGCTATTCAGCTTTTGCTCATATTAAATTGTTACCACCAGTTTCACGCATCGTTAGCATTTAAAACTGAATCTTACTTTATTACATAATAATATCTATATTAAGTAGTCAAAATGGAATCAAATCTAAGCGATTAAGTAAATAATTGTTTTATTTAGTACTTATTTTTTTTATTAATTCTAAAATGACATTTTACTCCGTTTGACCTTAGCTGCACAATTCCATTACAGAGTAACGTCCGTTTTGACATTATTTTATCCGTTTTGGACATTTAAGTTTGGTATCATTTTTGTGGATTTATTTTCAATTGCTTACGTAAGAGCTTTGAATATTAACTATTAGTATAAAAATCATGTGTGCAGCTTGAAAATATATTTTTATTTATATAATAATAAAATTTATTTTAACGTAAGTAGACTACTTCCGGTGAACTTGTTTTTCGTTTAAATTAAAACTCAAAAAATATCAGTTTGTAATACTGTATTGTTGACAAAAATTTCTAACCTAAAAGTTTCTTTCGTTTTTGTTTTTAAATAAATCAGTTAATACAACCAAAATTTCAATTAGAATATTCAAAATTATTCTGAAAATATTACACTCATACCAATTTCATATTTTTATTTTCACTCAATTTCCATAGAAGCCAAAAATTCAGTCTAGATTTAATATTAATTTAAAAAGATTTATGCTTGAGCGTGTCTTTATGCGTTTCTTTTTTATTCGGCTCACCACTTCAAAAAATGATATACGCAGAGGTTGCAGCATCTTAGAATTTAATTAATATTTAGCAAGTACATTACATTTTTATAATATTATTTTAATATGTCATTAGTTGACTTAAAGTCAATTTTAAAATCAAAATAACCAATCTGAAAACTTTATAATACGTAATTCATCCTTTTGGTACTTTTAAAATAAATTAGGAAAAAGTAAACTGCTGAAATAATTAATATTAATCTACTTAACAAACGATGAATACGGTGTTAGAATTGTTATTATGGAATGAAATATTTTTTTAAATTCGCAAATATATAAACAAACTCTTTAATAAATGGGCAGAGAGGTAGCATTCACAATATTAGGGATCAAAATAGTTATTTAAATTTGAAGATGTTTTAATATATTGAAGATTTAAAAACTGTTAAAAAAAATCAAATGTATAAAAATAAATATAGGTGAAAGTTCTTTATCTGTCAAAATTTCTATAAACTAAATGAACAGCACAAACATAACTTTGTTACAAAGTTATATAACCTCGGTTCTAGATTATTGCGTACCAAATTATGTAAAGTTTTCCATCGAGTTTTCTTGATGTGCACTATGATGTAAGGCATATTACGAAAACTTTTCCGTTTATGTAAGCTTTCCATTTTTATTTCCTATAATTTATGAAATGACAATCATCATAATGAATCATAACTTACAAAAATACTCAAAATTTCTATGGAACATTCTTTTTTATACCCACTACTTAGGAGCAACTTAAGAGCATAATATAATACAGTATTCATATCATAAAATAAACTTGACTCGATTGTTAAAAGTCAGTAAAAAATAATATAGCTTTGCAATTCTCATTGTCAGTTTCTATTTCCGCAGCATACGAGCAGTCTCACATAAACTAATTGTCTTGATTGATCACGTGGTTGTGTGGCCAATTTTTATGTATAATTAAAACATTTGATATGTATGTTTAAGTCGTCAAAAACGGTATCATCGAATTGATATTTTGATACATTGGTGACCCAATTGATGTACGTTTTTTTATTCAAAGCGATTTTCATTATTCTTATCTTCGCACAATCCTTTAAGCTTAAGCGGAGCTTTGAGATAGCGAAGAATTTGTTTAAATAGTTATATTTTTTCAACTTCTCTGTGTATCTAATAACAAGGATGTTACTTACAAAAGTTTTTCCTTGAATGAAGTATATCCAAATACGCCGTCAACGTTGTATGAACTATGTCGCTACATTTAAGCAACAATATGAAAAATTGAAAATCTTTGTTTCAAGATGAAAGTATAGTGTTTCACATAATCTTATATATTTGTAACACAGTTTCACTGTAAACCCTGAGTGGTAATATCACTGTTTGGCATTTTTTTTAAACTACACTAAATGTTACAATTTCATTGGATTCATCATAATATTTATATTGCTTATAATGCCGTTCATAGCGCAAAACTGTTTCTGCCGATTGCCCTACTGTTACATTGATATAGCGATATGATAGGAATGCTCGTGGTTTTAATATTCTCATTTTATCGTTGGCACAACCATTTTCATATTAAATAGAAATTATGTATCCTTAGAATTAAAAAAAATATTAAAATAACACTCAATGTTGAAAATCAACTTATCCCATAAGAAATTTGTATAAAAAACAATATTTGGAAGTTGTGAAACACATCACTTTCAAATGTTAATTAGTAATAGCATATATAATAAATCTTGGACGTGATTAAGTAAGGGCATGTTTACTTTGTTAGCCGTAGCAATTATGATAATGTTCTACACGTCTACGCCACACTCTACGCTGCCTCTTCGCCGAGTTTGTCATTAATTTTACGAGTGCTAGCTTTTTTTGATTAGTCCTTTGAGGTTCGCAAAAGTTTGTAGACCAATGAAACACTTTCAAACTATCTCAATTATAATATGCAGTATTATAAATCATTCACTTAAATAAAATTGTTAACACGTAAATGTTAAAGCTAAAAGATTTTTCTTAATTAATTAGTGTTTCAGGAATTGAAATTGATGTTCACTTTTAAAGTTATCAATACAATTATTCAGAAGTATTTATAAAAAACGTGATTTAAGGTCAAGTTAATAATGAGGAAACATGTACAGTGTTTAATTCAAATTCTTTTTTCACATACAAAATTATGTTACGCATCAGTAAAATATATAATAATAATAAATTAATTAAAAGTCCAGTGTATGTTAAAAAAATATTTTATTAAAAAAAAAATCTTTGTTTAAATTTTGAATAAATACTTGGTCAAATATATTGTATTTTCCACAAATGAATTGTTATTAATATTATGTTTAAAATACTCTTATTCTTATGAATATTTTTAAGCCCGAAGCTTTGAATTTTGTTGTATTTGGTTTGTGTGCTTTGAGCAAAGTCATATGCGCATAACTTTTTAAATAGTTATTCATATACATTTTATTTTTTTTGTCAATTTTTAAAATCAATTAAATATTATCAATATCTCAAAACGTCTAACATAACATTCTTTAGTATTTTTAATATCTTTCGAAAGCATGTGCTGCCACGATAAAATGTCTCTTGGGAAATTTGAATAAAAATGTGATATTGTGGAAGATCAAACGAATAATCTGAAAGCAATATGTAAAGAAACATAATTCACCAGAGTTCTCGAATTTAGTTGACAAATTTTGTCTCGAAAGTTTTCTTGATAGTCTAAATATCTATTTGGGAATATTGTATCCGTTCAGATAATAAAATTAGTTCATGCAGACCTTTACATGTATTTGTTACGAGAGTAGATACTGTATCATAAAATCAAATTGCTGACTCAAATGATATGTAAATAATTTAACTTTTTGAATCACGAAAGGGTTAAAGAGAGATAAAACTATTGTAGATTTTAAATGTTTATTTGCTCGTGATATAACTATATAGTAGAGGTTATTTTAACCATATTATAAAAAAAAATTAGTTACTTGGACAAATTTTGAATGGCAATAACTATTTAGTTACCAACCAATACAAAATACGTTGAAACTATTCAAAACTTTTAAAGTTTATCATTTGACAAATAAATAGTGTTATATTCAGTTACACCAATTGAAGATAACTCATCAAATTACTGTTATAATTAAATTTTTAATTTTACTTTTTCCTACTACAACTAAAAATATTGTGCGAAAAGAGGTTTTAAAAGAGGTTTTTTTACTTACACTTAAGCCACTGTAAAATTAATAAATAAAATATAAAAAGTCATTCAAAAAGTAGCTTAAAAATATTAGATTTTTTTTTTAATAAAATAAGAAAAATATTCATAAAATGATAGATATTTAGAAATGCGCTGAATAAAACATTATTCATAAAATAAAAATGTGGAATTAAAAAAAAGAAGTAATATTTATAATCGGATTGGAAAAACGGTAGCATTTTATCATTGTACACATATTTTTTGTATAGACTATTGAAAGGTTATAAAAGTATCAAACAGAGCAAGGGTTCTTTGTTAGTTCCTCGTCAACAAAATACGAAAAAAGCCTTCAAACAATTAGTTCATGCCCATCCGATACAGAGGCGAATCTATTCTTCACATCTTTAGATAATGATGTTTTATTTTCCACAATTAAACATTTTAAATTTATTATTCTTATATAAAGCTGAATAGTAATAAAAAAAATATGAAGTTGAGAGTGTTTTTTATATTCCAATTAAATATCGCATTTCTATTATTTTGCATAATAATACAATCTAACTATTTCGTGATACTTATTAATACTTATTTATTAATAGCAAAAAAGCAGATATTTTATTTTTCTTATAATTTCTGCAATACCATTGATAAACTCTATACATAATGATTTTTTTCTTTTTCTGTTTCAAAAATATGTAGTTACAAGCGAAACAATCTTGTTTAGGGTTCTGGAACCTTTTATATCTTAATGCTACATTTATTAAATTAGAATCAAATAAGATCTATACATAATATAATATGCATATGTAAAGTGCATACATTGTTTTAAATGAAAGAAAATTATGCTATGAATCATTCGTTTTTAGTAAAAATACTGCATTTAAGTACAGAAAATGCCATATTTTTAATGAATTTACTCTGACATAGTAAATTCAGTGATATTTAAGAAAAAATTAAAACTACCTTCCTTTAAAAGAAGAAATAAAATTGTACAGTAATTTGAAAATATCATTTGTTTATTGTAGATGCGCAGTAAATTAATAATAAAGTTTTTTTATAATATTGTTGATTATTTGATGACTTTCTTGATATAACGTTTAAATAGGAAATTTAGTGGTATATATTTTTTTATATTTTAATTTATAATCAATTATTCGTAATATTTAGTTCTGATGCATTTTCAAGAATGATTAGCTTTACAACAGTGATGCGCTCCTGCGTTGGTGTGTTTGTTTTGACCTAAAAGGCTAAATGCAATATCCCTCGATAATTGAGTAAATTCAAAAGAAAGGTAAAGATAAAAGCAAGCTCCTTAGGAACGCTGTGTAAGCTCTGAATTCACTTTAATACTACGGAATAAGGGTTTTTGATTCTTCTAACTTTCTTGCCATCGGGGATTTTGGATTTTCTCGTTATCAATATATATATTTTGAATCGATGTTTATCTCAAACAATACTGTCACAATTTTTTTTAAACACATTCTTTTTACATATTAGTAACAAAAATTTTATCAATAGGTTTTTGTTCAGTTTCATTTTTTTTAAATGCCTTCTCTTTTTTCCTACTATAGTTGACGCTTTAGCACCGTTTTCGTGTTATATAACTCGATTCTCATGTAAGTTTTATACTGTTAAACATTAATAATCAAATTAAATTTCGTATGATTCTGTAAAGCACTCAATACTGAGAGGAACATTTGTTTGTATTTAAAATTATTTTCCCAATTGTTGTATAAATAAATGACATGAGGGTAGGAAATTTGTCGTCTCGCATTCCATATATATGTGCGTTCTTGAAGATGTGGGTGGATGAATGAAAATGGAACGTAAGTACATTATCATTGTTAAAGCAATTTGTGTTTAAAAATATGCAATTCATTTCTTCAATTGCTTAACATGTTGGCGATGTGTTTGTATCTTTTTTTTCACATATTTACTTTTATTGAAGTATATACGATCAACAAAAACAAAAAAAAAACAAATATTTAGTTAAAAATCTGTGAAAACTTTATAAAAAAAATCAAATCATTTTAAATATGTATAAGATAACATCAGACTCCAAATTGGCTGTTTTATTTTTTTAAAAACTTCAATTTATATATATGTTTACAATTTATAATCACAAAGGACTCCAAATAGTCTGCTTTATTTGTTTAACGTGTGCTAATTTTAATTATATAAGATAAAAACATTTTTTTAATAAAATACGATTTTTACAGATACGTCAAATGATAATTAGGTTAATGTTTTTCAAAAAAGTTATTACATAATTAAAGAAAGATAAGATCTGAAAGCAATCTTCTCACATAAGGCTTATGTCAGTCATGAGCTCGTATGAGGGTTATTATACGATGGGGAGCTGCATCATAGTAAGATACAGTTCATCCCATTTTGAGGGCAAACGAAGATTGTGGGGATGGTTTTTATTCATATTTTTGTGTCATTCATATAAACTATTCTGATTTAATCAATTTAATTAAAGATTTTGTCGTATGCGTCATCAAAGTAAGTAAGCCCATTTAATTTACCATAAAATGTACATAACTCGATTTTTTAATACTTCAAATGTAAACTGCTGAGAATAAAAACGTATATTGTAGGTACTAAAATAAAATGGGACTGTAAAAAATTCACGTTAATCGCGGGGTAATTGTAAAAATGTGGTTTCACTGTTGTATTTAATTTAAACAAAATTTAATTTTATTAACATGGTTACATATTGTACACAGTGTATAGGCCGCCCACTGTGATTTAGTTTGTTAGAGCTTGCTCTATCGATCAAGCAGCTCTGGGCTTGATTTCCGGTAGAGTCAATATCAAATTAAGATTTTTTCAATTTAAGTTTGAGACCTAAGATTTGGATGTTTGTGATGTCATTTCTCTTCGAATTAATTTCTAGTGACTTAAAGTAAACACCATGAAGTTTTTTTCGTATGATCTTTCAACCCTAAAATATTCGACGCAATAGCATTTTGGTCCTTGTACGAGATTTCAACATTTAATTATAGTAGGCGTGTGTTACATTTTCAATACCTAATCATCTTTTATCTCTAATTACCTCAATGCCCCAGCCATTTTTTTGACAAGTTTTATAGAAATTGGAAAACCGTCGTTAATAATATCACAAATCAATGTGTTCATATCAAATTCAACATAATATCAAAGTGAATTCGTACAACTTGAGCGCTTCTCTAATTAAATGTTACAAGAGTTTTGAAAAAAACCGAAATAAAATTTTTAATGCTGGCCGCAGTTAATTCAACGAAAAGCCACATTTTCCTACTTCTGGAAAATGCCTACAGATTCACACAACGTAAGTAAGTAAGTATTCCTATGGAGTATTTTTTAATTGTTTTCCCAAAACATTTTTTTTATCTAACAAAACCTGTATTAAATATTTCACAAAACTATAATTTATTTGCAGAGCCATGGAGTCAGAGCTTTGAAATCGGATTGTATTAACTGGAGTTGGACTCGAAAAAACTAAAAAATAGGCTATTTTCATAAAAATGTGTATTTAAATCGCTACGGTCAAAAGTGGCGCCACTGCATGCTACTAAGCTTATAAAAATAATAAAGCAATTCGTGTTTTAAGCTAAGGTTGGAGTTAGAGTCAGATTCGTCTTATTTCATAACAACTCTACAGCCCTGGTTATTGTAATTTGTAGGAATAGTATATTTGTATCTGCAGAAACATCAAACTAAGGTAACTTGGCATAGTGTCAGCAAGAAAACTAGAGCTAGAAATAATTGGTCATTAATACACCTTTAAATATATCAAAATTTCATAAACTTTAATAAATATACTATTAAAATATATATCACATATTTTATAAGATATTCTATAACAATGGTACAGAGCTGGATCGTTCATAAAAAATATATTCAACGGATCTCATTATATTTACAACTGTGATAGCATAATAATTCAACCAAAATAAATCTAAGCCTGAGAATTTAATCTTTGCGCCGAGTATTTAAATGAGCAAGAAATAATCTGGCAATAAAGCATTTTTATGTTTTTTGAATGTTTATGAATGGTAACCACAATAGTGCACATAAAAAGGTGAGTACTTCAAAAAAAATGTGTAACAATTTTATTTAAGGGCTTAGTGTAGCGGTCTACAGCAAAACATATGATTAAAGAAAATCATTAAGTGACTTATTTACAAACATTCGTGTAATTAATAAAATCGAGTTTAAAAGAAATTTCAAAACATCTCAGTTGAGTTAAGCATTCCTTATTATTATTTTCCAATAAAAAATAATTGGAAGCCAATGGGGTGATTAAGCAGCAAACTCTTTTTTTATTCAATAATAAATCGAATCTGAACCAAAACGCACTATTTATTTTAGAAAATTTTATTCAACATTAACGTTGAAAATATAATTATTCCATTGTTTTTGAGTAACATATTAATTTATGGTATTGTCTTTTTTTAAATCTATTTACATTTTAATCAATTATGTATGCATTAAAAAAAATTGTGTTCTCTTTTTTTTGACTCGTAAAATGCTGCACAGAAAAAGACTTTTAAATTATTGCACTGTACCGTCAAATCAATAGTATTTTATTTTAATTCACACTTTTTTCTCATCAAAATAAATTCACTATAAATATTTTTGCTTTTAGATAAAATCATTTTAAATATACCCACCGCACGAAAACGTGTTCTTAATAACCCAAAGCTTCTGCTATCGAATTTATTCTTTCCTCTTTTACGAAAACCATCATTGTCTCCGGTTTTAGTAACATTCAGAGACATAACTTAGGCTCGATTCTCCGCCCATGAGTTTCATAATATGTAGGCGGAACATGGTTATGCGAATTCTAAGATAAATCTTGTAAAAACAGAACACAGCCCGTAAGGCTTTTGCCCCTTCAGGCAGGTCTAAAATCGTTAACAGTAGGGCTTTGTAACTATTGCAAATTACAGTATTTTGCATTCAAGTGTGAATGTGTTATAATGGCAAAAACACGCTTTAACTAAGCTTTAATTCAGAACAGATGATTCAAAATTATATATTGTAGTCATTATCATTGGCTCAAATAATATATATGCATATATACATATATATATATATCTTATTTGAGCCAATAATATATTATATACAGTCATTATATTATATTTTTACATATCAGTTTCAATGTACACTTAACTCTTTTCTTCCAGGATTTCTAAATAATATGGTCAAATACAATATTTTTACACGATTTCCAGAAACAAAAAACACAGTATTTTCCAATAACAAGAAAATAAACAACACAAACATTCATAACAAGTAAAAGAATTCATTAGATCCTAACGCATTAGATTTGTCAGAATTTTCTAACAATTAAGCAGAATTCTATCCAGTTCCTCATATAAGCTCATGTATTTAATTAAGTAGTGATAAATAGTTTTTTTCTAATTAAAATACATGTTATGAATAATATGTTGTATAATTTACCTTCATAATTACCTTTTGTTCCGCAATTTTCTATACGACAATGTTGTTTTTTTTTTCAAATAATAATATGTAAGAATGATATCGACTTTCGAAAGGAAAAAAGACGTAACCCACAGCTTTTTTCGATAATCACAATGAATCAAACTTTATACACGTTCTATTAAAAGGATGTAAGCTGAAAATGCCGAATTAGTATCTAAATTTAGCTATTATTTTCCTTGCACTTCCAGGTTGTGTATATTTCATCATTTTCATATGGCCAAAATCATCATAACACGTTTTTTATGCCTCCTGAAAAATTTGGCTATGTGTGGGTAAGTCCTCTTTCCTTTCCACAGTCGATAAATATTGTGTAAAACACAATTCAAATCATTTTTTTCTACCATCCTGAACGTACAATAATACAATAATTTATATAAAATCAAGTTGTTAGTCAGTCTTTCACCATTCTTTTTTGAATAATATGATGTGAGGTAAAGTTTATGGAAGTACAAGTAGGTTATCGGTTTTTCTTAATTTTATGTTAACGATCAGGACTAGAATAGAATAGTGAAAAATTGAAATAATACAGAAACCTTTTCTTTCGATATTAATATGTTGAAGAATTCGACAACCATATTTTCTTTATCTAATGAACAATAACAGAAAAAAAAACTGCTAGTATGTGTTGTTTACACTATCACAAAGTTTATTTTTGTTAAAACACCAATTTAAATAAAACAACCCTAAATGAGAATTATTTCATTGAAATGGGCGCATTTTTACACGTTTTGCCATTACAAACACAACGCTTGATATACTTTTATTGATGATAAACAATTTTCGCTTTGGGATACGTCTTTTTCTCTTTTTCATCCGAATGTGTAAATATCTCTGAGGGGATGTTCCGCGCGTGATGTGATTTAACATTGAAAACAATTTTTCCATGAAATAATCTCGATTTATCTTTTTGCGGGCACTTTATGTTCACCTCGATTTATTCGAAAAGGTTTAATTTTTTCATTGATTTATGTATACGGTACAAATATAAATGCCAGTGCGATAAATAAGGATGCATAAAAGCAGAGCATTTTTTAAGCACCCAAGAGAAAGAAATGAAAAAATCTAGCACGAATAATAAATGTGTATTCAAGCTTGAAAAATATATGGAAATTTAATTCAATTTGAAAATTTTATATTCTTCATTTTCGTAATAATATTTGTTTTCCGAAATAGTGCATGGATTTTTTCAGCAGTATATTTCTTAATAAATTTTAATTGTCCGTCTGGTATTTTACCATTTCTTATTAAATAAAGCTAATTGTTGCAACCAAGGATTTGATATTAAGAAAATGCTTGAAACGTACAATAAATAATCAAAAAATATTTTGTCCAAAAATAATCTTAATATCTCATTGTCATAAAAAAGTCTCTTAATGCGTTTCGAATTGCCGTTACAAGCTGCACACCTTGTGAAAAAACAGTAAATTACAAAATTTCCAACTGTATATTTAAAATGGATTTTTAAAAAGTATCTACAGAATTCAGGAAGAATAGATTGCTCTTTATAATTTTTCAAGCTATTTATTATCAATGTATCTTGCAAATTGATTGATGTATTTTTATCGGAAAATTTTGATAGGAAAAAAAATTCTAATGGTTATAATATATTTACTGTAACTGAATAGTGAATATGAGTTTTCAAGTAACGTTTTAGATAAGTTAATTCTTATATTAAACTTGCACAATAAATTAGAAAGTAATCCAAAAACTTACATTTATACTGCAACAGAGTACAGAAGTGCGTGTCTGTATGTGAAAATACAGGATATGAACTGGATTTCTCATAAATCAAACAACAGGAGTCACAACAATTCATTAGGGCAATAAACTGTAGCGGAAATATGTACCAGAAAACAAATCTCTCGCATTTCAGACCAATTGCAAACACATTTAATCGTTTGTATTGCTATAATAGTCAGAGACTATAGATATTCTAAACCAAGCTTTGTAGATTAAATAAATGCCATAAAGTGTAATACTTTTTTTAGAACTTTAATATTCATTGAGGAGATAAAATAGTTAATAAATTTACATATAACTTAAAGTAATATGTTTACGAGATTGGGTCAAAACAATAAAGATAGTAATAAATTTTCCTAGAAACTACCTGAGGTACTAAATTAATTACGTGGGTATACTACCAGCTGGCCGCTGACTATCAACTCTTGTCTACGATAAATTAAACCCTTAAAAGTACGTAATATGATATATATTTTTTCAAGTAATTTGTGCCATAATATATTCCACAGTTTGCACGAAAAACATTTTTTTCAAACGTATAATGTTTAATTTTATTCTTAAAAAGACATGTAGTGTGTCTTTAAGTATTAAAATAATTTAAAAATAAAATTTAATATATGTACGTGGGCAACTCTGAAAACCACATAAATGTATGTTTTTATTCACAAAGTAACGATACATATTAAGTTTACCACAAAAACATTTTCTTTTTGCAAACAGTAATTCTTTTCTTGGCGATGGTTTACAGTTAATTAACTTCGTGAAAGCTGAACTCCACAGTGTAAGTAAATTTTTGGATTTGGGTTTTTTGCCTAATTATAGTGACTAAGCTTTTCCATTCTTGATCAAATTAAGCTTCCTTTAAAAAACAGTTTAAAGTTATAAATTCTTGAGGCGTAGGTTCCATTAAAAATTGAATATACTGACGATATTGAATTGTGGTAAAGAAACTGCGGACCTACAGAATCTCAAGTGTGCCTTTCAACAGGATCCGATTTTGTTTAATCATTTGTATAATAGAGTTATTTTATGTTACGGTCAATGTTAATGCTCTAATTATTTTTTAATTTTTAAATTATTCGAGAAACTTTTGACATATTAACAGTTGCTCAAAATCAATTCAAGAAGAATACACATACATTATAAACACCCACATCCAAGATCTCAATCTCAAATTGAAAACCTCAATATTTTTTATTGACCTTACAAAGACTTGAACTCAAACTCACCTCATTACCACGGCAAAGCTCCAACTAAGCCACATAAGGTGAAATAATATTTCGTATTTTTTTAAGGTACATAAAAAAAATATTTTGTATCATTAAGTACATACATACATCCAAAGTTACAAAAATTACTATCCTATAAAAATACAAGTTGCTAGAAGCCAATTTCGAGCAGTTCATATTATTGAATGCGATTATAAACTTAGTAATTCAATAAGTGTCGAATTCAATTAGTGGCTTGGCTAATGTCACTATCATTAATAATTTAATAAAAAAAAACTATGGTTAGAAACACGGTTTATATTTGAGAGGTAAGAATGTTAATTTAACAGTAAGCTGACTTGTTGTTTATGATTACTTTGCTCTAGTAAAGTTTTTGTATTTACTCTAAAATTGTTACCTTTTCTAGAATATTTAACCCCTTAACAAAAATACTACTACTTCTGACGTTCTTTTGACAAATTCAACTGTTTGTGTGGAATGTAGCAAAATTATTAAAATACAAATAATTATTTATGACTTTTAATAAATGCATACTTTTAAATAAAATACATTTCATCAACACAACTACCTAAAAAATTAAAAAAAAAAGATTGATTGAATTGGCATTTACTTGGTAGAGCTCAATTGTAAACAATAAGGTAAAGCGTAGCAAAATGTCTAGTTCTACTTTTTTTTTTTTAATGTTAGCTATTTCTGCGGAACTATGTTTAAACTTACATTTACTCAGCTGTATATACGGGCTTCGATAATTTAAAAGCTGTTTATTCCGTCTAAGATATTTGGTATACGCCGAAATAACTATCAGCTATTTTTTTTAAAGTTACACCTAGAAATAAATATGTTGCCAATATTTTATTAAATAGATTCAACCTTATTAAAAAATACGTTTGTCTGTCTATCATAAGAACTATTGCCAAACGGTGAACAGTTATCACACGAAATATTCACAGGTCTTTCTGATTGCCATTTCTAGGTCAACTGCACCATTTTCAACTTTCAACATGATCTTTATTTGATGAACTATATTTTTGACACACGGAGCACTTTCCCAGGTGGTACTTTGAATTTTCAGCATTAAATATCATAATATATCATTATTACTAGTATATAAAATCAAACCTTTGCATTGGGCATTGTGCTTTACATGTTCATATAATATAATAGTTTATGTCATATTTCTATTGAAATTTTCTTTCTTTGTTTTATTTTTTTTTAAATCTGAGTACTGAAAATTGTAGTCCTGTCGGTTTTTTTTTATCGTGGCAAACGTTGGTTCAATGGGACAGATGAGACACAATTACAAAAAAAAAATATGAAGATGTAAAATGTGATTTAATCGATACGATATTAAAGTTTTTGTACAAGTTGGAAATTTGGTTCATACATATATTTTTTTAATAGTAAATTTTGTTAAACAGCAATGGGTTGAATTTTCAAATTTATGAATATTAATTTCAGTGTGCCGCATCTCAAGTTGTCTGACAAAAAACGCTTAATGTAATGTACTTAATTATTGATTTCAAAATATAACTTCGTTTCAGCTAAACCGTCGTCAGACAATAAAAAACATTTATTTTTATTCGTGTAAAAATGTTTTTAAATTGTGTATTAAGTTTTAATTAACATGTATTCATTGTTATAGTCAGTATTTTAACAAAAAAAAATGTTTAATTGCCGATTACAAAAATTTTAACGCACATAAACTAAAATTTATCATTTTTAACATGGCATTTTTGCCAGTAGGATTACTATGTAAGAGGTAATGTTAAATTAAACTTTCTGTTCGTAATTTTGGTACTGATTTCAATCATTTGATAAAAAAAACAAAAGGTATTTTTCGGAAAACACAGAAACTCTTCGCATTTCGGAAAAAAACACGAGAAGGAATTTGCTAACATTCTTTCGTTTTCCTGAACATTCTTTTTCAATAAACCCAACCTGTCAATGTGATAAATGTGAAAAATATTTGCGCCCTGCGCCCATTTTATTCCACAATCCCGTTCTCTATCTGGGTATTTCAAACGTTCATGTAGTTAAGATAAAATATCTGAATTTATTACACATACTGGCATACTTGAATAAAAGATTTTACGTTTGCAACATTGATATAAGACAATTTTATCCTACAATATATGTATTAATCAGATTTAAGATATATCGTTGGTCTGCTCAATGAAATTGATTATTAAAAATGGTTGTTTGACATAGTTTTCGATTTTTAAAGATGTTTCAGTGAAAACAAAATGAAATTGAAAAATTAAAGAAATTTTAATTGAAAAATAAGGACAAAAGTATAATTTTATTTCAAAATATTTTTAACTCACAAAATGCTTGCTTTGATTTTTATTCTCGTTTAAAGAAAAAATTCTGTTTAATTTGAGCAGCTTGAACATACTTTTTTCAAAGCAATAATTAATTAAATAATAATTGTGATGATAGAGAAACCGCTGTCGGTCAAATTTTAGTAGAATTACATTTTGAAATTAAAATAAATGGCAAATACATTTTGAGAAACGCCATAGTTCTTAACATTGCCAGATAAATTATTTTAAAATGCAACTGTTTTTAATTATCAAAATAGTGTTAATATCGAATAAAGTTTTTTTGAAACACCAAAACTTTCCACTGAAAAATTCAAATAAAATAATAATACAATATTTTTAATAATATATGAGAAAATATTTACCAATATCGATCACTCTCCTCGGCACATTCGTCAAATGAACACACACAATAACAAACAAAGATAGGTTTGAAAAACCAAAATGGAATTGTAAGATTAATGATTTAATAATATCTCAAAAAACTTTGTTTATATATTTTTTCAAAAACTACTTTATATTTAAAGTTTTTATGAAAGTATACTTAAAAATTCACATAATAAATAAAAAAACTTTACATTATCTATCTATCCACGAAACAGTAAAACTTTCTCTAACTTTCTCACATCATTAATAAACCCATCAATGTCAAACAGTCATTGGCGTTTTTTGAAATAGTTGTCACTTTCAAATTGTTTGCTTGAAAAAATCCAAATCGGGATAGAGAAAAATGGCGTGGCGCAACTATATGACGACTCAACAAAGCGGCAGTCGTGTGAATACTGATTATTACTTGGTAATACGCGTTCGGGCCTGTAAAACGGATTCGGTAAAATTCGCAGTCACTCGGTTCTACTCGGAAAATTGCAGGATGCGTAACTGAGAAAATTCGAAAAATAAAATCGTTAGTGGATTTTCTTTACGATATATTTTTTATGTCAATAAACAAACTCATGTTGAAAACAAGTATGCAGAAAAAAGCTACATTTGTCTTTGCGCAAAAAAAATCAAATGAGGATCTCTGGTGCTATGCAATATTGTAAAGTTTTACTGTAATTGATAAAGCCGGACGTAGTTCTCTTCGTTCAAAGCAGTGAGTTTACCATATTTAGAATGCAAACATAGCCGGGTTAAAAAAAACTAGTACAATATTTTGTTTACATATTAAACGGGGTTTTAAATAACGTATTAATATTAATTAACAAGAGTTCAAGAATGTGGTATACTTGTTTTGAAAAAAAAAACCTACTCGTGTAAATTTAAGGTCATTTTTATCAATACTTTTCAGCAAATACTAAGTGTACCTCAAAACATATTCTAATAAATATTTAGAATTTTAAATCAGAAAGGTAGCCTTCTAAAATAAAAGTTTTTTCTTTTATTTGTACCAACAGCTTCCTGTAAGTTATATTGAAAAATGGAAATGTATTTTTTTTTAATTATTAAGTTTATTCAATTTATTTGGAACTATAATATACCATTTGCATTTTAGCTGTAAAATATTGCAATTCACTTAGTACTGCAAGAATTATTTACTATTCTTTTAATTATTATTTGTCACGTGTAGAAAGAACATCATGACTCATATTCTCCAAAAATGGAATTGTAAAAAAATTGCAATTTTTCGTTTTCGTAAAAAAGGAAATAAATAAGTTATAAATTACCATGAATATTTATCGCAAGTGAAAAGTAGCACTTTCTTAAAACGCAAAATATATTATAACACCATAAAAAATACTGTTCGCTGATTGGTTCTTTCCAACCATATCATATTATTCATTTTAAAATGTGAGCTGAGACACCGATATTGATTTTTGGCAGTAGTTTTAACAGTATGAAAAGATCATTTTATACTCGTAGTGTTAGCATCTCAAAAGTATCAATAATAGATGTTTTGAACTTTGATACCATGCTTCTCACACATAATTTGATGACCAATATTTATTTTTATCCATCTTATTTATACATCTAATTCAAAAAGTGTTTTTTTAATATAAAACGTTTTTTAAAATTAAACCTAATCAAGTATTAGTAAATATCTATCTATCTTGATAAGATAACATTTTATAATCACTTTATGTTAAATGTTATTGTAATTCTACTTTATTTAGGCTAAAATCATCTTTTCTTTCATTGTATGTATTCATCCTTACTGAAATACCGTTTTAATATGATTCTAGAACGAAAACCTTTAAACATTATTTTATCGTTCCACATTATCAAGTATGAGAGTATACCATCAATATCTGATCCATTCACTTTCAATTACATATCTTTTTTAATCTTCTCTTTAGAAATCTTGGTCATACAGCCGAGCTAACGATAATTTATGTGTTATATTATAAAATATTAAAGTCAATAAAATGCAATACCATTTAGAAGTGTCAATATTGGTTATGTAGTTATGACAACTTTCTGCACAACTATTTTCCATTCATTCCTTTACAGTAAATTTACAACGTTTCAATGAACAACGACATAATCGTAATATTTATCACTAATTTTTATCACGACGAATGAAATGAGCTCTAGTGAATTAAAGAGAAAACTTAGTTTCCTAAACGAGCGCAATAACGTATATGCCAACTTATAAAAGCCGCGATGTACTTTAGTGCGGAAAATGCTTTTTTGGAGCTGATGAACTCAAAAAATATAGAACCGATTGGAGTGAAGAAATGTTAAAAATATCCACTTTATTTCATCGGAAAATTCAAATGTTGAAAAACTCTTTTGTCAGTTTTGACACTATGAATAAAATACGCAGCCCCAATTGACTGTATTCAAAATATTGCTTGTTCTATTTCGACAGTGAATTTGTTTGGGCATAGCACTTCATAACACACCTTTCTTCCTGGAATATTTTCCAGTGCAGTGCGGAACCACAGTTATTTTTAATTCATATCAATTCGATTCGATTATATACATATATATAGATATATATAAAAATGTTTTTCTTTATGAATCTTAATGAATCTTGAAGACACAGATGAAATTATGGAAATATATCAATGTTTTTTAAATAAAACATCCATGTTACTAAGCTGTTACGCCATTGATTATTTACAAAGTAATCACTTAGATTACTTACATACAATCAGACATTGATATGAAATTTTGGTAAATTTAACATTCATTTTAAATTGTAAAATTAATGCGCACCATTAAATATTAAATTATTATTCTATATTTATGATTTTGTATCAATATTCAAATTAACGAATAACTTGTTTAAAAGTTTTAATAATTTCAGTAAAGTCATGCATTTTTCGTTATTTTGATATTTCTTTGAAACACGCGCTTACTTGAGTACACATTCAGTAACAATTCATACTGATATAACTAATTGCAGCAGATGTTATACATTTATTTATTTTACAAATAATGATTAACAGTTTTTACCGAGTGTGGAAAAAAAACGATTTAAAGATCATTTTTGGTAAAATTACAATAGATTGTTGAGTCAGATCAGTTTGAATAAAGTCATATTGTATGTTTTTTTTCAAATACGTAACTTTATATGTAAAAATAGTTTTATTACGTATGGTGACGATATTAAATTAGGTTTATATTGAGTGCGATACTGAATTCTCGGCGTATCGTTTTGAAATATGAACGTAGCAGTTTTGTCGCCTGAGATCCTCCTGAGTGAAGAAAGGGCATTTTACTTTCCAACATGCCAATTTCTCTCTAGAACTTTGAGAAAATAAAACTTTGTAAAAATAAAGAGCATCGGCACTTAATACACAAGACTCTTTCTCTATGTTTTCAAGTTTTATAAATTATTGTTTCACTATTTCTTATTTACACTTCTTTTTCATTTTATCACTTTTTCTATCCTGTATCAATGTATCGTTCACTCAGCTCCGGGATAACAAAAAAATCTAGACCTCGAATTTAAACATTCGTCAATAATTTTTAATCAACATTAATCATATGTATTATATAAACAGCGATAAATGTCTTAATGTGTTTTTATACTAACCCTTTTACTACAAATCCTGCAAAGAAGACTCGGTACACAGGCAAATTAGAATACTACACACATTTTCTTGCATATTTCATTCATTTGATTCTCCATATAATGACATAGATATAAAATCTTATTTTGTTTTTATTTCAAATTGTGTTTGTTATTTATTCAGTCTGGTATTTTAGGTACCTAATTTGGTATTAGGAATCTTTGCTTACTTAAAATGGGTAATGTACTAAAATTTAAGATTAGAAAACAAGTTTTATTTTGAGTGACAAGTTAGATGGGTACATTGCAATTTTGTGATGCTGAAATTCCTGGATTGTGATAGTATTAATTCCGAGATTTCGGGATTGATGATAAGAAAAATTGTATAAATGTTATAAAAAAGAGGAAAATTTTTAGATCTTGGGAAATAAATCCGTAAATTCCTGGGTTTATGAAATTGACCAGCGAGTAAAACTTTTTGAAATCCGAATGTGAGCCAATATTATTTTGTGAATTTTGTAAATTGCTGGCTTTTTGAAATTGGCGAGCAAAAACTATAAAATCTACCATATGCAATCTCTCAAAATTGCGAATTCCGAAATCCCGGGATAACAAAAATGGTCCGGGATCGGATGCCGTAGTACAGAGATGGCGAACCTTTTTGGTTACGCGTGCCAAAAAAAACTCAAATTTTATTACTCGATTGTGTGGCGTGCATTATTAATAAAATAGGAAAAATAAAAAAACATTTTTTCAAGCAATTGTCGTTTATCTTGGGAAACATTTGAAAAATAATTAAACGGAATAAATTAATAATTCATTGTTTCTTTTACCAATATTTTTGTTTTTTAAACTTAAAAATTAAATTTTTTGAACTTGGAAATCATTCGTGTGCTATCCAAATTTTCAAACGTGTAACCTTGGGCACGCATGTCGTAGGTTTGCCATCTCTGCCCAAGTAGGTACTTAATCATGTCCACGTTTAAACGTCAAATATATAAAACATAAAAGATGTTTAAAAACTTTGTTTTTCTTTTATTAAAATATACTTCCTAACCCTCAATATATTCTTTATATTTAAATGCAACCGTAATAAAATAAGCAACATATTTTCAATGTTTGTGTTACTTATATCTTACACCAGAGTTTCCCAAACATTTTCTGGAATGGAACACTTTGCAAATCCGGAAAATATAACGGAACACTTGGCTGAATTATCAAGTTTTTTTTAAACTGTGTTGCAGCGTATAAAACTATTTCAATGTTTTTCAGAACACCTACTCTGGCTCCGCGGAACATAGTTTGGGAAACCCTGTCTTACACAATAATAACATTCATAACAGAACAATAAGATCAGAAGTTTTCATAAAAATGTGATCAATTTGCACACGTTTTTTATTATACTCTTTAAAAAAAAAATGAATTATCAACACCAATTATTTTTCTGCGGCTAAAATACGACAGTTAAATAACGAGCGTTGTGTTTGAACGTACTAATTTTCTTTCTTTTTTATGCTAATTATATTTAAGTGCTAAAATTTTTGAAAATAATTTATTTGACACTCAGATACTGATATTATCTTTTTTACGGTCGAAATACATTTCCCTGAAGTGGCTGTCTTTAGAAAAACGATGTCAATTAAAAAATTCAAAAATTAAATATAAATTACATCTCGCTTAAGCACCAGCCAATTTGGTAAAATTTTGTGACTCTGCTTTTAATTTTTCAATCACACAAGTGCCAGCTGCAAACGTTCCGTAGCGATCGCACAAAGAATAAAAAAAAACCCTTTGCATTGTGCTGAGGAAAAATGTTAGGGTTTTCATTTATAACTTATAATATACGTTAAATTCTAGCGAAAGGGAAAATATTTTCCATATGCTTCCACCAATTTTTCTGTGTCCTCTAAGTTGTCCTGTATATTTAAACTATTTCGAAATCCACGCACCTAAGCAAGTGTGACGACAGCTTGGGCGCGTGGATTTAGTAAGTATAGAATACAATATATTCAAAGACCATACAGGTTTTAATGTTAATACACATTTTAAAGTATGTACAGTTTGAATATATGCTTAGCAGCAAAATATAAATATATTAAATTTTCAGTCTTGGAAGTGTCTTAAGATTTTGCACTTAAAATTCTTTCAGTAACTGATCTTACTTTACTGATTTTACTTTATCGATTTAATAAATAAGATTTAATAAATGTAGTTTTTTTAGAATTTGAACGATTTCAGCTTTTAAATATGTATTTTTTGAAAGTACAGATATGATATAAGAGGAAGAAGAAATGATTTGTTCTACTTAATTTACTTTCGATTATTTCCATTGAAAAAAAATAATTGTTGGATTGATGAAACAATGTTTGCTCTATCGCAGAATTATATATGAAAAGTATCATGTGTTGCGATAAACATGGTAAATTGATTTTTTATCTAACGAATAAAAAATGACATTCGAAGAAAATAAGAAATATTGATAGTGACGCGGTTACGAGCTTAGATCCAAGATCGCCTAGGATAGGGGAAAATACTTGGCATGCGAAAAAATAAATCTTTTTATAAAATCAATGCTAAACCACATTGATTATTGTATTATAACAATACTGGACAGTTTATAGTATGGTAGGCCACCAGCGCGCCACACTATATCTCTAAAGGAAGTCTTAACAGATCAATAACTGCTCTTATCCGTCGTCGTTCCCTTATGTTACGAAATATTTGCAATGATTAAGATACTAACATGTGTTTCATTGAAATGGTACGCTCCACGAATTAAAAGACTTTTTCTATTTTTCCTCAACGAAGAGGATAATATAAATACTCAGTGTATAATTAGAAGCAATTATATTCATATTTATATTTTGAATAACACTTAACACAAAAATTAACAGAGGGAGTGATCAGTTATACTGATCATAGTATATTTATGTACATTCTAAAAATTCAACTCGATAAAAAAATTGTTTCATTCTTCAGTACCTTAGAAACGATCTAATAACGAAGACACTATAAAGGTGTTTTTTTTTTTAAAACCCAAAACCACAAAATAATAAGTACTAAAATTGGTTGTTCCACCACCGCTGGCTATGTAAAAGACACTTGTGCATAACGCGATGAAAATATTTAAACATAAAAATCTAGTTGCCGTGAGATAAAAAATCTTGTTCATTTGTTTGCTTCTATTGGGTTTTCAGTGGCTCGACTTTTTAGACGGATAAGTTTTAATGTTGATTTTTTGTATTTTTTAACAGACGCATAGTTTTTTATGATATTTTTGTACCTGTTTACAACTAGGTTAAGTAAAAATGAAAACTTGAATACTTTTCTTTCATAAAAAAAACAACTGTCGTAGCTAAAGAACTACAGATGTTTTTTTTTTTGACTAAAGATGGATGTTGAGCGACTGAAATTCAACCATTCTATGTTACGAAAAATTACTCTTGAAATGCTCCGTTGATAATTTATGGGATCACGGGGTTACGAGAGGACATGGTTACAAAAGCTCTTACAAAAGCATACTTCAACATTTAGCAATCATATATTATTAAACGCTCGAACTACTTTGGAATATAAATAGATGGGGTGAAATCCTTCAACGTGAGAGTATTTACCGCCCTTAGATTGAATATGCCGTATCAAGATGACACACCAAAACATAGCCGCACCCAAACAGGCGATACTTGCAAAGAGAAGTTAGTATTCGCGTTTAAATTAACCGTGGAGGATGTCGTAAGTAAGTCTTTGTGTGCGCTTCAACTCTGACACTTATTTCCATACGAAGAAGATTGATGGAAGTCTTAAAGTGTTTTCATAAAGTAAAGACGTGCTATCACCTTACCTATAGAGAGATATTTGGGTAGGGTCAGGTTTGGGCTTGCCATGTTACTGTTTACCTGCTGTGGCAAAGATAGTTGACATATTTACTCACTCAAATTATAAAATACCACTATCATCATCAGCAATATGTCCATTTACCTAATTACGAAAACTTGTCAATGTTTCTCATGACACTTTACATGTATGTAACTTAAATCAAATGTTTTTTATGTACTTTATATATTTATTAAATCCGCTCTCAATGTAAGGCGGATGAATTTTAAATGATTAATAATATAGATGAAGCGATTTTTTTTTATTAAGAACTGTCGTTTAACCTCTGTATAGTGTTGTGAACTATGAAGCAATTGATGACAATATGACAGCCATTAAATAATCATTTTGACATCATAAATTAATTGAAGACTTTTAGTATTGGAGAGTTTATTCATAAAAAATATCTTCAACCATGATACCGAGTAAGAATAAAGTACAATATCGCTAAACATTCTACTACGGCACTAATATATTATTAACCCATTCAGCCCGAATGGTATACTATTTTATTAAAAATATTAACAAAGAATTGATGTTTTCACTGCATAATTAATATGAATGATAACTCTGAAATATTTTAATGAAGCAATTAAAAAAAATCAACTATCGACCGCAAATATTTTTCAACATCCTGATACATCTCTTCGCAGTTGACTTACTTAGTGGACTTGTTTTTGCGATTCTATTCAACATAAAAGGTCGACTTACAGTACGCTGTGTGTGCTTCTACCTTAGCCAAGTTTCAATAAGTATTTTAACATTTACATAAGCATCTCGTCATGATTGCATTCACTTTGCATTGAAAACAAGAATGTTTTATTGTGTATTGGCCATATCGCTACCAGTATAATGATAACGTAAGACTGCTTTGTAACAAAGTGTGAAGCTTTATAAACCATTTGATTATAAAAAAATATGATTACGCTATTTGCAGCGCAAAGGGATATATTACATTTTTTTTAAAATAGCAAATATATTAAAGTAACATATTTACAGCTTTTATTTGAATAATTACAATTTTAAAACAATCAATAAAGGAAAAAGTTGATCAAAATTTCTTAATATTATTAAAACACAAACAAAGCGATTAGTATAATGTATAAATATAGCTGTAAAAAATGACACTAATTCTACAACAGTTTTTATTTTTTAGATTTATGAGAAAGAATTGTTTTTATTTTGTTTTGAACATAACTTCAATTTCATAGATTGTATGCAGTTTATTTTATTGGAAGAATTTCAATGTTTTTTTTAACCAAAATGAAACCAAGAAAGTGTTTTTCTTCTACTTCATAACTGTAAAATATTCCTTCGCTATTTTGTAATAAATCACTTGAATCTTTTAATATTTTCATAACTTCAGTAACGTTTCATAAAATAATATAATTCATCCCATAACATATTTCTACTTGCAATTTATTCGCAGCATATTTCTTTCTGGCAATAAACAGAATGAACGGGCTTTATGAAAGGAAGTGTATGGAGTATTTGATAAAAAAAAATATGAAAAACTATTTTATTTAAACATCAATAAGATTTTGTGGAAAACTTTAACCAACTGCTCGACACATAATCGCCACTATTTTTTTTTAATTTTAACTGCAATACTCACCAAGTCTTCTCAAATCAGGTAATCTCCAAAATAACATTTTAATATAATATGCTACTATATAGCGTATGAGCTATTTTCTGGGAAACATCAGTTCTACTTTCCAATTCTACATTTAATCTTTTTAAAGAAATTTAGCATATATTTAGTAAATTAATATTTGGTTTCTAAGAGTATATTTAATGGTATGAGAATTTAAGAAATAAATTGAATGCGTAAAAAATACTAATAACATATCTTGAAAATAAAAAGATAATTATTGTTGTTATTCAGCTAGCAATAATATATTTAACTAGTTATTTTGTATACGAATGAAAAAAATTAAAACCTCACGAAAATAGAATCTTCTCTAATGTTAGTAAACAAGCATACGTTAGCTGTCAAAAAAAATCCATCTGTAGGACCAGTCTTCTTTCTACACAAAAAAAAACATAATAATACGGTAAATAATATCTCCGATTCTTTCGGGTCATTAATTTAAGCTTGTCACATATTAGGATAACATATTAATTTGTGTCATGGCTAATCACATTAATAATGAATACCAATCTCCACACATTTATTTCTCTTAATAGGGGAAACTTTCTTATGAAAACCGGGACACTAATAGGCATATAATTTATATCTAACGAATATACGAACCCTCGACAGTAATAAATTAAAGTTTTTTTTACTTGCAAAAGCTATAAAAAGCTTATGCTTTTTTTCGTAGTAATAATTTTCCATTCATCGTATATTTCAAACATATTTCTTTCACATAACACGCATAAGTTAAGTCTTGTGGGAATATTCGATATCCTCAAAGGTTGAAATATGTTTCAGGCTATTTATCAACCGGATCAATCAATCAAAGTAACGTACCAAGATTCACTTATACTATTCACGCTTATACATTTGACTAATAGCTTTTAATATCGATTTGAATCGATATTTTTAATAAAAATAAGTTCACATACATAATATTGATAAAAAAATAATCTTTACAACAATGACCTTAAATACAACATCGTCGACTTCCGTGATGGATCTCACAGGTTCGAGTCGAACAGCATTTTATCAGTCGATCTATCGATTTCTGTTCGATAGCTTGAGTGTTTGTGATGTCTAAAAATTTTATCCCACCCTTCCACTCCTAAAAAATAACGGGACATAACGAGAGCGATTATCAAACCACTAATTCTTCGTGAGACATATCTTTCTATCCCTACGACTCTCTTCAAAGAAGATAAGTTGAGCAACTGATAATCAAAGAGTTTTCTTAAAAAACGTCTGTTGAGATATTTTTATAACGTGGCCATATACTCCACATTCGTAGCGGACACTGTTTACAAAAAAAAAACAACTTTGCCAAAACATAACTAGCCTTTATTTACTTTATAAACTTTTTCATCGCGTCAGTCACATGAATAGTCTGATTCAGGGGCTTTTCGGTTGATCTATGTATTTTTCTTTTTTTTTTAATATATATTAACGCCTTTCTATTTAGGTTCTAGAACTATCATATTGAAAAATTTTGATAAAAGATTTTGCTGTTTTTTCATTATGAATGGAACTCATAAGACTTCTAATGAAGCAATTTTTCGAATACGTTTTTACAATATCTGGTTATTATTCACTTACTCTCTTTTACTTTTGATAGATTCGGCGGTAACTTTGTGGAAGTTCATTTAAATATAAAATTTAAAATGACATAGATTATTAAACGTATTGTGCTGACACGTGTTTCGCCTCTTTCAGAGGCATCCTCAGACAGTCTTACTTTCACTAAGCTTGTTTGAGTACGAATGATTTTAATTTTAATATTCTAACATGATATATTACTCTGAATCGATGCAACTCATAAGTTAATCATTTTTTTATCTGTAGTATCAATGTTGTTTTTTGTTTTCTCCCCCCATCTTTGCTTCCCTTTTTTATGATATATCATGTAATATATCATATCATGCAGAATATTAAAATTAAAATCATTCGTATTTAAACAAACTTTGTGAAAGTAGAAAAGAGAAAAAGAAAGAGGCGAAACACGTGTCACAGTTAATAGCACAATACGAGGAATAATCTAAGTTATTTGTAATTTTATATTACTCTCTTTTATATACATGTTCGTGGGAAAGGATTTAAAAATAAGATTTTAAATGAACTAGTTATTTGCTTATTGCTCTTGAGTAGGTGGAAGCAAATCAAAAAATCAAAGGCTAATCAATATATGAATGATTCCATTCCGGGATTCGAACCAGTAGAGAAACCACGATTGAATAGGAATAAGCTTTAGGACCGGCAAACATGTACGTATGGCCTTTTTTTAATATATTCCACTATTGATTCTTTATATCTTCCGTGAAAACGAGTAGCTACTGGAAATCTGAAGGAGCGTGTAAGTGTGTATATGTGGGAAGTTTGCCTCATAAATTGACCGCCGGATAAAACATTCACAGGGTAATCGCAAACTTTCCTCTGCCTACTTGCTGTGCTCTGAATGCTGCGAAATGCGGAGCACCGGGCTGTGAGTTTTATACCTACTTAGTGAATTAACAGAGCCGAAAACAGTTCATACGTGCACATACCATGTTGTAAGATATACAACTTCTTCGAATTTTCACTGGTTACATAATTTGAAAGTTTATAATTTCAAGCCTGTTTCAAACGTGTAGCATAATAATACATGCGGCTTAAGCTCCGTAGGACATTTAATTTCCGTGTTTTTTTTTATAAAAAAGTAAAAGTTTATAAATATATTTGAATACTATCTATCTGGCATTGTTTCGCGAAAAACTACAAGTGGTTAAGGGATTTTATCATGTGCAGTTTCTCATTTGTAATTACTTATCAAAGTCAAACTAAAACCAGTCTCTCTCACAGATTAAAGATTCATGCAAAGTTTATCAGTTGACTGTTTGTTTACCTTTACTTTTAGACAAAGAAATGTATGTATTCTTCAGAAAGGCAAGAACATATTTTTGCTATAATTTAAGAATTCAACTGAAGGTGTTTGGTTAAATTTAAATCGTTCAAATTTTGTACATTCAAGTCTGTTTAAGTTCTTCCGTGTAAACTCCTAAAAATGCCGAAAAGTGTAACCCAACTTGTTAAAGACAAAACTTGTGTGAATATACAAAATTTGAACGATTCAAATTTAATGCTTTTTGATTATGAATTTTGACGAAGATTCTTTGTAAAGTAAAGGTGACATCAATAAACGATATGCCAAAAATAAACAAACTTTATTAGACGCTTCCTGTCGATTGTCAGATATATTAATTTCTGAAAGTTTTTTGTTGTCGGTATGACAATGCAAGTTATGCTGAAGTCATGGTAACCCAAAATACAATTTTAATTATACAATAATTATTAATAAAATACTTTATTTTACGTAATTTTCGCAAGAATTTCTTTCTATAATAATTGGATGGTATTACCATGTTTGATGACTATATTTGTTATTTGTTATAAGATTTTTTTATATTTAAAAATAGCTTCATTTAAAAACTTCATTTAAAAAATTCAAGATTCATGTGGAATATCAAAAATAATTTCGAATATAGTACCTTTATTCATTGTTAACGTCACTTAACATATGTTTCTTTCGAATGAAGTTTTCGAATCAAAATTCTTTATTTTATATTTAAAATGATGCACAAGAAATTCAAATATACATTGTCTGAATTTTTTTGATTTACATGTTAAAATTTTATGAAGCCCAAATCGTTAATCAAACAAGCTCACTTAATAATTGTTGTTTAAACTATGATCATCAAAATATTCATATAAACTGCGGCAACATTGACTGTTAATACAAAGATAGTTATTAATATACGACATTCAATTTTACTGTCAAAGAAGCTTGCTAAAGAACCCGCAAATAGCGTGATATTGAATTCATGTAGTTGAATGAAAAGCCATTGGTTTTAAAGAAATTGTGGCACAGATATGATATATTAAATGCAGACTGATATTTCGGAGCTTAGTATCCACAAAAAAGAAAATGTAATGACAGATATTCCAGAAAATTGATTATTATTCCATTATTATAATGGAAAGCAAATTACTGTTGTGAAATTATTGTTATATCATCCAATTTATAGCAATTATTGCGAGTAAAGTAAGTCAGCTTGTTTCAGTTATAATGGTAGTGCATTTTTAGGAAATTACATTTTTCTAAATAAAAGTTAATACTAAAAATATTATGCTATCTATCATTTTTATCGTATGAGTCATTTTCATCATAGTAATTACATATCATCTTGCTTTCAAATTATAAAAAAGTAGTAGCTGATTCTGTAATATTTTATAATATTGCGACTTCTGTAGAAAAATAAAGTGATGATTTCTCATCCAATTAATCTAGGTTTTCCTGAATATTCTTCGATAGTAAAAAAAATGTGAAAGGCTTACTAAAAATTTTGCGATTTTCCATATACAAAGATTAATGAAAATATTTTTTCACTTTAAAATTTATCTTGTTGATTGCTTCGTAGTATCAGGTTTTTTATCCTAATCATATAACAAAAATTAGGAATGATTTTCAAAATATTTATTTTTAGATAATAATAGAATATACTAAGATTTAAAGAAATATTTTATAAAAATAACGTAAGATCCCAACAATTATTCCAGTAATTACACAGTAAACGTTGTTTTTTAAACGAATTACGTACCTATTTCACCCCTGCACGGATACGATCTGATATAAACTACCCCCAACGGGAGTCTCCGACCAAAAAAATCCTTTTGAAATTATGATTCGTTTTGTGTTTCACGTGGGACACCAAATATAAAATAAACTTTAGAAAACGGCGGCGAGAATGCTCGTGCTCCAATTTTCTAACTTTCAATTTTTTCCAAGTACCTGTACATACGCGGTTGTGTGTATTGCCACACGTGCGTAGAACACACATGAGCGATTTTTTCATCATAGTCACTAAATTGCTTGCGTTCATAATGAAATTAATAATTTTTCGTACACGTACACGTAAATATATTACTAAGGTTTGTTTTAAGAAAACGAAATTAATTCATTGGAAAAATTTAATTGATATTTTATATAAGAAATATAAGTTGTTGTAAAATAAAATAGCAATATAAAATCGATTTGTTAAACTATAAAACTCATTATCATCATAAAACTATGGAGATTTCAAAAGAAGGGATGAATCATCTCATTGTAGCAATTGAATTTGTATCATATAATTTACATGAAAAAACTTCAGTCAAATATTATCACAAAAATGCAAAAAAATCTGTTCCAAAGGCATTAAAGAAAGAAATATAGTTGATGCCTTTTTTATATCACGCTTTCGTGAGATTTAAAGATTTTATAGTAAATTTTCAATTTCTATTGATACACGCTAGAGCTTTTGTGAATTTTTTTTACTCGTAAATCTATCAAAAAAAACAATAAATTTGCAGTTATATGACGTACAATCGATTTTGCAAAACCAGTTTGATAAATTTGTAAAATAACACATACGTCTCTAAACCCTTCAAACATGTATTTATTGAAACGTTGTACTTACTTTTCTACAAAAAAACGATGTTGCTGAATCACTTTACATCATATTTGGACTAATTATAACGTTCAATTTTAAGTAAAAATAAAAATATTTAAAGAAAGTTAAGCAAAAATCAAAAAATATTTGTTTTTAAAATTGTTCACGTTTCGAATTTCTACAAGTCCATTCATGTCCGTATCATGAATTCAAATATTATTTATGTTTAGTTTTAATTCTACATCTACACTATTTTTAAGTAGCTGCATTTACGTGCCCCTGTTTTGTACACGACGATGCATAACTTTTATATATTATCTGGGTGTAATTTGTGTATTATGTGTCATATTCCCATGTGAGACCACTAAACCTGCAGAACTATGTAAAACTTTGCGAAACATTCCAGGCATGCCAAAATGCGTTATTTATTAGTTGGCTTAACACCATTTTGGCGACGCTTCGCGGAAACCAACACATTCATTTACATTTATCGTCTAATCTGCACATTAAAATGATAAGCAATATGGCTATCTTACATTATGAACACTCATTAAATAAAAGCAGCTTTAGATTTTCCCTTTCTAAAGCATTCTGTTGTTTCAAGATCTTCAGTTCAATTTATAATTAAAATAGTTAATCAAACTAACCTTTATAAATATTACTCAATAATATTATTTAAAAAATTATGATATTTCATAATAATAAAGAAAAAAATACTTTAGCTACTAGAATAATTGCCACTGTACTTATACTAAAATAATGTTTGCCTTTTTTTTCATTTGTTTTTGAAATATGGCTATTATTTTGAGCGTCTCGTGTAAAGGTGGGTGGGTATTTAACCAACTTTCGAAATCATTGCAAATATTTTTTTCAAAGCACTGTATTTTTACAATAAATAAAATAAACTTCATAAAATAATAAACTTCATAAAACAAAATTCAAATTTGTTAAGTTATAGATTTAAAAATTTATTTTATCATGAAAAACAATTGTAAAAAATATTTTATAACAGCATTAAATACAAAGGGTGAAAAACTAAATTACAATGGTTTTCTAATTCTAAGTATACTATAAAATTAATACTACTGGAAAAGTTCAGTCGACATTTAATTTATTGACACTCGAGTTATAAGTAAGAATTCTTTTAGGTTATTTTAAAAATACTAAAGAAATTCATAAAATCATTTAAAAAAATCAAAATGTTTTTCAACGAGTACTAGAATAATTATAATGATACAAAAAATAACACGTTTTAAAGCATTAAAACAAAACAAAAAAGTGGATGAATGGCACAACTTTAAAATAGATTGACTTCTTTTCGCAGTGATCATCAATTTTACAATGCACTCTTTTTATTATTTTAAATATTTTTATGATCGAACTGTTTATGTTTATGAGTTTATGGTAAATTTTCTTCAAATATAACACATTTTTCTTGTATCTTAGAATTCAAAGGTTTTAAATAATTTAACGAATATTTTTATGAACACAAAGAAATGACTTTCCCGAACCGTCATAAAAAGTAACTGGTATGAGAAATCTTTCCGAAATCCTTCCTTTTGGTAAATTTACATTCTCATATTGAAGCCCTTAGGCAAGAATATGTTATGCAAACGTCATTGAAATAGAGAAAATGTTTAAGAAGCCTCTTGACACAGTTTTTTTACCGGGGGAAATTTTAATATACGAGAAAAATTGTATTTTGTTTAATATATTATTACTGGAAACTATTTTTTTAATTTTCAACAATCTTGTATTTGAATTTTCATTAATATTTTAAATCAAAAGAATATACAGTCAATACAAATAACTTTGACCATCGGTCTAACAATTACCCACTACAAGAAAAAAAGTTTCAAATTATGCCGTTATAATGTTATGGTCATAACATTGCCACCTGTATATTTCTTAGATAAACAATGGCATTGTGTATCTCTTAAGAGGTAAAAATGTGAACTATAATACTTTATATTTGCTATATTGTGGAATTCATCAGCTGTCAGTTGGGTGTCTATCATATTTTAAAAACATGGATCAACCATATTTTAAATTTGTATTCCTACTCAACATGGAGGTGCCGTGTGGTGGCCATATGCTTCACATAGGGAGCGAACATTGCCAAAGAGAAAGATTTCTTCTCTATAAAAACATGCGTTCTATTTTCTTGCGTGTCTACGTTCTTAAAATTCTTAAGATTAAAGTAATCTTTGCGAATATATGTGGCATGAGCCAAAGTTACCAGGTATGGGGTGCAAACTTTGTCCCGCATTGTTTTATATGTATTTAAATATCGAGCATGAAAATATTTCCAAAAACATTTTGTGGACTAAATCTCAAAACACTGATACTCATCTTTATCAAATAACACATAAAAATTAACGGCCAATAATGAAAACACAAAAAAACCTTCAGAACAGAGCCAAAGTTACCAGCGATGATTTTCGCATGTTAGACAATCTAAAATTTATAAAATGTTATTTTTTACAATATTCATTTTATACAGTTTTCGAATGAAAACATTATAAAAATCAATAATTTAAACTAATTTAGGAAAGGTTTTACATGTTATTATAAACATAAGTTGTTGTGGTGTTTGTGGTGATAATAAGTAGTTATATTTTTTTTTTTAAACTTACCACAACTCATTATCATTTCCCAACAATATTAATTGTATTTAATTTTTCATTTACCTATTAAATACACGGGAAACTACTAAATTACCATACAAGTATCAGAAAACTTCTGCATATAAATAAAAATATTGTCTTTCGTTTTATTTTACTATTTAATATAGTGTATAGAATTGATCAACAAAATGCAAATAAAATCTAACGATAATGTAAAGTAAAAAAAGTTCAATTTATTTAAGTTCTAGAAATAACTAATAAATCAATTTATAAATACTAGTATTCGAACTCACAACCTCCATAACCGAAACAACGACGTTGACCATTTTTCCACAAAGCCGGCTACATATAAAATAATAATTGTAGAAATAAAATACTTCGATACATGTTCACCTTTTTATAATAGAGTTCTATCAAGTAAATGACGGTGTTATCCTTTACGAAGTACTCCATCTCACATGCCGTTACTATCTTCTTCAAATAAATAGATCGATTATTTGGACTACATTTCAAATTTTCAACAAGATGCAATCGAACCAAATGCACAATAAATTTATGTGAAATCTTTATTCTTACATATGTACATATACGTATATTCTCTGTTTGATTTGTTACCCAATCAAATTCCTTTTAGGAATTTTATCGTTTCAGTCTCTCAAATCTCAAAGATATTTTTCGATTTTAAAGCATTTTTGTCTTCTTCTGCGAAGCCATGCTTCCAAAACTGAATTTTTCTAAATAATAAACATACAATTTCCTGATTTCTCTAGTTTTGTAATATCCGACGACAAATGCAAGAGCTGTTCAGGTATCCGTTCAGTAATCCAAATATCAATTCCGTGAAACTTTTTCATTTCCTTTTTCACTTATACATATGTACAGTTTGTATAGTATTTTTTAAATACATTGGCATCCGGTGAAATACCATATGCTGTATATATACTTTTTTTGTACAATAAATTGATTATATTTATTTTGGCTTTTTCATGGAACTTGAAAAATTTGAATACATTTACGTTGCTACTAATATACATATAATATAAATGGTGCTGCGACGATAGCGCGCAATATTAACATTTTTTTACATTGTAATAAAAACAAAAATCTTTAAATGAGCAGTCCACAATGAAAAATAATTGTATATTGCGCGCTAATGCCTCGAGCGCTTATGTCGGGGTTGTATTTAGTGCTAGTTTTTTGCGCGCATATGTTGGTGCGCTAATATAGATATTTATATATAATTCACGTCCGCTCCAAATGTGGAGCATATGGCCACCTAATGGAGGTATCTACACAGAAGTTTTTATTTATTACTCAGTTGCTCAATCTCTCTTTTTTTCAAAGAGAGTAGGGGTAGAAAAAAAGGTAGGATAGAGCAAGTGGTAAGTTATTCGCTGTCGCTACGCTTCATTTTTTATAATTTAAACAGTTGGAGGTAAATTCTACATTTGAGAAACATACATACTTTCGAACAGAAATCGTTATATCAATTTAAAAAAAATGCAGTTCATACTGGGATTCAAACATGTGACATTTGTTAATTAAGCCAATGACATTGACCGCTGTGCCACGAATCCAACAATATTAATTGATATAAAAAAATATTCGGTTTTAAAAATATTTCGCAGTTTTATTCTATCAAAAGCAATGTGGGAAATTATTTTGGACAAATGGTGTGTAATTTATATCGGTAGTATCAATTTTCTGTAAGTGAAGCAATCGTAACAAATTCGATTTCATCAATGCTGCTTTTGTCATTGGGTCGAATCCTACATTGAGAGAAATATAACGTCCAGTCATATTTCTGAATGTATCTGAAATAACGTATGGTGAGTCTCTATACAAATTCTCATAGATTCAATCAATAAGTTAAGAATGTGTCAATACTTTTGTTTGTCACGAGTTTTTCTCCTCAAAATGTCTACTCATTTACAGAGTTGGTTTGCTTCGTATACTATGAAATAACCCAACGTACTTAACCGATTTTATGTGAATTGTTAATTATTACACATTTTTAACAGATACTAAGTTCACTTTTAGGGTGTTCACTGTCAATACTTGGTGGAAAGGCATTATATTAATAAAAACACAATAATCAATCACAATCAGTTGACGATGCTCGTAATGAGCGAAACCGGTCCTGACATATTAAATAAAGTGGAATGAAGTACAAAGGATTATTGTGTTTTTATTAAGATACTAAGTTTTCAATGATTTGTTGACAACAGCATTGACAAACAATAATTGTCAAAGAAACACAATTAACTTTTGAAAGTTTCATTTTCATATTAACATCATCAATCATCATTCGTTAACACTATTACATAAAATATCGAAAAATACATATTTTTTAATATTAAAATATAAAAAGATATTAACATATATTCATTCTTACATACGTATATAATATAAAAATACAAATTTCAATAAATCTGAAAGAAAACTAATAAATCAAAGAGTTAAGATCACAGGGGCTTAGCTAAAAAAACGCGTGTTTTGAGCTTATTTCGGTTTTGGCAATGGCTTTATAATATTTATTTTAAGTACAACAAAGCTTTATCTCGTACATCTAGGTAACCGCTTACGAGGTACGGTTGAGTTTATCTAAAAATGATATTCTTTGATATACCTGATATATGATTAATACAGTGTGCTTAAGTGAATTTAAAATTATATTTTGTGGATAGACCCCTGTAGTTGTTAGCACTCAAAATACAATAAACCTTTCAACACAAAGCAAGGTCTTTAGTTCACATGGGTCTGTCTTTTGTTTATTTGTTTTATTCAATATGTATTTTTATTTGTATCATATCGAAAATAAAATCTTCTCAGTGAAACTTCCAATGTACATTATTGGTATTTAAATAGCAACAATAAAAAGATAACAGTGATTAAAATTTACAAAGTCTTCAAGAATAGGCAATCAATTAATGGTGGTTATAAAAATAATGCCGGAAGCAAATTCAATAAGGGACTAAGTGTTAAGGAGTTGGAAAACGGAAGCTTTTTTCCAAAGTAACATTTTTTTTTGAATTGGCATAAATTTTCTGGATACAGGAGTGTATCTACAAAAGCATAGTTTTAAGTTTACTGAGGTATACCAGGTGTTAATAAAAACACATAATTTCTTTGTACTTTATTCCACTTTATTTAATAGGTCAGGACCGCTTTCGCTCATTGCGAGCATTTTCAACTGATAAGAAAAATATATTAACAGTGCTATTTATACAAAATTAAATTGAAACAAAAGGTGTAAGCAACAGTTAACAATGAAAATAATTTACAAATAACAGTATAAGTGGCTCTACAATTACATTAAATTAAAATGCTTAACACCTATAACATACAATATAGCCGAAAACAATATGTTAAAAAATCATCAAAGACTAATAAATTATAAATGGTGAATGATGGCAATTATAAACACAATTAAAATTTGGGATTTTTTTAACAAATTGGTACAATATAAATGCTCGCAATGAGCGAAACCGGCCCTGACCTATTAAATAAAGTGGAATAAAGTACAAAGGACTATTTTTTTATTAATATAATGCCTTTCCACCAAGTATTGACAGTGAACACCCTAAAAGTTATACCAGGTGATTTACTTTTGTGATTCTAACATTGTAATTTCATTTATAGACATTCTCAACCATATCTTGTGAACGGTCATATGTACGAGATATCGCTTTTTGTCGCTAATAAATATTATGATGAAATTGCCGAAACCGAGTTTAACACAATACACACGTTTTTTTTGCTAGGCCTCTGTGATCAGAAGCCCTTGAACAGACCATTATATTATAATAGACAAATTAGAGTGACTTTTAAATATGAGAAATGTCACATAAGAAAGAAAACTATTTCATATATTAAATAAATAAATACAGTATAAATAAATTTCCTTTATTTTTTTATGTCGGTGCGAACATTATTTCCAAAAAAGGTATGAAATTGGAACACTTACATTTGTATAATGGATTTCTGACATTAACGAGCCCCCTCTCTTCTACTGTATTATTTTTATATATTGAGGTTCTATTGTACCAACATTTATTTTCAACTGTCAACATAGATTAAATACAAAAATTAAACAATGCATTTTACTTTCAGACGTGTTAAAGAGTGATTATTTTATAATCGCTATCAATATATTATAGCAATAATAGCCATTTTCAGTTAAAACATTCAATTAACTACTATTTTTAGCATTATTATCGACAGTTTATCTGTTTATTTTACTTAACTTTTAATTCATCTTTTGTGATTTAAACTACAGTATACGTGCCTCTATATTATTTTCCCAAGACAAGACAAAGCAACAGCTCGAAGAATAAACAAATCGACAAAATGGTTCACTCCCAAGCATCAAATTCTTCATGTGGAAAAGTGAAAAGCCGGAAAAGTTGGCAGACTTCAGATTCTAAGACCAAATAGAGTGCTTTTAAATACAAAATAGTAAGCGAAACTGTCCCATATATTTAGTCACCTGTAAAAACTTTCAAACAAGTCCTTGAGATCGACTGATATAAATACTTTTAGGGTGTTTACTGTCAATACTTGGTGGAAAGGCATTATATAAGTAAAAACACAATATTCCTTTGTACTTCATTCCACTTTATTCAGTATGTCAGGACCGGTTTCGCTCATTACGAGCATCGTCAACTGATAAGAAATATAATTTAACAATGCTATTTATACAAAAATGAACAGTTATAAACAACAATTGGCATTGAAAAGAAAATACCAATTACATTAAAAGTGATTCTAAAATAGCACAAAATTAAAATGTTTAACACATCTAACATATAATTAAAAAGTCATCTCAGATTAATAAATTTAGAATGGGGATTTAAAGTAATTACAAACATAATTAAAATTTGGGAATTCTTTGACAAAGTGATACAATGAAAATAATGACATTAATAGAGTGAATAGGCTTAATGATAGTTTCCTATTTTTTTGATATGGTCTTTGAAAAATTTCTTTTTCAGAATCTTCCTGGCTGTCGATTTTGTTTAAGTATGTACACTCACCAACTACTTGGAAGCGGGGAAAAATAATTTAACAATGCTATTTATACAAAAATGAACAGTTATAAACAACAATTGGCATTGAAAAGAAAATACCAATTACATTAAAAGTGATTCTAAAATAGCACAAAATTAAAATGTTTAACACATCTAACATATAATTAAAAGTCATCTCAGATTAATAAATTTAGAATGGGGATTTAAAGTAATAACAAACATAATTAAAATTTGGGAATTCTTTGACAAAGTGATACAATGAAAATAATGACATTAACTCTCGCGGCTCGGAGACTAGAAAAATACTTCTCGGCCGATGGGGGTCTTTTAGGGACCCCAGTGGTTTCCTCATTATTGGCCTTATTCTTATGAATTTCAAAAAAAAAAATACTCTAAGGGCTTTAAAATATCTCTCTGTATCATTCCTCATACATTTTTTATAAAAATCCGTGTTTTTTTAATAAAGTTTGTAATTACTTTAAATCCCCATTCTAAATTTATTAATCTGAGATGACTTTTTAATTATATGTTAGATGTGTTAAACATTTTAATTTTGTGCTATTTTAGAATCACTTTTAATGTAATTGGTATTTTCTTTTCAATGCCAATTGTTGTTTATAACTGTTCATTTTTGTATAAATAGCATTGTTAAATTATATTTCTTATCAGTTGACGATGCTCGTAATGAGCGAAACCGGTCCTGACATATTAAATAAAGTGGAATGAAGTACAAAGGAATATTGTGTTTTTACTGATATAAATACGTTATATTTTAATTTTATTTTACTTAGAAACCAGAATATTTTTCCCATATTTAGTTGTACAGTGGAACCTCTCATAACTAGTTTAATTCGTTCTAGAATCTTACTCGTTATGTGAAACACTCGTTATGCGAAACAATTTTTCCCATATAAAACAATGTATAATACAATAATGCGTTCCATGACGGGAAAATATCGTTGCTTAAATTTTTAACGTTTATTCAAATAAAATTACATTCTTATAAATTGTTATGGAGCGTAACAACCTGGAATGCGATTTCGATTTGTAAAAAACAATTAAAAAATTGCTTGTTTATTAAATAAGACAAATAATTTATTCTTTTTTACTAACAAGCTGTCTTGAGACATTTTTTTGCCGACGCTTCAAAATTTGGTGAAAATGTGGCAGCATTATCATTGAATAATTTTTTAAAACGCATAGCCACCTCCTTATTAGGGCGATGCTTCTCAATGTACAATGCAGCATTTCTCCTATTGTACCAGAAGATTGCTGTTCTAATACTGCTCCACTAACAAACACTCCTTCATAAATTATTGCTGTGAAAAACAATGCAACTCCATAAGCTCTTTGGTGGTCAGCTCTTCACCGTGCTCTTCCACAAGCTCATCAATATCGTTATTATCTACCTCCAGTCCCATGTTATGATCCCATGGAGCGGGAAATTTAAGACATCACATACATCCATGCCTTCAAAGGGAAAACCATAAATCGATTGAAAATCAATCTTTAAAACTGTCCATGCTAGGATACGACCCCGTGACCTCCGTGCTCTACGTCAACGACGTTGACAACTCGACTACGCAACTGGATTTTTTAATAATCTCCACATTTTTAATTCTTAATAAAAATACAAGGGTTACTTAAATTTCAAGATATTCAATTCAACGATGAAATGATTAAAGTATGTATTTGGTTATGATGAGTTTGTTTTGGCAATGTACTTTTTTAGTTATAAAAAAAAAGTACCTTGCCGGAAAATGTTAAGCAAATGTTTGTTCATAAATAGTGTTTCGGAAAACTCATGTAAAATATAAGTTAACTACGCAATAAGATATTAAAGTATTTTTCATATGAAATAATTTTACTATTGAATATATTATCACCTCTGTGAAGTATGATAAGGGTTGGTTATCATTTTTTAATTAGAGAGGCAAATCAATAGACTACACGGAGGCTTATGATAATCTTTTGAGCTTACAATGTAATCAAATCTTAATTACATACGTAATATTGGACGTTTTACGTCCAATTTAAATAATATCTCTGGTTATGAAAATTATGATGGGATAGATGGTAAGCAGCTTAAAGAACTGTATAACTGTAACACAGTGATGGTGAAAACAAAGTCGGGACGACTGGTATTACTAATTAGTATGGCAGAACTAGTTTTGCATCATGGCTGCAAAGGCTTGAGAATGGCTTTGTGGGATCGAATCCCTTTGCAGCGATTTAATATGCAGTGTGCACTAACTTCCTTGCCAATGACGTGCTTTTGCGTATCATTTGTCACAAATTTTGAATGTTTTTTTAATGTAATTGAAAAATAACTTTCTATTTCATAAAATACTGATAATACTGATAGTAAAAATGTAACCAGCCACAATAACCCAGCAGTTAAAGATTCACTTTACGATCAGAATGTCAATATTTTTCCGTCATAGTCCAATATATATTGTCAAATACACATTTTTTTACGGTGTAATAAAAAATAAAAACCGTGTAAAAATATGATGGTATTTATTCATAAATTGAAGAATCGCAAAATATTATTCGTAATATGTATATGGGGACTTGTATGTGAAAATGGACATTAATCGTTTTCATTGCTAGAAATATTTGACACATCTAATGTTTTAGGATCTGATAAATCCTTTTGTTTTGTGTGAATAATTTGTGGAAAAATTTAGTTCTTGTTGTTTTTAGTGAACCATGTTATTTCAAAATTGCCTAAAATGTTAAATAATTGTGTGAATTTTACAATTTAAACAATAAATAATATTATAATTATTTTATCGCCAATAACAAAAAAATGGCCCAACTTCTTTTAAATGCACGCCTTTTATCTACGATGTATGCTATAATGTGACCACATCGAAAGTAAATGGCTTAAAAGATACTCAAACATATTATATATAATATATTTTATGACATTTTAAATGTCTTAAATAATTATATTTGGTTTGAGAAAATTGTAATGTGGCATGTGTTAACTATGATGCCCGATGTCATTTAATATGTCTTAAATATGTTATTCTCATTGTTGTGAAAACACTCATAACTGAGTTTATAGGTATAGTATTATAAAAAAGAATATTGGAAGTTACGAGTTAATAATTTGATAATGAGAAAAAAATATATTCTTGTAGAAACAACGTGATATGAAAACAAATTGGTATAAGTCTCTACACATTGGGCTCTCTCTAATCAGTTGAAGTTTGTTGGCAATTTTTAATAACACAAGTTTTGTTATTAAGAATTGTTTAATATCATTTTTTTCAGCAGTAGAAGCAAAAGAAATATTTTAAGTGTCGTCACTAATACTTGTCTGTCGCATACAATTTTTTCTAATATTCTTAATATGTTCATCAGAATACCAAATAAAACTTTGATATACTAAGTTTATAATTCTCCGAACTAGGTAAACCACCATTTTGTTTTGAACTTATGTAACTGGTTTGGACATAAGCTGCGGATGCCCCAAAAAAGCCTGATTTCCGATTGTCTGTTCTTTCATTACGTTATATTCCGAAACTATAGTAAGTTCCTGATAACCATTGATAGGAGCTTACGTTGGAACTACAGGATATATGATTTAAGGTAGCAAAATACTTTAATTTATATGAAGGAAGCAAAGATGCTGACGGAACACAAATAATCTTGTCTTTGCTGTGCAGTGGACATGTGCTGCGAGTAAAAAGCGAATATTACCAAAAATTAAATTATGTATTATAAAAAAAATCTTTTCTCAGAAAATATAAGTTCATAACGGTCTCAATCTGGCTGAAATTTTAACTCAAAAAGAGCAACTGAAGGCATTGGATTCATTTAAGCTTTTGTTTGAATTGCGCTGAACATTTTACAGTTAGTAAAACTCATTTTTGAACATCACTTTATTAAGCTGCCGTTTAGCATAGTTTGGACACGACTTGACGATTCTGCATAAAATTGTGACATACCATATAACTTAATAACAGCTTAGGTATGCCACCGTGATCGCCTTTCAAACTCACTTTCAAACGCTGCTGCTTTCCAACTGTTGCGCTAGAAGAAAGGGCGTGTCATTATAATTATGCTGTGCATCTAGCGCTTGTCGGAATTGTAAAACCAGATTTCTAATTGAATTAGCAATATTCAAAAACTTCTTTTATTTCGGTAAGCTTGTAATATTACAATATATTTTTTTTATCATTTAATCAATAACGATTATGTTATAACTTCAAACCACATTAAAGACAAATAAAACGAGATGAAATGTGTACTTTCATATTCAGTACACATCAATGAATAGGTTGAAGTTTTTAATTTATGTTTATTTTAAAAGTATATTTGTAATTCAATTTTATTTTTATATACTTCTGTAGTATAATGAGTGGTATTAATAGTCTCGTTGACTCGTTCCAAACGATAATTCATCAATGAAATTAAGTTTGCCATCGGTTAACCAATATACCATAATGAACACATTACTTTTAAAATATTGTTTGATTTTTGTTGAATTCAAATGAATAAAGATTTTTTCTAAGGAAGAACAAGGTTATTTAAAAATTTAAAACTTTTTTTGCTTTCTTAATTGATTAATCTTATTTTGTGTAATTTCGAGTTTTTGAAAATATTGTTGTTCGAACATCATTTTTGTATAAGAAAATTATATATTAGCTGAAATGTGTTTCAGATATTTATTTTGTTTGTTAAAGGTTGGTTATCACAATAAAACATTGGAAACCCTATTGCGCCTCTGTCATCAAGGATGACACGAAAATTGTCTCGCTTCACTTTATTACCATAATATACACTGAGTGACTGCACCATTCCTATCAATGCATGTCTACAATCACGTCATGCGGAAACTTCAAAGGCTGTTTTTTATTTATCTTTACATCATTTCATGCACACATTGTAGAAAGATGTAAAATATTTTCTTACATTTTTAGAAGACGAACCCGAACGACACTGTCAACTGAACCACATGACAAAAAACTTTAATAAAGGCCAACAATTAAATATTATAGTAAAATATAAAATTTAAAAATCAAAATTCTTTTATGAAAAGTAAATAAAACATCCAAAAACACATTTGTCGATATCTTTTTTGAAAAAAAAAAAAAAAATAAAAGATTGTTGATATGGACACGAAGAAAACAATCAAAAGCAGACATAAGTTTTGATAACTGAAAGGGTGCGGTCTTGGTGGACGCGTTTTGCGGGGCGTGGCGTGCAACGTGCATATCAAATACGTGCTTCGCGAATACAGTGTCCTGAATAGTTAGATAGTGTTTAACATGCACGCTACACTTGACACCCCGCAAACGTTATCCATTACGCTAATAGTTGTAAACTCGGCCCTGTAGAAGAAAAGAAGAATCCTTATTTTTCTTACACATCTTTAAATAAACTTTAAAAAGACAATTTTCCAACAATTCTATGATTGTCTAGTACTAGTGTAAGTTCATCACAAGATTTAAATATAATCGAAAAATAAAAAGCTCTCTTGTACTTATACCACACTTATTAAATATTTTCATGACCAGTTTCGCTCACAACGAGAATTTTTAAATGTTGGATCGTGGAACCTTAATTAATATTTGTGGAATTAGTACAAAAGAGTGTTTTATTTTTTGAATGGAATGCTTTTCCACGAAATATGAACAGTGAATACCTGAAAAGCTATATATAGACTTAAAATATTAGAATCACGAAGCACTACTCAGTTTATTGATCGTATTGAATCTTTACCTTCAATTTATCTCAATTTTTAATTTTAAAACAGCATTTTACTATGCATTAAGAAATATATCTTTAAAATTATTCAATTCCATTTCTATGCAAATTGAAAAAATCATTTCGAGTCTTAACTTTTTTTTGATCAATAATATTTATATATATATATATATATATATCAAAAAGGCTGGTAATGTCTTAAAAGTTTTTCAAAACAAATTCGTTCATATTTCGTAAAATCTGGCTACTTGTGTTATCTCATTAAAAAAAAAGTTTTTTGTTAATAAATAGTTATTTGCAATTAAATTGTTCTTAATCAAAATATAATTTTCTTTTGATAACAGCGATATACAATTTTTCAGAAAATTTATGCATAAGTTTGTAAAACATATTACCCTTTTGTGTTTTTTTAATAAACGAGTCATACATTTTCGACTAAAATGAATTCGAAGACAATTTCTAAAGGAAGCCTTGGCGCAACGCGTATAAATTCTTTATAAAAAACGTCCTTCATTATTTTAATCTTAACAAAAAGTTTTTTTTTCTTGATTTAATCGCTGGACGATAATTTAAATGAAAAAAGAAAGTTTTAATACGGCTTGCTGAGCTGAACGTTTTTTTTTTATAGTCGGTTAACCAAATGAACATAAAAAAGTTTCTTTTAGCTTTTAAGAGTATTTTATGAAAGTTTACTAGAATACGCATCTTTTTAAATTTAATTTGTACTTGTCGGACATGCTGACTTCTTAAACTAGGCCAATTTCAAGCTCTTAAAAATTTTACACCTTTTTCAAGGGACACATTTAAATTTTAAGTACTCCACACTATTTTTTTCTTTTCAAATTTATGGCTGAGTGAAAAGATATACAGTGACATACATATGTTAATAAAAAAAATATTTAAATGATATTTAATTGACGAAAACTAACGAAATAAAACTGTTAATTAAAGCATTCTTTTTAATTATAGTACACTTATAATTTAGTGAATAATATAAACAGCGGGGTCATTGGCGCGCTTTGTCAGTGACCTTTTTTTTATTTAATGACTTTATTTAAATCAAAACGCACTCACTCTTAAGAATTCTCATTCTCTTTAATAAATTATTATCTCAATAAATTATCGTACTGTGATTTTAAACTCTTTTTAACATTCTTGTATGTGTATAACAATATTTGTACAACAAATACAGAGTACGCCTTTTGTAGCAATCAGCCGAGTCTGGGTCAAAGTCGCAGTAAGTCTAGTTTCGAATGTATATTTTTTCAATTCAAATTTGAAATTTTATACATGAGATTCTTTAATATCAGTACTTATCAAGTCAATCTCATATGATCTCATAAAATTTAACGCAAAGTATTTGTATTGAACTAAAATAATGAAATATATCATTAAAAAAGATAAACTATCCCAACTCTACTGTAACAGCTTGGATTTTTTTTAATTATTAGTAAACCTTACCTCGGAATTGTCTTGTTTGTTTTTTTCTAGGTTATCATATTATCGTCGATTATACATAAAAGAGTGTCATGCTCTACCGACTGAGCTAGCCGGGCAATATGGCGCAGCGGTTAGCGTTGTTGGCTTCCGTGCCGGACCTCACAGGTTCGAGTTCCACTACGATCAGCATTTTTCGATTGATTTTCTGTTCGTAAGAATGGGTTTTTGTGATATCTAAATATTCCCGTTTTTCTATCCCTACTACTCTCTTTGGAAAAGAGAGGTTGAGCGACTGGGTAACAAAGAGTTCTCGTTTATAAAGTTATCTTTAGATACCTCCATAAAGAGGTCATGCTGTACATTAAGAGTGGACAAGGATTATATATATATCAACTTTGGCAAAGTATTTATTAAATATTGCATAGATCTTTTATAAAGCTTTTTAGTGGTAAATTTTCTAAGATATAAAGAAACGATTTTTATTGTAAAATTAATAACGATAAACATATGTACATACATAAAACGAAATTATGTTTTTTAATTTATTTAAGAAAAAATATAATATTAGTATACAGTAGTTTTAAGTAAGTCGTACTTTACTTATACTAATAAGCATAAACTGTTTACTTCTATCACCTTTATATTTAGTATACCTTGATTTTTAATAAAGAAATTTTCCATATTCACCCGTCGGGAAAATGTCACAACTGTCTTCACAGCAATGCGACAACATAGGTACTTCGTATATATTATAATATGGCGGAAAATGGCGCGAATACCTTTTCCGCCTTTTATTGCATTTCAAATCCAAAGTGTTGGAATGCGAAAGGCACGCGTTAGAAGCACAAAATACTGAACAGGCGATATGAAAAAGACTTTACTTGACAAGGCATTTAGAAACAAAGCTCTGTAAAAAACATACTACAACAAAAGTTATTGTCCTGTGAATACTGCATTTTTTTCATATCGTATATTCACTTTATTGACAATGAAGAGTCTTAACACACGATTTTTTTCGTTGTTTTATTGTGTGTTTATTTTGGTATTTAAATCTTCCATATCAAAACAGCATGCCCTATTATGTCTAATTGAAATAGAAAATTTAAAGTCTTCTGTATATATTAATTGGAACTTTAGGTTAATATTAAAATGAAATTTTGAAATACTTTTCACGGTTTCGCCGAATCGTTTGGCATTATCCAAAATAGTGTTTTTAAATTTACTTTGGTAGAAAAAAAAGACGTTTATATTTCACTACTTTTATTTAAGAACCTGAATATTTTTCTTCGACTTGTGATTATTGTGAACTGATTCAGTTTTAATATTTTTTTCTGGAACGAAGCCATTTCTATGTGAACTATTTTAAGATACTCCCTGCTGATATTTAAGATACTAATTGTATCCCGCTGGTAGGAAGAAGGTTTAAGCTGTTTTAACGCTCTCTGAAATTATCTAATACACAAGAGGCATCGATTTTCAATTGAAAAAAAAATGATATTTTTTCTAACAAAGGTTGTATAATATATAATATAAAACAGTTATTTGTTATAATTTAAGATTTCGACTGAAGGTGCTTGGTGGAATTTCAATATTAAATTTGAATCATTCAAATTATGTACACTCCCACAGATTTTGTCACTAACGACCCGGGTTTCGCCTTTCGGCATCTTCAGGCGTTCAAGCGCACGAATGAACTTGAACTGACGCTTAGTAAATGGATGTTTCGTGTTTATATATTAAATAAATGTATCACTGAGTCTAAAGCCATCGCTGGCGAAAAGGGTAAGCTCATGGGAATTCCCAAAGATTTGAGTAGTGAGTGGTTTTTAGAATTATATTTATTTGTTTGTCGGCAAAGGTTTTATGATATTATTTATGATATTATTTATATAGGGTATAGAAGTGGAGAGCCAGGAAGGTTTAATATCTCGTTCAAAATCGGAAGACTATGTAACTGTGCCCTATTAATTTCTAAAATTTCCTGGAAAAAGAGCTTATGACTGTCCGTATTTGAGTGTAACATTATTATCCCCTGTTCCTGATTGAACACGTGTCCTTCCGAAATTAAGTGATTAGCAAAAGTAGACGTGTCCTTTTTCAGTCTAAAGGCTGCCATATGTTCTAATACCCTGATGTTTAAAGTCCTCTCTGTTTTGCCGATATAAAATTTATTACAACAAGAGCATTGTAATCTATAAATTCCAGATTTATTTAGGTAATGTATTTTATCTTTATTGTTAACTAATAATTTGCCTAAAGAGCTTTTACAGTAAAAGGCTGGTCTAACACTATCAGCTAGTTGTTTTTTAATTTTAAGACTAGTATTTCCTAAATAAATGATTCTACGCCAATACCTAGTATGATCTATGTCCTTTGACAATGTACCTTGAAATAACATTTTTTCTGCAAGTTTAGTTTGTTTTTTTGATAAAAGATTGTCTATAAGAGACATATCGTATCCATTGTTGATGGCGATTTGTTTGATGATTTTTAATTCGATATTAAAGTTCTTTTCATTCAAAGGAACACTCACAAGTCTATGAATTTCTGAATGAAAAGCGGCTAGTTTATAAGAAAATGGGTGCATTGAATCCTTATGTATCACGGTATCCGAAAACGTAGGCTTCCGAAATATTTTAAATTCGTGAGAACCGTTTTCAATATTAATATTTAGGTCAAGAAAGTTAATATTCTTGCCTCCGACTTCTAACGTGAATTTAATATTTTTATCTAATGAATTTATAAAGTTATGAAAGTTAGTTATTTGTCTATCCGTTCCATTAAACAAGCAAATAATATCGTCTACATATCGGAACCAATAGACTATAGGTTTGGCTTCTGTTTTGTTTCTAAAAATTTTATCTTCTAAATAGTTCATATAAAATTCAGCTAACAACGGCGACAGACAGTTCCCCATCGCAAGGCCTTCTGTTTGTTTATAAATTTTATTGTTAAATTGGAAATAATTCTGGCCAACGCAAACATCTAATATATTTAGTAACTCTTTTGTTACTATTGGGTTGACTCTACGTGCATTTAAGGTATCTTCGATAATCCTTTTGCATTTGTTGACTGGTACATTAGTAAATAAACTGACCACGTCAAAGGAAATTAATTTTGAATTGTAAGGAATGATTTGATTTTTAAGTTTTTCAACTAATTCTAATGAATTTTTTACACTATATGTCGGCTTGAATCCACTATGGTTACGAATGAGGGTGTTAGCTTTTTTCGATAATGTATAGGCTCGGGCATTAATATATGACACTACAGGGCGAATTGGGATTGAAGGTTTGTGAAGTTTCGGTAATCCGTAAAATTTGGGAGCTAGCGGATTCCGTGTAGACAAATAATATATATCTTTAGGGCTGATCGTAATATTACAACTATTAATGACATCTTTGACATCTTTGTTAAATTTTACTGTAGGGTCTTTTTTAAGTTGGACTATATTGTTACTATCGAGAAAATTATTAATTTTATCAACGTAATGATCACGCGTTAACAGAACTGTGGTACTTCCTTTATCCGCTTTTGTGACAATGATATCATTTTCTTTAATTTTAGCTTTAATATTCTTAAGAGTGACTAACTCATCATTGAATTTATTTCTATCTTTAACACTCGATAAATAATCCCTTTTTAATAATTCGAGAGAATATATGCTTACTAGTTAGATTTTTATGTAATGCAATTTCTAAGTCTATCGCGAGGTTTTCAAAGTCAGATTTTCTATTCGGCAAGGGTGGGCAGTATTTAAGACCTTTTGATAAAAGGTCTTTTTTTAAAGTTACGTTAGTAAGGTTAACCACTCTATCAAAAAATGTGATTGGTGTTTCCTTGTTTATTATCAACTGTGATTTTTTAAGTAATTTATTATTATTCTCTTTAATTAGTTTCTTTAATTTATAAGCCTGTTTTTCATATTTAAGTTGTATAATTTCTGACACTTCTCGGTCCAATGTATCAAATTGTATGGGATGGAGTTTCTGTGCGAGCAAACAATGAATTACTTTAAGGTATTGGCTTATATTATCACGATATAATGGGACGGATAGACAAATAACTAACTTTCATAACTTTATAAATTCATTAGATAAAAATATTAAATTCACGTTAGAAGTCGGAGGCAAGAATATTAACTTTCTTGACCTAAATATTAATATTGAAAACGGTTCTCACGAATTTAAAATATTTCGGAAGCCTACGTTTTCGGATACCGTGATACATAAGGATTCAATGCACCCATTTTCTTATAAACTAGCCGCTTTTCATTCAGAAATTCATAGACTTGTGAGTGTTCCTTTGAATGAAATAAACTTTAATATCGAATTAAAAATCATCAAACAAATCGCCATCAACAATGGATACGATATGTCTCTTATAGACAATCTTTTATCAAAAAAACAAACTAAACTTGCAGAAAAAATGTTATTTCAAGGTACATTGTCAAAGGACATAGATCATACTAGGTATTGGCGTAGAATCATTTATTTAGGAAATACTAGTCTTAAAATTAAAAAACAACTAGCTGATAGTGTTAGACCAGCCTTTTACTGTAAAAGCTCTTTAGGCAAATTATTAGTTAACAATAAAGATAAAATACATTACCTAAATAAATTTGGAATTTATAGATTACAATGCTCTTGTTGTAATAAATTTTATATCGGCAAAACAGAGAGGACTTTAAACATCAGGGTATTAGAGCATATGGCAGCCTTTAGACTGAAAAAGGACACGTCTACTTTTGCTAATCACTTAATTTCGGAAGGACACGTGTTCAATCAGGAACAGGGGATAAAAATGTTACACCCAAATACGGACAGTCATAAGCTCTTTTTCCAGGAAATTTTAGAAATTAATAGGGCACAGTTACATAGTCTTCCGATTTTGAACGAGATATTAAACCTTCCTGGCTCTCCACTTCTATACCCTATATAAATAATATCATAAATAATATCATAAAACCTTTGCCGACAAACAAATAAATATAATTCTAAAAACCACTCACTACTCAAATCTTTGGGAATTCCCATGAGCTTTCCCTTTTCGCCAGCGATGGCTTTAGACTCAGTGATACATTTATTTAATATATAAACACGAAACATCCATTTACTAAGCGTCAGTTCAAGTTCATCCGTGCGCTTGAACGCCTGAAGATGCCGAAAGGCGAAACCCGGGTCGTTAGTGACAAAATCTGTGGGAGTGTACATAATTTGAATGATTCAAAAAAAAAAGTTATTTGTTATATTTTACATTGTCTTTCCGCTAAAACATTTTTTTTCAAAAAGTCCTAATTTTTTATCGAGTTCGATCTTTTCAAAAATCATATTTTTGCTGCGCATTGTATTTCTTCGTATGCGTGCGGCTGTACCGAAATTCATGAAAAAATAAATATTCTTGAATTAAATACATATATACATATTGGGCATAACAGCGCTAAATATTTTGAAATTGAAAAACCGCACGAGATGAGCTTAAGAATGTATACGATAAGCTTTTCTTCAAGATCAACTCGAGTAGAAGAGACGTCACAGACACCCATGTCTAAGACCTTAAATTTTATAATTACATTTGCCATACCGGGACATAAACTCAGATAGACTCGGCGATCGTTAAACTTTTACCAACTAGACCAAAAAGGACGATAAATTTAATTTTTGTTTGAATATATTTATTTGCATTAAGCTTACGATTGATCTTGCAAAAAAAATCTTATTTACTTTTTTAAGTGACGTAATTTTCTTACTGAATGGCAATCAAAGTGCCAACTATCATATAACAATGTGGATATGACCTTTTTAATTCGTCAATATACTTTAAATGTGACTACTTTGATCTCTCAGCAAAGTCCAAGATTACTTAGTTGCCAACCTATTATTTGCTACTGCGTTATAATGACTTTATTTTTATGGTAGCTTACGTTGAAAGTTGAAAATATTATTGTGAACGTAACACAAACAAAATTGAGTCTATCGACAAATATTAATGTTAAAAGTTGAATGACCCAGAACATTAACACATTTTTTATATGAATGATCGAATCGCAAATAAAAACATCATGACCATCCATTAAACATATAAAATAACTTATTCTGTAAAACTATATGCATTTTTTTGTATACAATTAATAGATTTTTATCAAATAAGATCTATATTTTGATATCACCCACCACCCATATTCAAACAAGAAAGATTGAAAGCGATTAGATGTAGACTTTACAATTTCTTTCCCTTACCTTATTTCATTTATCTCTTTGCAAAAGGAAATTGTAGGAGTGACTTCATAGTTGTTATTATAAAAAAAAATGTACATTCGCTTCACATCTGGAACGGATACAAAAAAAAATGTTTCTTAGTACAATAGTTTCTTGTTTTTGGTATGTATTAGTGGTTCAAAATATATCAAAACTGAAATTGCACCCCATCATGAAATGTCCCACTTCTCTACTCTCGTGACATATTCTGTATTCACTGAAGTAGCGTGCTATCGTATTGTGTGAAAGCTGAAATGTACGCAAGTATCAAATACAACAAGGAGAGGAATTATTCCGAGTGGGTCTCATTGTATTAAAAAGGACAGCCTGACACGGTGTCATGTCAATTCACACATTTCAACAATACACTTGTTAGGTTGTTCCGCATTAGAGGGATTTCCACTGTCTAGCTCATACTGACTGTCGTTATTCTAAAATACAAATACAAATCAAGGATCTCTTCTCTTCAAAAAATAAAAAGAAAATACAACTTTGTAAGATGGCAATCCCTTGTGAATTACAATATAGAGTACGTTAGTATATGAAATTGAATGAAAAATAATGCTTATATTACTTATAAATAATATCACTTTCAATGTGTTCACTCTCAATACTTGCTGGAAAGGCATTAAATTAAAAAAAATAGAACACTCTTTTGTATTGATTCTATTTTCATTTAAATGAGCAGGGCCGGTTTTGCTCATGACGAACATTTAAATTTATCAGTTGAAAATGCTCATCATAAGCGAAATAAAGAAGTCCTCATAAAAATAAATTTAAATGTTATTAGTGCAAAAAAATGTTTCATTTTTTTTTAATTTAAATGCAATGCCATTAAATATATACTCAACATATTTTGATATATGTAGAAACAAAGAGAAATGATAAATTTAAATCTTGTTTTCATTTTTCTATTTTATCTGCTGTCAAACAATAGTTGAAATGTTTTATTTATTCAATTTAAAATAAATAATTTTACGAAGCAAGAGAGATTTAGTTTTCCGTGAGCAGTTTTGTCGTAAAGAAAATGTAAAAAAATACGAGTCGCTTTTAAAAATTCTTAAATCCAAGAAGGTGTGTTATTTTAGGATATTCTTTCCGTTTTTCGGTAGAAAACGTAAGTAACTTTTTAATTGGTCCAAAGTCTTAAACACGGTTTTCATTGAGATTACATTCAAGGTATATATATATATTTAACAGATAATTACAAGCTCACTTCAGCCAATTAAACATTATTTTAACATGAAAACAATCATGCGTTATACAACTATTTGTTTTTTTTTGTCAACAGTTGTTTATTATTAAAATTTGAATACAATTGAAAATAAAGAAATTTAACCACAACCCTCACAAATATAACGTTTATATCACGAAACATTCAGATTATTAATTAACATACTAGAAAGATTTTGTTAAAGATTAATTTTACATTTATTTTAATAAACTTGTCGTGTGTTGTACTAAAACTTGTTTAACCTTAACTTTTCAATAATAAGAAATAGCACGCAATATGTTAACGTCATTTTCGCCGTGCGAGGCCTTATTCAAAAGTAGTTGAATAAAATTTCTCGTGCATATCAGTTTGACGGAAAAGTAAGTTATTATGGCAAGTTTGTCAGGAAACACTTGCAGGCAAAATTGTCACCCTTACTCGCTTTGAATTAAGACCGGATGAGGATGTGAAGTAAAGTTTTCAGTAAGCTCGTAACCAAAAGCAAAGGCAGCTAGCTAATAGCACCCTATCAAAAACCATCAAAGTTCATTTTTCATTTTAAACTTTCGCGTACTTTCAATATTGTTAACTGTAGATATAACATTATAAATATGAGTTTCCTATCGCTGGTCGAATACTACTCATAAACAAAACGAAAAAATTAGATTTTTTTAACTAGACGAAGGCAGCAAAAGTGGAACATTAACGAATTTTTTTATCAAAATACATTTTTAAAGTCACGCAAAAAATGCTTGAATCAACAATAAAATACGCATTTTAATTAATATCAGTTTTATAAATAAGTGCCTGTTTCATAATCATGAATTTAAATATAATATATGTTAACAAGTAAAAAATATTAAAGTTATGTACTTCCTTTTTTATTGTTCAGTATGATATAGTATGGGTAATTGTTTTCCCCGTCCTAAAAACTCATTTGAAAACTATATATTGTAATTATTTTTTTTAAAAATACGTGAATATTACTTGCATGTTATGAATTGTGTCTTTGATCATTTTGACCTTATCCGTTATGAAACGCCAAGGCTGGTAATGCCGTTAATTAGTCTAAACTAGAAATGCCACAAGACTTCGTCGCGTGAGCTTTTCTAAAAGCTCCGCACACTTATCGTTGCAGCTTTCCAACAGTATGCTTGCTCCACTCTGTGTATACTTATCATATACATGTATTATAGAACTTTTATTCATGTACTCTAATTATAAATATTAAGATTTAACTGACGAGTGGGTCGCTTAAATAGTTGACTGTAATATGCGTAATGCAAAATTGTTGGTAATAGCAAAACTCGACTGAAACATTGTCAGTGGAAAAAAATGATTCGTACAAATATTTTTAAAATGTAAAATACATTTTAATATTGTATTACTACCAAATGGTCTCAATCGAGGCTAGACAGGGATACGTTTTAGCTCCGTTTCTCTTAATCATAATCTTTGACTTCATTCTGAGGAAGTCAATTCCACCTGACCGAAATGTTGCTGTTGCCCCCGATATGAGGCAAACTAGATAACACCAATGACGCTGTCATATTCAATAAATTTGTAGAGGGTTCTCAAGAGACAATGGACAGGTTGCAGAACATCTCCTATCGCATTGGCCTTAAAGTATATGTGAGTAAGACTGGTGGGGGACGGATAATCTTGGAGAACCGATTTGGTGACCATATGATCCGGGTTGTGGGCGAATATGGCTTAAACAGCTAAACTTTACAAATACATTTTAAAAAAACTTAACATCGGTGTTAATTTAAACATTTTATTACAACAACAGAATCGTTATAACTCAAATTTTAAAAATGTCTATCTGAAAATTTATAGATTGACTAGTTACTTTGTAGAACTTAATGCCAGTTAAGAAAAGGTTACAAAGTATTATATTTCACAAGAACCCCAAAATAAAGTTAATAGCTATTTTGTCAATACGCTATCATCATAGCTATAAATAGTCCTAGGCCAAAATAAATAACAACACTGCTCAATTATTGTGGAACTACTTTTTATTTTATTCAATATAATATATTTTTTTTATAAATTATCACATATTTTACGTTATTGGTGTAAAATTTAACGAAGCTGGAACACTTGCTACACATGTCTCAGTTAAGTCTTTTCTATAATAATCATTTTATTGAACGATAATTGTATTATTATAAATTAAAAACGTTTACATTTTACATGTTGTTGGTACAAAGTCAAAAATGTTAAGTGAAATTAATATTTTTAGCCGATAGCAATGGTAAAACGAGTGACCAATTACTAGAGGTAATGGATTTACAATTTCGATTTACAAAATAGCACCTAAGTAAAGGAGTCTTAAATATTATAATGTATGTAGAGAAATATGAATATCTTACAATACATTTCAATAACCGAATCGAACATTGTATAAGTTTCAAGAATTTATCGCAACTACTGAGTTTACGATTGAAATCATAAAAAAATATTATGGTTGTGCAACAGTTTTATCTGTCTATTTATATGCTTTATTGGAATACAGCATTATATAATTCATGTTCTAACAGTTGAATTGTAAATCCATATATCAAAAAATAGGACTAGAAGCCCGCTTTTTAAAAAAAAAACACCTTTTTGTATGTTCAAACTATTTGGACATATATTATTTAGTGATTTAAATATAATATTTTCCATTACGTCTTCCATGATCATAAATGTAAAATTGACTTTGACCTTGCAGAGATTTGAGCCCGCAATCATCTGATTGCAAACCATAGAGTTCGACAATATAATATATAGATATATACTGATTATATATAATATATTGGCCCTACTGAACGATTATATAATATATGCCTAGATTTTTTTTGACGACTTTTTAGCTTCTCTTTGAATCGCTCTTTCAAAAAATACATACTTATTTATGGTTGTAGACCTTGGCAACGCGTTGATTGGCAAGTCAGTTGATTTTTTTTCTGGAATTGTTTTCTAGATTTTGCTAGACACGGTCAGATTGTTAGTTTTTTATCGCATTTTAATAATACGTGAATTGTTATTATTATTTCAATTGCATTACAAGTGGTCAAATCTGTTAATGGGTGTAATTTACGCAACATCTTCAGTGAGATTCATTGTCATAAAGTGCTTTAGATAATTTTTTAATACCGATGAAAGATTGAATATGGCATCGTTATTTGAAATTATAGTGGTCAACGTCATTGGCAACAGTTACAGAAATCACGCGTTCAAATCTCATTATCCGACGGTTTTATAAATTAATTTTTAAGTAAAAAGTTCGTTCATAGGCTCGATAGTTTACTACATGTAGCAGCATATAATAGTAGCCAAAGGAAGCTTTAATATAATAAACAGTAATACTTACAATAAATAAATATATATTTTTTACAACTACAACGAAACCGCTATCTTAACTAGAACGGCAAAATGTATGGCTTCGGCTCTGAAGAATACCTAGAATAATATGTGAAGCGGGTGGAGATGGGTACAACTTTAGGTAACGATCAAAACTACAGTAAAAAACACATTTAATACAAGTCAAAATGTACCATTAACAAAATAAAAAGGTTAAATTCGTTTTGCTTGTAAATATATATTATCGTAAAATCAACCTCTTTAATTTTTTGTCAGGATTGTCATAAAATTTATAATAGGCAACCAATCTTTTTGTGTTGTAAACGAAAATTCTTAAACTTTTTAATGAATAATATATTTGACACAAAAACCTCTTTAATAGATTGTAAGTAATTTATCCATTCAGTTCATTTCTTGTCAGTCTTTGAGGATAAAAAAATAATTATAAAGTTTTTTTTACAAGTCAGCTAGTTAACAATATTTAAATTTTAAGGTATTTAAGTAGACTTCTCTCACAACTTTTTAAAGAATATTTAAATATGAGCATGTTTAAATAAAAAAGCCTTCTTTAGTATTCAGTAATTTATTTAAAAGAGATAAAAGGTTTAGTAATATGTCTTAGAAAATACGAATGAAATAGAAACTTGAAAAGCGATTCAAGGGAAATTCTTCTGGATGAAGTCGTTTTCTTAATACTCTGTTCTGATGAAAGCACTCAATATCAAATCATAAATCAATTAAGTATAGACGTTATATTATAAAGATTTTTTTTAATGTAAGGCAAATAATTCTATTCAATAATTTTATCGTTGAGATTTTTGCTCGCATGATCATTCATCAATGCTTAAAAGGTTTAAGATGGTTTGTATATGTACGTTGTCAGGCAATAGAAAATTTTAAATGCTTCTGGTTATTATTTACTTCAGTTTTTTTTTTATTTACAATATTGAATCAACATTATTTTAGTTTAAATAATTACTGATATTTTCATGTTTAATCAGATATGTGTAAGAGATAAATTAAATAAAATAGTATATTTCAATAAATTATAGTACTAATCATAACACCTAATGTGAAAAACACCATTTTTTTAAATTCTTCGTTCATAAACAACGGCTGGTTTGTAAAATGTTATATATGATAATGAAAATGAAGTTTTTCTAGTTAATTACGACCATCAATGAGCAAAACAAACAGTCAATCTCAAAAACTTTTTTCAGGCAGTTCATAATTGGAAATTCTCAGTTAATAAATTAAGAAACATTGTTCCAAGGAAAATAAAAATATCAAATGATGTTTTTCACTTAACGATGTTATATTTTTATTGGAAAATTATTCCGCAGTACTTTTTAATTGAAAATTAAAGGTTTTTTCCATTAAACATTTCACTTAAAAGGAAACAAGAATTAATAGTTTGACTTATTTGACTTTAAGCACAAACATTACATAAAAAACTTTTTGAAACGTCTTAATACTCATCAGGCAGTATTATTTAAATTTCTTAAGTATCGATAACAAACAACAGTTTTGTCTTTGAAAATATCTCAAAAAAGCGATAAATATTGTGAAACATTTATATTTCGTATGCCTGGTATGAGAGCTGAAGATGTTGACTTTGATTTTGGAAGGAACAGTGAGTTAATAACCAAGAAAACTAATAAATAAATATCTTCGGTGGTAAATTTCTTTTGAATCAACACTACCATTGATGGCTTGATGATGACTGTTAATAATATTGGATGAGTCCAATACAAGAAAAGTTTTATCTCATCGTTAAAACAATATTCAAGAAGAATTCACTTTGCATGGCCACTTTTGACAGAAAAGGAAATCAAAAAAAATGAGGTTTATTTAACAATATGTACATATAGTTAGTTTCTCGTAGATAAATAGAAGCTGTCAATTTGCACGTATTAATAATGTTGTCACCTGTATGGTCGAGTGGTCAACGTCGTTGGCTTTGGTTACGGAAATTACGGGTTCGAATCCCAGAACGGACATTCATATAAATTGTTTTTTTAATCGATTTGTGAATTTCTGTTCGAAGGCGTGAATTTTTGTAATGTATTGAATTTCCTTTTTCTACACATCATATCCTTTAAAAACTGAGCGTAGCGAAAGTGATTATCTAACCACTAGTCCTGTCCTAGTCATATCCTTATATATCTACTCTCTTTGGAAACAAAGAATAGTTGAGCAACTGAGTAACAAACAGTTATTGCAGAAAAAAATATGTCGAAAAAAACTTGATTGTCCATATGCTACACATGGGGAGCTGACATGGTTAAAAATGTATAACTAGTGAATACATTTCTTTTCAAAACTGTATTGTTCCCATAGTATTGCGTCATATTAAATAAAATGTATTCATCGATGATATATAGCTATATAATCTGCGTACACTGATAATCAATTTATTCCTACAACCTCTCTCTTGCAAACACTACTATGAATAATTTAAAATATGCAAACTGATTGTGAATGACCACATTCAACCGTTATTCACTATTTTCAAAAAATACAATTTGAAAAAACGACCACTTTTAAATTAAAATAAATGGTCAAACAAGCAGGCACGTTAAGCGTGAATCTTTAATGCCTTTAATTAAATTTCTGTTACACTGCAGTCAAAGGGTAATATTACAATGCAGTTGGCGGAGCGTTGCAGCTGGTTACGATTTTCGCTTCTGCAGATAATTTTGCACGGCCATCAGTGGGTGGGTAGGCTAAACGCGTGACTGTTCACAGAAAACTCTACTCTCACCACAATGGAGCGATGGTAAACTTCATTATGATAATTTGTGGAAAGCTGCACCGTGCTTTGTATTCACACCTTTGACTATTTATGAAAATTTTACTTTGTTACAACGTAAAACTATATTTTCAGCGTTTTAAATATTTTTTGAAGGATAGGAAGGATTTAAATAAACTACATGTCAGGAGAAAATACCGGTAGTATATTTCGTAGATAGATGTCGCTACCATAAATCAACAGTGAGATAAAGTGAAAAAAATAAGATTTTAAGTATGCCAAGCGATTGCTGAATGGTAAACCCTTAAAATGAAGCACTGGAATATTTTAATTTAAAAAATAAATGACTCATTTAAAAGAGAAAAAAAATACTTATACAGTTATTAATATTGCCCTGTAACTCCAAAGCATCAATGAGATTGGTAAATAACTAGATACAGCTTAAATAGTATACAAAAAAAAACCATTATTCGCTATTACGCTAAAAAGTACAACACAAACTTTTAAGTTCAATTATCTCAAAACTAGTATTTTCGACTTATCCTACTGTTATTTAATGGTAGTGATGTGTTATCAGTGGCAGATCCAGAAATTGTCCCAGGAGGGGGCCATTCAATTTGAAAATAAGCATGATACATAAATAATACATTAAAAAATAGATGAAAGCCTTTTTTTATGCGATTTTTTTTTGCGCGATTTTGAAATAACGCGATTTTTTTGGACGGCACTGTAAAAAAATATTTTTTGCGTTAATTTGAGGAACAATTTTTTTTTCATACATTTTTGATACTTTTTTACGCGATATTTTGATTTTTGGGACCCATTTATCAAATCATACGAAAGTGAGGTTTTTTTACGCGCCACCTTCCTCCAATGTATCGCGTAAAAAAAGATTGGGTGTATATAAAAATAGTCAATACATAATTAAGTAAGTATGTATTCTATAAAACAAAGTAAACTAAACAATTAAAGAGCCTATTTCAAAATAAAGTTTTAATAAATTATAAAAATGGAAAATAAATTCTCCCAAGGAGGGGGCCATGGCCCCCCCCCCCTTGGATCCGCCAATGTGTGTTATATATAGTAGATTGCACGAATTCAAGTCCCAGTGTAAATAAAAATGACTGTAGATTGAATATATGGTTGGAAAACACGCAAAAACTATCTGTTTTACAAAAGTTGTGAGGTGATGAGTGGAAAATTTATTTCTACAGGGCTTATGATTTGCAGCCATGAAAGATATGTGCGGAAAAATAAAAAACTGAAGTACAAGACAAATTGATTCTTTTACAGTGTACGAAACATTATAAAAAAAATGCTTATTGTATAAGAGTAAAAAAAAATATATAAATTTTTCGTCGACGTAATTTTCATGTTTGTTTTGTCTGTCGCCTTTTTATTATTTTTAAGCCCCAATGTAGATAATATGGTTTCTTTATATATTTTTACAAAAACTGATTGTTACTCGGTTTCTCAACTTCTCTTTTTTAAGAGAGTATGAATATAAAGGGAAGGGCTAGGACAGGACTAGTAGTTGGCTAATTACTCTCGCTACACTTTCTTATTTTAGGATTGGAATAGTAGGGGAAGTTTTTAGACATCACAAGCATCCATACCTTCGAACAGAAAATCGATTGGAAAATGACGTTGAACACTGTCTCATAGACCCGACCCGATTTTTGATTGAATTTATTTAGATTATTTATTTCACTGACTGACATCATTTCACTTCATATCCGAAATATACAAATATCATTCACAACCTACATTGAACACAAATTGACATTTAATAAACAAATCAACAGATAAAATTTTCACTGTATTTTTAAATTCCAGAAGCTTTTTACCACTTCGCCACGCACTATAGAAAATATTTTTTATCTCATTATTTCAAATTATATACTGAATATTTTCTTTGTTTATAATTTAAAGACACTGCAACATAAACAAAATTATTTTTAATCGATATGTAACAACACCATTTTGTAGAAAAAAATCTTTTCAATGTACATATTATACTTATCAAATCATGTAGCATACATTATTTGGAATCACATCCTTCTTCCGACAAACTCGTTTTCTCGCAAAATCAATTATAGCTATCTCTAAGCACAAGCAGCATCATATCCGTTATTGACATTTTACTACTGCTATGTATGATAATAAAAAAAAAAATTCACTGAAACCAAAAATACATAGTATGAAATGTTGTAAAAGGAAGAAATCAAGAATGCTTTAAAATACACCGTCGTTGACACATTTCTAACTACATCAACATACAATAAAAGTACACATCAGAAGCAGTTCTAAAAATATTTTGTAAAACACTAACGAAAACTAAACCTATAAATGAGTATATCTTAAAATCAGGATTTTTTTTTCGTTAAAATTGCTATCTAATGCCTGAAATACCACATACAAATGCCACACGAAATGGTGGCATTTGATTGAAAAATGGGGTATCTAAGTAATTCAAATTTTGGGATAAATCAATTTGGTGCTCATAAATTAAAACAAAAAAAACATTTTAATTTTATATTCTCACAATTAAGTTGGAATAACAATATTTCAACAAACACATTTGAATGCATGAAATAAAAAAATAGCCAAATACAAAAAAAGGGAGTACGTACAGTGAGACGTTTTATGTACCACAAATAATATTTTTGAATACTCTTTTTTTTTAGTAATTAGCGCCTTTTTTAATTTCTGTATTCATTAATACTCATTGGTCTGAATTTCAAATTGCTTTTATATGATTAAATCAAATAAAATCATTGACTTCTTTGAATAACCTTATATTTGCTTTTATGTTTTATCATTACAAACGGTACCTTTTTTAACACCCGAGGTTAAGACCAAACCTTTCCGATCAATTGACAAGTGTTTTTTTATGTTTCAATATCGTTCACAAGTATATATTTTTAACAAGCATATTTCGTACGCATGGTACGTCCAAATTCTGCCATGTCTTTAAAAATGCAAGACATTTTTCCATAAGTATAATATTATTTCAATAAAAAGTACTATACAGTAGGTCGTGGATGGCAAAATAAATTTGATCGGCTTAACAATATAAAACAATATTTTTATTCATTTGTGACGCAGAACATTCTTATTTAGGTACCCACAATTTTATCTGAATCATTACAAAAATAAGTTACACAAGCGTCATTGATTTCTAAGAACTTCTCTTAAATTTTATGTGGCACACTGGTGACCTACATCAACTGTTTAGTGTTGTCATAATATTGAAATTGATATGATATCACCTAAATTATTTTTTTAAGTAATTTATTTTTTTGACATGACGTCGAAATCTTTTCGCATGCCAAGATGGGCTTATTTGCCAAATATTTTCCATCGCTTTAGTACGTAATTACATATTGTGTGTGCTTTTTTATAAAATATCATAATACTGTAATCGTGTGATTACGCTATCCTGTAAAGTTATAGTTAATGGAGTCACGAACTTTGCACTCTGCGTCCACGATGTATCACAATATTGTTTTATTTATTTAGAGCACGCATAACATCGATCACTTGAACCAATGTAATAGTATCTATTAGATGACGCCTTGTGTTGACATCAAATTATGCCAACAGAACCACACTAGTCGTGCATATTAAGATGTTCATTAACTGTTAAGGTCAACTAATTTACCTAAATTTATTCAATACAGCACGGATTATTCACGCAAAATATTAAATGGCAATGTTTAATACTTCGTCAGTCAATCAATATTATCTCTCTCAATATGATAAAGTCATGTTTGTTTTAAAACAAACATTATTCAAATCGGCAACCTATATAACTCAATGATACTTTTTGTGGGCAGAACTTTTTTTGGAAATGATGGTAAAAAATGGATTTTTTTTGACACATCGAATTTATTAGAATGATGTTTTTTACTACTTATAACATTTGTTTGTAATAAACTTTTTATCAATAAAATAAAATATCATCGTCAAAATAACTATTAATATTGCTCGATATATTAGTATTTATATGCATTTTCTAAGAACTACAATATTTATTTTCACGCTATTCATAAATTGTATTCCTTAGAAATGTAAAACGTGTGATAAACTGTTTTTTATGAATAGAAAATTTATATTTTTAATCGTCGACATAACACTTAATTGGCAAAGCGCCAAATATTTTTTTAATCGTTTGAAATAAATTTAATGAGAATCATTTTTTTTTTAACTTAAAGATGAAAGACCTCACAAACGGCTATTTCTGACATCTAAGGATCATTTTCACAAATTCACTTTAAGTTAATTTGATAAAATAACATTAGTAATTGAGTAAAGAGCGTTTTAAAGCTATTGTACGGCTAAGCGATTTCTTTTTTATCCTACAATTTAACGAATTTTGCTAACCCTTATCTTATGAAACGTTAATATTTTTAAATATTTGCATTTATAAACGTAAGCATAATCAAAATCACCAGGACTGGGTGATTTCCTGATAAATATTATCAAAAAAAAACAAATTTTACTCTTCATTAAAACTTCGATATAACAGACAAAAATCTTCGGTGCTATTAATACGAGCACACACTTATTTTAAGACGGCTGAAATACTCAACAAAATCACGTTTTTAGTTAACAGACATCGTCCAACAGAATCGCGTGTTAATTATTTCAGACCGTGCAAAAAAAGTGTATGCATGTGGGAATACTACATCTGGTCTAATAATTATGATTTTTGCTTGTGTTTTATACTTTTTCAACTTCGTAACTACATCCAAATAAAGTTCTATTTGAAAAGAGAATACTTTTATTTGAATTAAAACTTTCACAAATATCTCATCATTGATTAAAACTTAAAACCACATAAAATTTTCAATATATGTATTTGTAAAAACATTGCTGGTTTTGCATTCTGCCGTTTATTTTTTTGATTATAAAAACTCTCCGGAAAACTTATTTTTACGTAACCAACTTTCGTTCTTGACATACACTTCCCCACTTGCATCAGTCCGGTTTATCAAAGTTCTACTGTCCAATCATATCTGTCAATCTAAAATATAACTCATAAGAAGATTGAAAAACAAGTAGGCATTACATTAAAATTGAGTTAAATCATCAAATTTTACTTTTACAAAAATGATAATCTTTATGATCAGATAGATGCTTACTGAGATTTATTGTTATCCTCTTACATAATTTACCGTATTATATCATCCATGTATTTTTCCAAGTCATTCATTTTTATCTGAGAGCCTATTTCAAAAAGATATTGCTGAGTTTTTGAAAAAGTAATCGTCTTATGGAGAAACTCAATAAATTAAAGTATATTCAAAACTCCGAGTGGCGGAACTAATTTTAATCAATAATTTGAATTCGGTATTGAGTTTTTAACACATCAGAATCATGAAAATTTTGATATCGTGCCCGCTTTTCAATACCGTTTACGATTGTTAATCTTTAATTCATCCCAAATATCCACATGACATATATTATATACATATAAATACATGACAATATTTGTATGACATATATTATAGATCGTCCACTTCAGCTCCAAAACACCTGTTTTGAGATGTTAAAAAAAACAATATTCAAACGGTAACCATAAATTAAGTATTATTTATATTAGCCAAAGATTTATAAGTTTCATCAATAGGTGTTTACAGATTAAGTACTTAAATTCGATTTAGTGGGAAGACATTAATAAGTATTTGTGTAGTGATACAGACAGTTTCAACATTTTGTTTAATGCTTTAGAAGTTTGTCGGCAATTGCATTGTGTTGGTGTTGTTTGTATTATCTGATTACTGGATTCGATAGAAAGGAAAATAGTATACATAACTGCATATTATTTAGCTACGGTTTCGATTATTCTGTTGTCTGAATTGTCCGATTAATAAATTGGGTAATCGATATTTATAAAAAAAAATTACATATAGATATATAGTATCATCAATTTTAACAATATTTGTCTGTGTTAAATTAGTGATCCAATCATATAACTATTAAATAGCAGCATTAATATAATAACATAAATATGACAAATATTTTTGACCATTCATTTAAAATAGACACAACAAAGTATTCGTCAACGGTTTTCATTTAATGAACTAATATTGAATTATGAAAAACGTTATTAAGTTTTAAAAAAAAAAGAAAAGTTTCACACAAAGGGACGCAAAAATTAATTGTTCGACTTTTTTACTTTAATTTCGGATACGTGACGCAGTACTCAACTTCGTGGGCTTCCTTAACTAACATTGCAGGTTCAAGCCCCAGTACGAACAGAATTTTTTCAATCAATTTGTCGATTTCTGTTTGAAGGTACGGATATTAATGATACCTAAAATTCCCTCTCATTCTTTGAATTCTAAAAGAAATAACGGGACGTAGCAAGAGCGATTAGCTAACCAATAGTTGTGTCCTAACTTTTTGATTAATATCCTTCACTGTCTTAAAAAAGAGAGGTTGAGCAACTGAGTCACAAGCTCACATATTGACTGACAAGAGTCACTTCTCGTATAAAAAAATATTTTAAAATACATTCATCAGTAAGCCATTTTCTCTACATTTAGAGCGGACATGGATTAAAAAACCAGTGGTAAAAACTGTACATTCGCTTTGTCTTCAATGTGTTAGCTTATTGTAAATTGTAAACTTTTGCAATATTGCCCGCGCATAAAAAAAGAACTTGATTTCGAAATTCCAAGAACTTTATTGGATATGAAATAGCGTAAGTTTATTTAATTAAATGTAAATTCAACAAGCCATCATTTTGTTCTTGCGAATCTTTGCAAATCTTCCATTCTTCATTCCTCCACTTGCTATCTACAGCGACAGTCCGAGGAAACATTTTTAATCTTGTAAAATTCCTTTCATTTTTTATGAATTAATCATATTCTATGTTTCAAAATCAATATCGTAGATGACGCTTTCACTTTTTATGGAATTCTTTGAGATATTAACATAAATAAAACTAGGTAAATTAATCTACAATAGTTATATTGCAAAGCAACGATTTTTGGTTTCAAGTATTATAATATGAATTAGTAATTCTTATATATTTTGTCGAAAAGTTTCCCATCTAAAAAACTTTAAGCAGTCAGGTTAATTGACAAATTGAAGTTTAACTGAAATTGAAAAAAATAATTGATTAACCGTTTTAAAAAATATATAGAGATAATCTTTTTAAACGATTTTTTTATACATGTATGTTTCACTCTAATGGCTTCTTAGTTTACGACTCTTTTTGTTTCTTTACATGGCTCATTAAAATTTATAATAAGACTTCATCCAAGAAGCATTGTACATTTTTTTTCGGTTGATTTACAAACATTTCTCAAAAGTGATAATTGTTGTCATTTTGAAAGTATATTTGAAAAGAACAAATTTTTGCTCACCACAAAAATGTTTAAAAAAAACTCTTTATCGTCTGACATTAGACGTATGCTAGTGGTTCTCAAAGTGCCCGATAACCCCACTTAGAGACTGCTGGAATGACACAGAAAAAGGTGTGGTCTGGGGATGTTAAATGATAAAGTGGGGCGTTGGAAGTATAAAAAAATAAGAGAATATTTATCGGCTGTATAAACATAGAAACCATTATGACTCAAATCCGTTTTTACACGAATTTATTATTACAGTGGAAAAAAGCAATCAACAAAATCAAAAACAAATTATTGGATAACAAATTGGAATTCATAACGATTATAAAATACAGAATTTATTTGGTTATCAAAATATGTAAAGGTAATCAAACTCTTTTTAATTATAACACACTTTAAATTCGAAAACAAGGCAATTGACATTGATTGTTATTAATTTTGACAATATTTTCTTTATTTTTAAATCATCATTTTTGGAAAAAATATTCGTATAAACATTGTTATATCGGAATTAAAAATATAATATCAATTTGCGTCCTAGAAAAAAGGTTTAAATTATTAAGTATATAACCGCTCATTTTTTTAGTTTGAGTTATAAGGAGAATTTATAATATTACATTCAATAATAAAACTACTTTAAAATGAATGTTCATTTTATAACACCTTGATTACACATATGGTCCATGTGGGACCTTCACATTTTTAGGTTTGTCTTTTGAACATACTGTACTTCACCAATGAAATACAATCCTCTTGTGTAATAGCTAAGACGTCGTCTGGAACATTTTTAAAGAAATGTTTAAATGTGTGCAATGTTGCAAGAAATAACTGACCCATTATTGTACTAAAAATTTCATTTTATTACACTTGATTTCTCAATTTAATTAAAAACTTAGTTGGAAAGTTATCGTTCAACAATATGTTAATTTTCAAAAATGTACGAAATTTATTTATTTTATCCTTAGAAGATGGTCGTGATGATAATAATATACAAACATAAAAAAAACTTCTCAAATACTTACTTCATTCGTCTTTTATACATGCTTTAATTTTTTAGTGAATTAAGGGACAGTACTTAAATATTTTTTTTCATGTCTCCTCAAAATGTGCTTATGAGTTATCTCAACATTTTTTTTTCTACGCGAACTATTTGTTACTCAGTCGTTCAATCTCAAAGATAAGAGTAATATAAATGATAGTGTTAAGATGTATCGATATATGTTCAAAGACATTGATGTATGTGATGTCTAAAAATTACTTCTCACCTTTTCAATTCTAAAGTTACGGAGAGCAGCGAAAGTTGTTAGCTAACCAAAAATTATGTTCTTTATTTTCTTTATGAGGCCATGTTCTGAGTACAAGGAATAACTATAGCTTTAAAATGAAATTAATTGTTTGTTACATTTAAAGAGATATATTCACTAAGTATATTCTCCTGACGGCACAAAGGCACAAATTGACCACTTTCTCTACAGCACGTCTCACCGAAGGGAACTTCTCGACGTCCGAACCTACAGGGGTGCCGATATATACAGCGATCATGAGCTGCTGGTCGGTAAAGTCCGTCTCAGACTCAGACGCCCAGTAAGGCATCCAACACAAAAGAGAATCGACATCGAGAGGCTACAATCTCCTCGAATTCGGCTAGACTTTGACGTCGCTGTGAGAAAGAACATCGTCGACTGTGCTAATGACCGGCAAAGTCCACGCCGCGACCCAATTGAATTAGAATGGTCCAGCATAAAGAATGCAGTCGCGTCAGCCGCACATGGGGTGCTTGGAGTCAGAAAAAGTACCCAGCCAAAGTGGATGTCTGACAACACGTGGAAAAATATTGAAGAGAGAGCCCGGCGTAAAGCACTGAGGGACAGTGAAACAAACCCAAATCGAGTCGAGGAACGTCGGACTAACTATCAACTCCAGGATAAGGTAGTCAAAAAGTCTGTGCGACTCGATAAACGCCGATTCCTGGACAAGAAAATTGAAGCAGCAGAGGCGGCATCACGTAGGAATGACACAAGGAGACTTTACAAAATTACACGTGAAATTTGCGGCAGACGGATGCCAACCGCGGGGCCTATCCGTAGTCCCAGCGGAACAATAGAATCGAACGTAGAGCGTGTCAAAAAGATCTGGAGAGATCATTTCTGCGGGGTGCTTAACCGCCCCCCTCCCTCGGACCCATTTGATATACCCAATGAAGCCACAATTACGGAAATTCCTCGAGCGTTAAACATTCCTGACTATGCGCCGACACATGCTGAGATTTCCTCGGCTGTGCGGCGCTTAAAAAACGGGAAGGCGCCAGGCATGGATGGTATACATCCAGAGCTCCTAAAGTACGGCCTGGAGGCGCTTCTGCACCCCCTGCACCAGCTTCTTAGTATGGTGTGGGCGCAAGAGCGCTGTCCGAGGGACTGGGTTAATGGCGAGGTAGTCACAATCCACAAAAAAGGTGACCCACTGTGCTGTGACAATTACCGTGGCATAACGCTGCTCAGCGTGCCTGGCAAGGTTCTGGCACATATAGTATTGGCGAGAATAAGGATTCCAATTATGAATATCCTCAGGGAAAATCAGGCCGGGTTCTTACCTGGCCGATCCTGCGCGGACCAAATACACAATCTTAGGTGCCTTCTTCAGCAAAGCAACGAATACAACAGCTCGCTGGCATGTTGCTTTGTAGACTACGAGAAGGCCTTTGATAGTCCGCACCGGTCCTCTATATGGAACATATTAAAATTGTACGGAATCCCAACCAAGATTGTTGCCATCATCAAATGCTTGCACGAGGGGAGCGAATGCTGCATAAGAATCGGTGATATAACCACTGAATGGTTTGGGGTCTCAACCGGGGTCAGACAGGGCTGCGTCTTAGCTCCGTTCCTGTTCATTATAATCTTCGACTTCATTCTGAGGAAGTCAATTCCACCTGACCGAGGTGTGACCGTTGCCCCCAATCTAAAGCTATGCGACCTCGAGTATGCAGACGACGCTGTTATATTTGACAAATCTGTCGAGGGTATTCAAGATACAATGGATAAACTGCAGAGCAACTCGTATCGCATCGGTCTTAAAATCAATGCGAGTAAAACCAATGTACTCTGCAACAGTGCCTGTCCGGACCCACACTACCCTTTGACGAGCGCCGGTCAAAACATCGAAAGAGTCGACGGTTTCAGGTACTTGGGGGTACACATCACGGGGGATGGCAATCCGTGTAAAGAGCTCGCGATCCGATTAGGGATAGCTGGAGCAACCTTTAACTCAATGCGGAAAGTCTGGGATTCACGGCTGTACTCGGTCAGAACCAAGTGCCTCCTGTTCAACGCATGTATCTTGACAGTGCTGCTTTACGGTTGCGAATCATGGCACCTTACGAAAGCGCAGAGTAACCGTATACTGTGTTTCGAAAACAGATGCCTGCGGCGAATGCTTGGAGTGAAATGGTCTGACTTTGTCAGGAATACGGAGATTAGAGAGCGGACTAACCAGCCTCTAATTACGTCCAAAATAAAGAAGCGGCGGTGGTCCTGGCTTGGACACGTGTTAAGGATGCCTCAAGAGAGCCTGAACCCTGCCTGTCTGTTCTTCCAACCGGATGGATACCGGCGTCGTGGAAGGCCACTGATGACCATTCTCAGGATGTACTCAGCGGAGTTGCGGGACGCTGGGATGACCTGGGAGGAAGCAAGGAGACTGGCTGGAGATAGAGAGTCATGGAGGAACTTCGTGGTGACCATATGCTCCGCATAGGGAGCGAATATGGAATAAAAAAAAAATATATATTCACTAAGATAAAAGTAATACATAATATTTTTTAAACACATCAGTGTTATAAATGGTCAAAATTCACTAATATGTATTTCAGGAATTCAAAAACAAATGCAAATTTATTAAGTTAGCTCAAGCATAAAAAAAGTATTATGTTATTCCATTACACAAAAATTTGCGAATAATTTAAAAGCTTTATATCTTATCATGATTTTAAGATCAGTGACGACTTAAAATATCGATTAGGTTTAAAACAATCGCATATGCTTCAAACGAGCTATCTATCGAACACTCTAATTTTTAAAATCAATATTTCTCGGACAGCTCAAAAAAAAATCAACAGCCACAGATTGGTAGTTCGTGGCTGTTCTTTTGTTGGTAAGTATCCTTATTTAAAATCGTTTAACATGGTTAAAATATTTTTTAATTAAAATTGAAATATTAAGAAAACTAAAAGAAAAAATATGAAACCGAAAGCTACAAAAAATCTTAAAGCAATATTTTATTTGTTGAATTAAATGAAACTGACCATAGACTATTGTAGAGGGCTTATCTCAATCTGAGTTGTACGGTGGTTAATCAATGTTTTGACAGGGTATTATATTGCACTGATTAGACCAGAGGCTTAAGGTGCGGTCTTATTTGATAAAGCAATATTGGACTACAAGAGAGGAGGTGCTTTAAGAAGATAATAATAGCCGTATGCGGTCGTAAATTGAAAATGCATCTTTGTACACGACTTTATTTTCACTTCATTATATTATTATCTTGATCACAGTGTTCTGAAAACGATTTTTTCTTTTAAACTTAATTTAAGTATTAAAAAATTAGATATTTTTCAATATACATATGGACACTGCTACAGTATCGAATTACTTGTGCGTGAATTGTGAGTGTGCGTGCTGTGTTTTTCTGTAAGCTAGAGACAAAATATTTTACATTTAATAAATAAAAAAAGCATCTAATAGCAAAATATACTTTTGGGATGATAAAAACATTAACTGTTCTATCAATCAAAGGCTATTTTTAAAACAGTTCACACATTTTTTTAATTATTGATTATACCTAATGACATCTTAAAAAATATATAGCTTTACATGTATCACACTAATTTTTATTACGATCTTTGACTTTATGTTATGTATTTATGTTGAATATCAAAATCATTTTATTATATCTAATTAAATAATAAGCTTATTTTATAAATTTTATAAGTTTATTTTTGTGAAAAACTCTGCTCAATTTAAAATAAAAACTTGCAAATTGGGTTCCCAATACCGAACGAGTTAACTAAAATTGATTTTTTTGTTCAAAACACTGTAATGAAAATTATTTCGAAATCATAAATGGGTGATTTTCATAAATAACTTACGATTGCATAAAATAAAATAATATTATTGAATAAGGAATCAGCTTTTATTAGATTTAAAATATACAACAATTTAATTGAAATGTTTTTTTTCAATTTTCAATACCAATATTTTTGCATTTTAAAAATACCACGAGGACTGGAATTTCGATTTCGACAATGCGTGTAAATTCTTAAGTACAAATCACAACGTAAGTAAGAATCCAATCCCGGGATCTATTCCAAACTATTGGTCCCGTAATCACATGATCGTCTCAATACCGATCCTTAGATTTCTGAATTCGCTATAACATGTAAAAAATCTAAATTCTTCCAGATTTAGTACCATATATTTTAATGATAAAAATATTTGCGACAATGTACCTTAGTATATTTATATAAATATTTTTGTATAATACCAACATACAAACTATAAGAATAATTGTGGTCTCACCCCCTCTCATATTTTACAGCAATCGTAGACAGGAGCAGACATTCTGTTTCATACTTCATACACAATTCAGTTGCAATAGTTTTTTTTATGACTGGAAAATACAAACAATTTATTTCAATTAATTTGAGATGTTTGTAGATGATCACACCATCTCCCGTTATGTGTATATACAGCCGCTATTAATTTGAGATTTTAGATACGGGTGTTTGTGACATCTTTTCAGCTCGAATTGATTTCAATCAATTGTGGTTTATCAAAAGAAATACGTCGTCTAAGCCGTTAGCTGCAATGCCAGTTATTTTTAAAATAAAAATTAGTGATCTACGAAAAAAAAAATATATGAAGTTATGGTAAACGATCAATCCTGGGATCCCAAAAAGTGTCCGGGCTCGGATGCTCTAAGTGCAACTGTAAGTCTACAACGTTGGGTTCTTGCATTGCCTCTATAATAATATAAAAGAGTTGCAAATTTGTATTTTTTCATATGAATTTTACTACTGATAATTCTACATACGATTTTAAAACAGTGCTTAACTTTTTGAATTTTCTTATTTCACCGTGTCCTATTAAACTACGTCATCAAAGAATTCCGTCTATAAATGAAGATAAAATGTATGTGATTACAATGTTGTGTTAACGATTTTATTAACACATATTAAAATATTATACTCAGAAAGATTGATATCAATTTATACTGCGTTATCCTAATTGCCTTATAAAGTTTTACAATGTTTAAATGAATTCATTAGTAACACATTCCAACATAACGACGAACTTTTACTGTCAGAGAGGCGGGAGAAATATGAACGGGTCGTAAATATCTCGTAAATATAGAGAACAATCTATTGAACCATCTTAACCCAGTGACAACTAGAGATAGAATGAAATATTTTTTGAGTACTTATTCTCGAGATTTTCGACATTGAAACCTTTATTATTATGACCACTTAACAAATTTCAACGATGCTTTGCTATGTTCTACATACTTTAATATATCACAAGACCCTTTTTCATTTCCTTTTTTGTTTTCTTTACAAAACATTTTCAAAAGACCAAATTTTAAATTAGATTACATGTGATAAAATTATAAAAACGTATTATATATTATATAAAACGAGTCCAGTTGAAAAAAATATTAAAAACTTCAATATTTACCGTAACAGTTTCAAGTCCGTGTTTCAATTTTTTTGTTAGTAATATCAAAATATTAGAACCATGAACAGTTATATATCGGCTGTAGAAAGGTAAAAAACGTAACGTAAAATTTACATGACGAACACAAAACGTTTTTTGAGGATTTTAAGACGAAGTCAAAATATTAAATATACACGACCTTGACTAATAAGCCGGTGTTTTATTTACTCAATCTAACATTAATTTAATGTGTGCCTACTTAATAATACTTTTGTGTGAGTCCTTTTGCCTAATCGCAATTTTCGAAAGGTCTCCATTTTTCAAATTTAAAAACTAAATTTAGATAATAGTTAGGTATTTGCAGCTCATATCCTTTTTATAAAACGTTAATATTAAGTAAAAACATTTTTTCTATTGAAAAAAAGTTATTTAAAAAAAACTATGACTTAAGTCAGTTTGTCTTTCTACTGTCGATATATTGAACATTCTTTGGTGGTTAATAAGTTAAGAGATTGAACAAAAATGTTGCTTTTTTAAACATTATTCAAATTAACGATTTACTCGCTATTTTCATATTATAATTATTTACATCTACGCGACATTTTTTTCAAAAACACAAGATATTCATGAAACAAAATTAAGAAGTGTTCTTTTATTCATAAACACGGATTCTTATCCTCTTGAATAAGAAGTATCATCAAAAGAAAGGTAATATAACAAAATAAGAGTTTTATTTATAACAATAGACTATCTTAATTTGTATGATGCTTGGCTGAATTTAATGTGTAATATTAATATTATTCATAGCAATGCTTCATACGAATTGCCGTTTTGTATAAGATAACCAATTGAAAAAAAATCGATACCACACTATTCTTTAAACTTTGTACATTATATTACAATTTGTGTTTTGACATGTGCATTGAGATTCGTAAATTCGAATAAAGTTTAGCTATTTCAGGAGGACGTTCAGGCTAATAAAAATTTTATGGACGATAAAATTGTATGGGACATAACACAAACCTACAAATGGCCATCTAACCTATCTATGTTTATATCCACAATTATTATGATAACGCTGCTATTACGTTTTAGGAAAAGGGTTGTTTTATGTTAAATTGGCTTTTCTGCTTTTAATGATCCAATATTCCATATTTCCAACGAGTCTAAACGTTAGAACTTTAAACGCTCATCAGTTATATTAGGCTAGGAAGGTACACATTAAGCTACAGGAAATAATTGAACATTTGATTTTCTCCTTGTCCGCATTTCGATTCACATGCTATAAACAAACAAATATTTAATAAACTAATTATTTTGCTTGCATATAGACAACAATAACCGTATCAAATTGTTGTAAATAGATACTGAATACAAAATGCAGTAGTTAATGAATAAAATACATATTTTAATTGTGTGATAATTTAATCACAGCGTTAAAAAGTATTAAAAACCTTAATTGAAATATTACATAATGATAGTAATTAAATGGTGAGGCCTCTCGATTGTATCAGAGAACACTAATTTAACTAATTGCTTGATAACCTAGATAAAATAGTGATACATTTGTGGAATAGCGCTATTGCCAAATCCAACATTATATTGATCAAAATAAAAGCCATTTAAAAAGCTTCCACAATTGACTTTACTTTAAGTAACGAGAATTAAATTTATGCATACGTATACATATTATATTTGTATATATATAGATATAATATTCCTTTTACAATTTTCAAATAAAATCTTTGCATGTACTCAGGCAGATAGAACAGAATACAATTTTAATAAATTCTGGCTTTTGACTAAAATTACTAGAATATTATAATGTCAGATACGTGAGAAAATGAACATTGAATCATAAGTTTTTCTTCTATAATCAAAAAAAGCTACTAGGTTTTTACTAGTGTTAAATTATCAGACATTAACAACAGAATCACAAATTTAAAAAAAATGTCTCTGATTTGACAATCTTAGTCGTGCTATGGATGGATCAGTAATTCAGTTCTAGAAAATAAACAAATTTTCGATCAATAAATGAAAGACATTCTTACAACATGTTAAGCTGTAAAACTATACAAATAAATAAATTCAATAATTGGAACACCTTTATTGTTACGTTCTTCCTTTTTTATTAGATGTACCTTCATATAAATAGACATAAGCACATATAAATCAATATTCTGATTGGGTTCCAATAATAATTTATTTGTCGTTCGCTTCGTAAGTTTTTAAAACATTCAATCCGGCCAGGTTCTCAAATAATTTGGTGACCTCTAGCTTAGAAGTTGCTTAGTTCTCCATACTACCTCTTATCTTATAATTGACGTATTTTCTCCAAACGAATCAATACTTCAAGTAATTAATACCTTAAAGAACGTTAAAGGTAGATTTTCCGCTACTTTATCATCGAAGATCTATGCAGTGACCTTCGAGCTTCATCAAAAGTCAGTTTGTGGCTGGAAAGGTCAAAGTTAACTCTCAATACTATCACATTTTAATATCATGTTACAAGCAATTCACGTGAAGAACTGAACACTTTAAATACAAACTATTTATGATTAAATAATTGAAGGGGTATTATCCTTAAATTTTTGCTTCAATTAAGACTGCCAGATGATGAATCTGCACTTATACTGTACTTTATATACATGTGGGAAATGGGTACAAATACTTCGGCTATAGTTTTTTGGACCTTTATTATAAAAATAGCCAGAAACTGTAGGAAAACACACCAATTTACGTAAATGGCCTATTGAACGTTTTGGCTTTAAGTCAGTAAGTAAAAAGAGACAATGACATTAAAAACTGCAGAGAGTGTGGTTTTTCTTATATGTGGCTTGAACGAAAATTTCAAATAACATTCGTACCTAATCTACTTCAATTAATTAGCCTATACTACATAGTAGACTTTAAAAATTAAAAAAAAAAACTTGTCAAAAATCAATTGTACATTTTATTAAATAGAGTTAACTCTCGTAAAGGTTGCTTATTATAAATTATTAGAAATGATATAATAAATGGAAAAGTAAAATGAAATTGAGTTTAGGCAGCACAATTGGCCCCATAAGAGATGAATTGAGCCAAGTGGGATTTCAGAAAAGAAAATATCGTAAAAGTGAAGTTACCTCAGTTTATACACATTTCAATAGTATTATCGCCGTAAAATAAAAATATTCAATCCACCAAAACACCAAGTAAAGACGTGATTGTACTTAAAAGTACAAGATTTCTTTTTTACCATTTTAATAGTTTGCTCACTTCACCTCTTGGGGGCTCAATTAAGGGCTTCTTACCCATATCATTAGGTTATTAATACTTATTGCTAGACTGCTAGAGCCATAACACCGTTCTTGTGTTTTTATCTTTTATAAATTATTATCATCGTTAAGTAAAACATACCATAATTAGAAACATTAATAAAAAAATATAATTTCATATTATTTGTGATATTTATAATAAATTATAGTTTCATATTCTATTACATACTGAGTATTTTCTATATGAAAGGAACTATTACGGCATAAATTGTAAAGGACACAACCCGTCGCTGCCTAGTTGCTTGAGGACTGACTATCACTGAAATTGATGGGACCTACGAGAATACAACGCTAGTAGGACTAGTCCACCAATCATGCTAGCTTTAACACGAAAAATCTTTCTATTAAAATATATATATTCATAATCATAAAATGAAAGCATTATTTCTTATAACTATTTCGTTGTATAATATGATTATTTACAAAATTTATCGTTCGATAAATCTTCTGGCATTTTTTTATTACCTAAGCTTAGTTAAAGTTAATTTAATAATAGAATTTAATTTAAAAATAAAGAACCAAACATTTGATCATGTAGAAGCTGAACATGTGAACAAGACTCTTCGCAATGTGTTTTATAATTCTTTGTGCATTTTAGTCATCCAAGGAAGTTTGGTAATTAAATAAAATAATAGCAAACCTGCGCTTATTATCGTTTTAAATAAGTGGAAAGCGGTCGGTATCAGCTGAAGAGATGACCGAAAATACAAAGTAATGGATACATCCGGAGTAGAGTTCTGCATTTTTTTGATATAATTTCTTCGTCAAATTTAACAATTCGAAAAAATAGATTTCTTAAAGTATTTGTCATGAATGTAAAAATTTCAATGAGCATGACTTTAGTTTTAGTAAATTCTATTGTCTTCACTGTGGTCATAACTTAAATTCGAATAATGAAAAATATATCTTTCATGAAATGTGCGCAAAACGTTAGACAGAAGAGGGTATGTGGTAACAAAAAGAGAAACGGAACACTGATCCAGATGGCCTGAAACAAATTTCAATATTTAAATAAAGTATCTTTTATTTTACTCTCACCCTCTTTTTAGTATAAAAAAAAGACTTTGAAAGAGAGCATCAATCTTCAAATCAAGTATTTATCATGACAGCACTTTGACTGAAATACATATTTTAGTGTACATTTGTAATATTTAACCTCAAAGCTTCATGCGATATGCAAAAAGCTACGCTTTTTCGGCCTTTTCGGGAAATGTTTTGTAAAGTTTGTTTACGTATGTCACAAGAGTATTAGAGTTCGGGGAGTTTCTGCTGAAAGTTAAAAGGGACGCTATAATGTCCTGCTACTAAATTATTCCTGAAATGTCTTCGCAATACTTGCCTCGTAGAAAGGTATCGCTGGGAACTGTAAAGTTCGCCAGTTTATATCAACAAACTCGTCAACAACAATCATAGAAGTCCATAATTGCACCTAATAGAGTTAAGCAACTCAAAAATCGAATTTCATTAATCACCCGATAAAAAAGAATACTCGAGTCTCTTTGAGTTTTTCATGTTTATTATTATGTGAACTCACTAATTGAAGACCTTGACAAAAAAAATAGAAAATATCAGAAAACTATATCTTAGTTAGTTGAGTTAAGCAAAAAGGATTTGATATGCTTAGGTATTTTGACCTACGAATGGGATCTAGTCTAAAATATTTTACAATTCAATCTGTTAAATAAATCAAACTGAAATTCGTTTTACTTTCTGTTTTATTTGTATTATTGCTATTTTGCTCACAGGCGAATTCTCTAAGTCATATTTTTTTTTATGAAAAAGAAGCCAAATAAAAAACATTCATAGTGCCATGGATGAATAGCATTTTAACAAAGCCAAGTACATTCACAGCATTCACATCTAAAACACGTCCAAACTTTGAAGCTTCTCAATAGAACTTGCAACTTGAACCCCTGAAGATGCTGAAAGGCGAAACCCGGGTCGTTAGTGTCAAAATATGTGTGAATGTACATAATTTAAACGATTCAAATTTTATATTAAATTTCCACCAAGCACCTTCAGTCGAAATCTTAAATTAACACGGTAGTAATTAGATAATCCCAACACTCGATACCTTGCAAGCATAAATTAGTTTGTGCAATATTATTTCATTTAGAACATTATTTTTTTATCCATGTCCGCTCTTAATGTGGAGCATATGGCTTTCTAATAAAGGTATCTCAGCAGAAGTTTTTTCTATGAGAACTGCTTGCTACTCAGTCGTTCAACCTCACTTTTTTTCAAAGTAACTATTAGGGAAAGTAAAAAAAGGCTAGAACAGGACTAGTGGTTAACTAATCGCTATTGCTACACCCAGTTATTCAAGGACCAGAAGGATGGGAGGAGAAAAAATAATGTGAATTGACATCACAAACACCCAGTCTTCGATCAAAACTTTGAATTGAATAATTCTCAAATTCACTATGATCTTATCGGGAATCGAACCTGCGTGATCGGTAGAGCAAGCTCTAACCAACTGAGCCACAGCAGGCGACAAAAAATAACACTACTTTATTTATTTTCTTTCTGTCGATATACCAGATTCATCTTTATCTGCACCGTGATTCAGTCTGGATAAAAAAAAATATTCCTATTTTCTGTACATATGTATGTATATTTAAAAACTACTAAAACGTGAGTTGAAGGGTAATCACTGTTTATAGATCACTATTATAAGACACGGTCATGATACGGTAAAGAATTTACCAATCGAACGTGTGAAAAAATCAAGAAGGAATCTTTATAAAAATAAAAGCAGACTCTCCCATCAACGCGAAGCCTGGGGCGACCACCATAAATAATTATGCGTTTTTTGGAGAAGCGATTCATAGAGAACATTTAAGGTTGCCGAAGGAACTACAGTACTTTTGATGGATACATTCTTTATTCATATAATCTACAACATCCTCTATTCCATATTGTTCATAATGATGGCAAATCTTATAATATGAAAAAGTAAATTATTAAAAATGGTACATATATTATAAGGTAACTTATACATTTTTCAATAGAATGATAATTTTATTGAATATGTTTTTTCTTTAATATTATAAAATATAAAATATATAGTTTATTTTTATTTTTATTTTTCTATTATATTGTATATTATCAATGCACCTTGAAACGCCGTCGAATGGTTTACATCCATTTTCTGCTTCAAGTAATATGAATTAGTACTTGTTTAAAACACATTTATCTTGTTTTCCGGATTTTTTAAAATGTTTATTTACAAGTCCCAAACGTAAATCGTAAAATTTATTTTTTAATAACAAAGATCGCCTAGGTTGTTCTTTTTCTTACTTTATCTTTCATCTTCTTTAGCCCTGTTCGCTTCCTATTCGGTTCATATTACCATTACATTACGCCTCCAATATTCTCTATCCTACCAATATTTGTGTTTTTCATCTAGTTATGAAAGCTCGCCGCTGTTTCACCGAGGACATTCTAGAAATAATAGCGGTCTCTACAAAAGAAAAAAAGGTTTTCGAGGAATTCTTCCAGAAAGCGTATTATTTCGCATCACGAATAATGATTTATAACACAACATACTTAACTGCTCATTTCACTCACAAATCGACATTTATATTTTTATATTAACTCGGGGTTAAGCACATGACAACAAACTTTTAAATTTAAATCGACATCTGTTTAAGGTGGAGAAGTCTTAACAGCTGAGGTGTGAGTAGGATGTCACATTTAACGGGACTTTTGAACGACATCTAAATGCCTAATTATATTTAATTGTTTCACTCAATACTAGGGCATCCAATTCCGGACTCTTTTTGTAATCCCGGAATTCCGGGATTGAACATTCAATAAAAAAACCTTGTATAAATTCGGGATTAAGAAATTTTTACTTGGCGATTTTGAAATCCTATAAATTTACGAAATTCCCAAAACGAAACTACGCGAGACCTTTTTTCAGCTCTTCCATGCTTTCTTATTTAAAAAAACCAAGAATTTGCGGAATTACTAAAATGAAAAAAAAAAAAAAAAATCTTTTACCCTCGCGCAATTTCTCAAATTTTCTCAATCCTGAAATCCCAGTATTTGTAGTATCACAATCCTGGAATTTGGGGATCACAAAATTGGACATGATTTCGGGATCCGAGATCCCGGGATTGTAAGCCCTATTACATACGTATATTAAATACGAGAAACTAGCAGATGTTGCGAACCAAGCTTTCTCCATAAAGTAGTGAGAAACTCTGTTAATGTTCTGTCTAAAGAGCAACAAATGACAAGTGTTCAAGTGTTTTAGAAAGACGTGTCTAGGAGGCTTTATTGTATGTATGTAGTTTCTCTGTTTGTTGATCCTTCAAAGGGTCAAGTGTCTCTTGAAGGAGACTTCTTAGGAGTGAGAAAACATTTTCAGCTCTAGCATAATTTCAAATACCTGCTTGCACCTTTGTAACTAAACACCTCAGTCTCAAGGCTTTTGCTCTTTAAATGTTCCCAGAATGCCAAGTTAACGCCTGTTTAAAGTTTACGAAATGTGTATAAAATCACTCGACAATTTAATAAAAAAATAATTAATTTCACAATATAACCTTCTAAAATACAATTTATTTAATTTCCACAACATAGGCAAACTTTACTTATCAAAATATTAACATTGCGGCAGATTTCTACAAAATAACTTTTTTAATTAAACATCTTATTACATTTTATTTTTGAATAAGAAAAATACTGAAAACGGTAAATTATTTTTTCTTTCGTTTTGCGTAATGAATATTCCTTGAAATTATGTAAAAACTGTTTTTGATAATTTTATTATGTAAAAATTATTGAGTTGAGTGAAAAATGTAAAAGTTGTTTTACAAGACTTGGTTGTTATTCATAAGCTCAATCTCTCTTTTTTAAAAAAGTAAGGATAGAAAGACGACGTCATAAAATGGCCGGTTGTTAGTTTATTACTCTCGCTATGAGCTGTGGTTTACATGCAACCTAAAACAGAACGGTCAACACACTTGGACGTTCCCTTCAATTTGATTATACTATCTACTGGCTTCAATCCCAAAACAGACATTTACATTAATTGATTTTTCAATAGTTACCGATAAACTATCATCACAATCTTTTCTAAATGAACTTAATCTAAATACAATCATTGGTTTATTTGGCAAACTTATTTAAGAGTTTTTAATTAGTAGTGGCGTAGATTGTAAGAAAATAAACTTATTAATAATTGTCAGAGTTCTTTCACGGTGTAGTCTTTATTTCTTCCGTAATATTTTTAGTTACCACAAAATATTAAAAATTCTTTAAATGGATAATATTTGATTAAATAATTCATAGAAAACCAGTTTAAGTCAATAATTCTATCATAGCATGTGTAAATATAGTAACAGTATCCCTCAAATTGTTCACGTCATTTTTTTACTGACTATTTAAATTATTTGCAATATTTAAATTATTGTCGATTTAAATTCCTGAGTTAATCCAATGTGTCATAACAATATTAAAGCGTATTTTTAAAAGTAAACTATGGGAGTAGAATTATGAGAAATGTCTTACTCGACTGGAATGTGATTAAAATCTTAGCTAGATTTTATTAATTACACGAATGTTTGTAAATAAATCACTTAATAATATGTCTTAATTATAGGTGATGATATCACTGAAAAGAGCTTTAAAAATGTGCAGCGGTATTGCTTCGTATTTTTAAATAATTCGCGTGGCTTTTTGTGTGCATATTTTTGGTGTGCAGTTATACAAATTTCGTTGAATGTTTACTAATAAAACGATTTAGTTTTAGTTTTCTACAAACTAATAAGTGATATGTTTAATTTTCAATTGAACATAACGTGAATCAGGTGAATCTATTGATGTCAGTAACACTCGCATATTTTTTTGGACAGATCGTTTGGGACGTTGCCCAAAACAATATTTATTAGTCCTTTTGTGGATGGAACGAGATAATTTTATAACTCAAATTGACGTGGGTATCGCTATGTATCTCTTTAAACGAAGTCACTTTCAATAAAATTTCATGAAATAAAATAAAACTTAATATACAGGTACAGTTTAAGCGTCAATATTGTAACGCGAAGGTGTTTTTTATACATGATTTGGATTTACTGTCTGAAACACTTTTGGTATCAAAACGTGTATAAGAATATTAAAATTAATCAGACATTATTTTCAGCATTGCTATGTTCAATGTTTAATAATAACAAAACAGCACCAACATTAGGTAAAAAGATTGTGCTTTATAAGCTACAAACTTATACAAATACATTTAAATTGATTAATCATTATAAAAATTCGACGGTAACGAGATTTCAATTTGTATTGGACGTCGTCAATTCAGTATTGATGAAAGATTTCTCACACTTCTTCTACGCTATACATTATATAACATCCAAATCTATAGCTAACTGCTCAGCCAGCTTTGGACATTTTAAGCCTGGGAGTTTTCTTTTTGGTAAAACTCATTGACCGATTCACTATCGATTCCAATGTTGTCCATTCATCTTTTACGAAGGCAGCTAAGAGATCGAGTGCCTGCTAGATTAGCATTGAAGTAGTCTTGAGATTCGTATGAAGTTCTCTAGAGATTTCGCATCTTACAACGAGTCTGAGTCTTTGTGCTTTCATCGCGTTGATATGAGGCTCAAAAAGCTTAAAATTTTATCATTTGAGGTATTCCTGTGTTTGTTGAGTCAAATATGTTGAGAGAAATTTTATTATTCAAATAAGCCAGTAACACTCTCATTAGTAAAATTATAACTGTTTTTCAGTCTAAATTCTCAATTTATTGTTCAGAGTCTGTGCTGGGTATTCCAATTTTGTCAAACAATCTAAATTACGTTTTTCATAGTTTTATTTCGTTCCGCACGTGATTACACTGTCAGCTGTTCGCAATTAATCAAATTAAATAAATGATTTCAAATCACAAAGGATACCTGCACATTCCCCGTGGTTCAATTATGTACGAAACTTTCTTTAAACCGAAAAAAACTTTCGAGCGAAAATTCCATTAAATTTTGACGATTTATTTATGATAATAGAATTAAAACTTAATAATTGACCATCTAAATCAATTCAAAATACTTTTCTAAGCCCAAAATAAAATTACTAATTTTGCTACCGAAAATAGCATTTCTAAATCAAGACGGAAATAATTGGGGTTAAACCTTCATCAACGTTTCTAATACTAAACTAGTTTCACACACACGATGTGCTTTGCGTTGTGTAATATAACCCAATTATTGTAAATTAAGTTTATCCATCTAAATAAGATTGTATTAAAAAGTATCAGAACAAAGGTAGCTCTGACATACAGTAAAATTATCACATCATATTTCATTTTCATAATAAAAGAAGAATTTAAGAGTGTCTGAACTGTTTATTAAATTATGGAGAATTTGTTCCTTTCCGTGAGTAAAATTTCAGTCAGCCAATTTTAAGATATCAGGACTATTTTCAAATTACAAAAAACATTATTTATGACCTATCTATTTTGCCGTTCAGAAACTGCATATTAAGTTGATTTATTAAATCATACTCATCTTTTCAACCACTCCAAGACTTACCTTTTCCATGTCCCTCTTAAACAATTTCACTCATTCCTTTTGCGTTGCCGCATACCTTCTCATAATATTTTTATTTTGTCTGCATATTGAGCCCTTGCGGTTTGTACGGTCGTAAATGTCTCTAGTATAATACTACACGTGACTTAATATGTCCAACAATTATTTTTCTTTTATATTATCATCTTTCCCATTGCCATTTTAGTTTCATGCGGACACTTTATTGAGTTTTAGAGACTGGAAACATTCACTTTATCTATTGGATGTACTCACACATTTAAAATACATATGTGCAAGTAACATAACAGTGTAACAAACAAAAGTGTCACAAATTTAGATCGTGATCGGTTAAGCAATATTTGTATTTGAATTTAAGACACGTTATTTTACTGAGTCAAAGAAAAAGTGGTAACAATCTTACTCAGGCTTAAATTTTTGACCAATTAAGTCAATAGTTGATGTGTTAAGATCAAAAAGATGTAGAAGTAGATGGTAGTGTTGTAATATACAAGAAATCTCGAATTCTGTAAGTTAATAATTAGATAGAAAAATAATACGAGACAGAAACGCCATGAAGATAGTTATGAACTCGTCTATGGACATAAATAGTCCAAAATTCCAGTCATCAAATAAAATACGTCATATTATACACCACCGTTATATCAAGAAATGTGATATTAAAGGAAAAGAAAGCATATTAAATTAAACTTAGTTGTGAAATAAAACTGTGAAGTCTTTGACGCAGAAGAAAGCATTTTCTGGTTGAGAAATAATTTTAAAGTTTTGCGACCCATCAGTATTTTTTCAAAATAAAATAATTTATATTTGTTTTTTTTACCACGAGCATTGTATAGGAAAAAGCGTTTCCTTGCATCGGAACTTTGAAGTTAATAAGTTTGAATTATTTAATTTTCCTTCATTATATGAAATCATAATTTAATACAAATATATAATAGAAACTTATTGTTGTGTCAAATAAGTTTCAAATTCACCAAATTATATGTGTGTGATAATATCATGCTAATTTCGCAGTGTGTTTTCATTTCACAAAATAATGGTCAAAACTTACTCTCGAGTAACATCGTTATGCTCGCAATTTATACAGGTAAATGGAGATTTGTCTAAAATATCGAATTTAGTTTTGAAGTCTTGCTGAAATAGACTCACCCGACACATTATTCGTACGAATGAACTCTGGTGCCACAGAAGTAGAGGTCTAACTAGACAAAGTTTGTTGAACTAAGTGGACAGTTCGTTTTGTTCGTAAAACGGAATTCCACTAATGATACTTCACACAACTCACGACCCCTGTCCCCTACTCTATGCATTGTGATGCTTAAAATACCATATATAAATTTATTACAGTGTTCATTTTAGATTTATTAACGTATTAGGGTGAATTCACATCTGCGGAACGTAACATCAAATGAAAATTCACCTAACATTTCAACTCTTTCTTACACCTATGACTTGTGAGTTACGTGTATTTTGATGAGAAATTTCTTTAGTTTGCATAATTGACCAAAGTATTGTTATATATTTGTATTTTAAATGGATGACAATGTTCGCAGACAATATTTTCAATAAGATCGTTACGTGTAAATAGCTGGTATAAAATGTTATACTACTTAGTTGTTCTTACTACACGTGCTATATGCATGACACTGCCGATTTCACAGACGTTCTCAATAACGCAATGAAAAAATAAATAAATTCACTCTTAACGCTTTTGGTTCGGTACTCAAGACCGCTCTTTTGACTATGCACTACAGTATTTGAAATAAAATAAAAGAAAAAGGAAAAATTATTTGAAACGTTAATAATTCCTCACAAAGAAAATGCTTTTCTTTTTGTGATTTATTGATTTTAAACTAGACGTACAATATTTAAAATATTATATCTATAAGTACTTTTACGATCTGAATAAGTATGTGTTTTCGTCAATATTTGCCAAAATATTAATAACAATTTACTTAAGACGACCTTTCTTAACTATTTGTTTCCCATTATCATTATAAAAACAGAGACAATAAGTAAATATTTCATATTAAACTCTAAAAAGATTATGATGTTCAAACGCCCTTGATTTGCCATGCTTGGCTCATTTTTTAAATCAACGCAACTTTTGAATAAATTTGGATCAAAAATCATGTATGTTTTTCGTGTATTTATTTCTTCCCATTCCCTACTTACCATTTTAATACCATACATGTAATGAATTGTATTCTTTTAAAGTAGTATTTGCACTAAACAATTGAAATCAAGTCGAGTAAAAAGGCATAATTTAAGACAAAAATAGGAAGCGGAATGTCTTCTTAGAGGTTTATTGCGTTTAAAAAATAAATTACCTTCATTTTTAATATACTCTTCTAAAGTTTCTGGAAAACGGTTGAAGTAGATAACACATGAATGAATCCCGCCTTCTGGCATAAAAAGACTTCCCATCCCTGGTCTATGGCAATTGTAGCTGCGCTGCATCAAGATTTCGAACTCTTTAAAAGACATACACCTTAAAAATCAATAATTTCATCATCTTATAAATTTGAAACAAAATAAAGGATGTATTTAATTTATAGAAAAAAAATACATTTTTGTATAATAATTATATCAAAGTTTGTGTTTATAAAATATATTACCGATTCGTTAATAATTGACACTGTCAAACATTCCTTGTTCCATTATTTTTTTTACGTCACTAAAAAAGAAAGATTAAACGACTGATCAATAGCCATTTTAGGCTTATCGGATTTTTTGAAATCCTCCCACGCTGTTGAATCATGGAATCTATACTCTTGCACGGGAGAGTTTGTGGTTAAAAAAGATCAAATGAAGTAATTACATCACATAAATAATATAACGTCCATATTTTGTAAATTCTAAATTTATGATATTTTCATGCATCTTTTCGCGATATAAAATAAACCCTTGCGTAGGTTTTCTATAAAAATGTATTTTTACGAGTTAAACAGGTGCTTAAATTTTTATAGCCCAACGTAAAACTTACGTTAATAATGTATACAATATAGACCCTCTTTGAATACGAGATATCAATGAAAATATACTGGTATCTTAAGATTGGGTTAATATATTTCAATCCCTTCTCACTCCATTACAGATGTTTATGTATATTAGATGTTGTAAAGGACAAAACATTCCAAAAGTGTATACATGTCCAAATGGTTTTATACGATATACAATACCAACACGCCAAGTGCGTGTACGACTAGTGCTGTGAATTTTTGATAACGTTCCATCTAACACTATTATTTTTTCATTTTCATTTTCAATCTTATTAAAATGTTCACTTCTTAAATTGTATGCAGGTACTAAAAAAAAAAGAATACCACAATATACTAACGTCAAATAAACTTTTCTTACACGTTTTATTGATACGTATCAAAGTGCATCTTATACTGCTTTCTTCATATTTGATTGCGCGTTCATGAGACAAAGTATCCAAATGAAAAAGTTTGTGAATATGTCTTTTAAATCGATTTGTATTTGTAGTTAATTAACTTATCCTTCTAATTAAACATATTTTTTTGCTCGTATTCTTTAAAGAAATAAGTTGAGTGATTTACATAAGCAAAAAAAAAGTTCTCCACATTTAAACGAACGGCGTTTTAAAAGAATTTTAACTATCAATATAACATTATTCTTTATAGTTTTAATTTCTAATTCAAATTAAAATCGTGTAACTATCCGTCGTTATTATTAATCGTTTTTTTATATTAAACATAAATGACATGACTCGGGTTTCAGACAATACACAGCCAGTTTTAAGCTGAAATTCCAACGGACTAATCATATTAGTACAATACTGATCACAAAAACACTAAATATCTGAGGAATAAATTATTGATATGATCTTGTCACAGTACCGCTAAAGTAAGGCAAGGTATATGACAGTTGATAGTGAGTCCTATACAAAAACTAAATTCCAATACTTCCTAAAACTCGTCTTAACCCGATTTTCAACGTTTCAAGAAAAGATACATAACTCAATTGAAAAAGTAAAACAAACTTGATTTTTTTTTTGAACGAGCAGAGCTGTTTGCTGTGGTCCGACCTCATACGGGCCCAATAGGCCACGTTGACCTGATCTTAACCAAGGCCAATATTGAGGCATTCGATAATTTTGCAACATCATATGGGGAACGGGATATTCTTGATTCCTTTTTAAATTCAACGCGGAGTAGATTAAACTCTTCCGCCACGGCGGATTCTCAGTATACGGATACACAGGATACATAATATCACTTGAACAAAATCACTGAGCAAGTCACATTTTCTTTCTTTCTTTATCTTTTAAACACAAGAGTGCATGGTTAAAAGATAGGTCCCGTGCAGCTCTGTATCGGGCCAATAATATGAGGAATAAATTCTTTTATTTTCTTGATCGCATTGCGTTATGGAAGGCGGCCGTGAAAATGCGGCTGCATACACATAACGGGTGGTGGTGGGATACTCAACAACCAACTTGTATTTAATATTATATAAACACTAACGAAAAATAATACGTTTCATTCGGTGAAGACACAAAAATTCCACTAATATATTTACTTAGTAACCTAATATTTCTAACGAAATTTATTTAAGTATAAAATATTCTTTCGCTGAGTGATGAAGTAGGTTGTATAGTTTTAAGGCATTAATGTATGACACAATTTGTTGTTTGTTTTGCGTGCACATATTTATGTCGAAGTCAACCCTCAGTATATTTGAATTATATTATGTACTCATGAACCGTTTCAGAGTCAAAATACACAACAAACATATTTATATTTTAAATGCATTCTTTGATGTATGCTTACTATTTAGCTACATAATTATTTCATGTCAATTTGTTTGTATCTTTAGCAGTTTCAAATAAAAATATAAACGTCTTTTAAATAAATTAATTAATATGTTTATTCTAATATTAAAAACTGGGTTACCAAGTTGAAGTCCGTATTTTGAAAATCAAAAACTCCACTTAAATATCCAAATAATAAAGTGAATACAATGGAAGTTAATATTCTGTATTTTGCGACAGCCAGTCATAAAAACTATATCAAATATTTGAGATTATTAAAACTCTTTCAGCTGTGATAATGAAAATCAAAATAAATTACATTGTTACTTTTACTTGTCAAATAAAGCTGTTAAAATATATCTTGTTGAAATTTCAGGTTATCCATTAGTATTCAGTTTTAATCACTTACAAAGTTTTATCACACTACTTTTTCTGCTCTTCCTTGTGAATTTAAATTTACGTTAAGCTGAAATAATGCTTTTTTATCGTCATTTCATCTTTGAAGCTGAAGCGTGACATAACGCTCTAGTACTTACTTAGTCATACTATTTCCATCTCACTTACTTTTCAAAATTATATAGTCCATTCAAAATACGTTTCTCTACCTTCAGTAATAACGGCTGCGTTGAAAATAATGACAGTTCAAAGTAATTATTTTGATAGTCCGTATTTTGATTGTTATTTTCCTTATAAATATTTTTTTAAGAAATATTTCAAAGAACAGTACATCCAGGTACTAAATAATATTATATTTACCTGAAAAACATTATTTATGCGAGCATTTTTTCAAAACATTTGTCTATTTGTGCATTTAAAATATTGTTTGGAAAGTTTGACTGTTTATCGGGATGTAGTTTTACTAATATAATGTATTCATTCAAATATAATTTAGAATGAGAAAGAAAAGAAAATATTTTAAATATTACTGTAATGGTACGTTTTAAACTTTTAAAAATATGTAAATTAGTGTCTAGTTATGATAAAGGTTAAAAAAAACTATACAAAATATAAATCAGTTCATATTTATTTCGATGAGTGAAGTGAGCCCAGTCTTCAGAACAATCTGTTATTAATATAAAAATCGTATCATAATAAAACGTAGGGATCTAATTGCTATTTTCAAAAGAAAAAAAAATAGTTTATCTCTCTGTATTTCTTGAAAATGTTTTTTTATCATTTCATTTACCGTTTCATACTCTGAATATTAAATTACATTATTTTAATAGAAAATAATGTAGTACTGTACAAATCTACCATTTAAAATTTTAGGTTAATTGATAATAATACTTTTTATTACATTTTGTTTCATTTCGAATAACTTATTTTTATAACTCAGGAAAGAAAATAAGCCGGAAGAATTGTTTATAATCCCTTTGTTCTACGTCTTATTTTCAATGAGTAGGTATTACATTAAGACCTGAAAATTTCAGTCACCTTGTGTTTCTAGCCGCAAAAGAACTGAAATATACTTTTTTCATATTCCGTGTCCTTATCATGTTATATATATATATTATAACATTTTTTTCACAATTTAACAGTGCATTTTTTGTATTTTTTATGCTTCAGACAATGCTTATTTTCGTTTATAATCTATCTGTAATTGAAAATGTATACCCATATCTGGGCGGCTTAGTTCTAAAAGTGTTACACACACCCGTTGGCAAAGCTCATATATTGTTGATCACTACTTCATATGAAATAAAAAAATGTTTTTATTATTATATAATATAAATGTAACACATAGGCCGTTGAATATCATTCGTTAAGAACTAATGGAAAAAGATACCGTTTGTAATTATTTTGTCTTATGAACCGAAAATAATACGAATTAATTTTCTGTAGAATAAATTATTAAACCCATGTCTCTCTCACCTGATCATCGTTACCCACGTTTACTTCAAATTAAAGATTCAGCATTTTTTTTATTCTTTAGTAAAGATAAAAATAATGAAAATTAGAATGATTACCGACAAAAATACCTTTCAATTCAAGATCCCAAATAAATTAGAACGCTTATAATTTTATTAAATTAAATTTACTACTTAGAACACAATCATCATAATTTGATGACAGTTCAGACGTTATAAGACCACAATTCAAGACCACTCAAATAATAATTACACATGTTGTTAATAATAGAACCACTTCTCAGTAAGCAAATGAACTATAAAATCTCTTAGAAATGGCTTTAAAAGGCTAAACTTTGAGGGTGCCTCCTTTCTGTTCACCATACTCCTAACATAAGAGATGTTTGCAATTTATTTTATATAAGGGAACGCTGAAAGTCTGAATAGGAGGAAAAAATGCTGATTTGTTAAAGGCAATAGCCTCTGAAAAGTCACGTTCTTGGGTCTCACATACAAATGTTTTTATAAGATGAAACTATTTACTTTATGCAAATTCGTTCTTTTTTTCATCTCTCGTTTCTCTGGAATGTAACGATAATACGAGGTTACAAATTGTATACTCGGGCCAGCATAAAAATATCTTCTTTACCCTTGCATTCAACAAAAGAATCTTCTTTCATATTAATAGGCTTAATTTTTTACCGCGGTTGTATAAATCAAAAATATTTCACCGCTGCTTCGTTTAATGCATTCATAATAGTTCACAAAACTCTGACGTAGATTGAATATGTTATTCTATCTTCTAAATTGCACCTATATCGCATTTTATTCATCAAACTAATAAATTGTTTTTCTTATACGTTAAACATTTACCAAATACTTAAACGGGTATTGCTATTTGCTTTTAAATATTCCGAAAGCATTCGTCTTGATGAACAATTACTTGCAAGGCAAAAGATCAAATTTTCTATAACAATGACATTTAAATGGGATGTTTTGAAAAGATTGTTTTACGGATTGTTGTAATATTGATAATACTGTCTTGCTAAAGTTTCGCACACACTTTATTCAGCAATGGGTTGCCAATACGTTAACAAGGGGCTCGCTTAATCTCGAAGCAATTTTTAGTGTTCTGAGAAAGGAGTGAATTTTCTTATCGCTCCTATGCAATTATATGCAATACTTAATAAGCAATCGATTTTTACTTAAAACACGTATAATATGTAACAATATGCAATTTACCGTAAATTTATCAATGTAAATAGCTAAAAATGTATTATTGTGTGTACTGAAGCTGTCGTAGATAATACATAAATTAGAAAATGTAGTTATAAACCAATTTGTTATTATTACCACCCAGTATGTTACATCTTAACTAAAGCATCATATTTGTTAATAAAAAACTGGATCAAACGTGAAAGTTGATTTAAAAAATCGACGTTTCAAGTTATTGTAACCCGTAGCATGGTTATTATACCATACATGTAAGAAGAGCTTAGAATTGGAGAGCTTTATTACATTTCTTATGAGAATGTTAAATATAAAACTATCCATACAATTGAGTCCACTTAAATCTCTATATTTTATGCTTAACTTATTATGCTTACTTAAATTATAATAAAAAATGTTATGTTTACTTAACTTTAATAACGCTCACCGTTTAATCCATTGTTGTATATTTCATGGCTTTTCTTATATCTATAAAATGCAAAGCTCCGTTCAGTATATCTTTCTTGGAAACTTTTTAGCTTTGAAAGCTCGAGCCATTAGTTTATACACAAAAACACTTAAACAAAACACCATAAGATATCGCACCTACCAGGCGGTAGGTATACTAGAGGAAGGCGTTATATTTTTTTTCTTCCACGTGAGGTGGAGAACTGAGCTCTCGAGTTATTTAATGATGTGTAAGTATTCCGGTGAGGCTTTTAAAAAATATCTAACGAGTTTTTCTGCCATTTTCGTTCCACAGTTTATGTTGTGGAGTACTTTCACGGTTTATGTCAGTGATTTTGCACCTTTTACAACATATCCACAACATGATGATTTGAGCATTATCATACGGAATGATGGCAATTTAAGTTTCAAGATTCCTACGAGGGATATTATTTACACTCGCGCAATTGTTCTCTGACAAAAAAATCATGCAGTATAATCGCTATAAGCAACGAACGGGTGAATATGAATTATGTTTCTACAAGTCTTTGGTTTTATTTCTGATTGCAAATTAGTAGTATTGGGTTGTATTTTTTTTTCTTATAGACAATTCATTTATTTCATCAAGTCATTTATTATTTGTACTATGATTAAATTGATTTCTCAAGTATTTAGTGCAGCGGTCAACGTCTTTGCTGCCGTGGCGGATCTCACGGATTCAAAATCCAGTACGTACAGGATTTTTTGTACAATAGATTTTTCTATTTCTGTTCGAATTTATGAATGTTTGTGGTGTCTAAGTATTCTCTCCTACCCGTCTTATCTTAAATAATGGGGGGTTAAGAGAGCGATTAACTAAGGCGCTAGTCTAAAATTGACACAGTATGTCGCTTACAGCGTGACGTTGTACGCGACCGATAAATGCTTCATGTGAAAATGAACTAGTGTAGTTTCGTTATCATGTTGTATGTAGTGTCTAGATGCCTAGACACTAAGTGCCAGCTTATGTTGTATTCGGACAACGGCGTTTATTATAGGCCAATGCTTTACCACTAGTTCTGACTCTACCTTTTCTATCCTTACTTTCTCCAAAAAAGGAAGGTTGAGTAGGTTAGTAACAAACAAACAAAAACTTATGTTAAAATACCTTTATTAAAAGGTCATATGCTTTACATTTAACATACGATTTTCTAATTCTTTTAATATTTCTTTTACCAGTTTTTTGTTACATCTTATTAGTAACTTGTATTAATTACTTGATGAGAATAAATAATCCTGTATTGATTTCAATTATCAGTCTATAATGCTCGCAATGAGCGATACCGATCTTGATCACAATGCAACATTTGGAATAATATACTTTGAGAGTAGGACATCAAAAGACATAATTATAATATCAGTATTTTATTAAAAATAGATTATCTTTATGACTTAAAAATGGCGTTGCCTGAATGGTTCATCATTCCTTACGTATAGGATGCGCATGTAATTTTATTATAATATATAATTATGAAGAATGAATTATAATGCCCTTATAGTGTAAACATAGTGATAGCATGACACCTTATTTTAAAAACAAGTAATATTTTAGTGACATTATTTTAGCGCTTATTTGTTTTACAGCACCTAAAATAAAAATTTGAATAGAAAATTCGTTTTTTTTTAATTAAATAAAAATAGATTGTGTTTGCATAAAAAAATTCAGATCACGAAACAATATCTATCTTCAACAGTTTTTTTATGTTTTTTATAGTAATTGTAAGCTAGTTGTAGTGTTTTTCAAGCGTTGGAGCCTCTGGGGAAAATTTTTATTTAACGTTGATGGAAAAATCTTGTTTCTCGCTCAGAAAGTGTTGCTACTTTTAAATTGTGCTTGTACTTACATTTCAATTTATAATTTTAATTTAATGTTTTTTTTCATCAAAATGAGGCATAAAATCTTTTAAAATAATATTTTTGATTGGTTCTTATTGCGGAGAAGTTATCAGAGTTATTTCAATTTGACACACTTTAAACAAATAAGTTATAATTTAATGTGTGTGTATTTAATGACAGTTAAAAAAGTATTATTTTTAAATTAAAAAGAACAAATGAAACATGTTTTATACTCTTTTGTCTCTTTTTGTGTGAATTTACATATTTTTATTCCATCGTTGCATAAAAAAAATCTCTGTAGAGTGAAGAGGACACTAAAATAATCAACAAAATACACCCATTAAGCCATAATTAAAATAAAACCAGTAAAGGAATATATCGATATTAAATTTTAATATTGACTATACTTATAAATTAGGGTCTTCATCCCGAAAGACTGTCCAAGTTTGTAATCCCAAAATCCCGACATTATAAAAAGGGTCCGAGATTGGATGCCCTAGTAAAAACGGTAAACGTATAGGTTGAATCAATTTATTTTCAAAGTATTGATTATCTTCAAATATTTTTTTATTAAATTTTTTTTATACAATCTGTCAAGTCGTATAAAAATTTCCTTGTAATATATTGAATATACTGATAGGCATAATAATTTTTGACAGTTTCAAATAATTCACACTGACATTTTCAGATTCGGAATTTAGTTTATATAATGAGGGTATTTTCAAAAAAAAAGGTTTCTCATTTTTTTTGTCTTTGTCGTATGAGATAATGTCGTCTCATATGAAGAATATCAACTGACAAAGTAGTCAAGTAACAGGATGTTTCTAAATCGATACATACAATCTTACTCATAGATTGCCAAAAAAAATACTCCATGCTTATAAAATGATATTTTTTTTACTATATTATGATCAGGACCAATATTATTTTTAAAAAGTCAACTATTTCTCTTTAAGTCGAGGCGATGCAATCAATTTCATATTTGATATCTTTACATGGTTATAATATATTATAACGCACACTTAACAATACACGGACGTATCTAGATTTTCCTACATTTGATTTATTGCAGTTTTTTTTAATTGTACATCTTTGGGAAGGTTTGTTGGAAATAAACCTAAATTCATTTTTATTTAAACATTATTTCCAGCAATTGTTGTCCTCGAAAATGTACATTTCATTAAAACTGCGATATCTCACAACTGCGAAAATTCTAAATACCCCCATATGTTATTGAGCATGCGATACTGAGTATTCTATCCATCGTTACCTTTTCTCAGAGTTCTATTCTATTATATTCTCTAAAAACAGAGGTTGAGCAACTGAGTACTAAACAGTTCTCGTAGAAAAAAAAATCTGTTAAGATACCACTATTGAATGCATATACTCCACATAGGGAATGGACATGGATTTAGAAAAAAAGTATTTTCTTTTAAAAAAATTGAGCATCGGCCGTTATTTTTTATTTTTAATTTAAATAGATAATTTTCTACTTGTGTGCAATAATTTATGCAAAAAGTAAAAATATACTTCATTGGAATTTTTTCCACTTTATATCTATTAATAATTTTGGCATTATATATAATAGAATAAAATATATATATTTGATGTGAATATTCGATAAGTTAGATTAATAAACATACATAATTGAACGCTACGCATTTAATAAAAAAAAAGAATCAGCTGCATGTGTACAGTGAACAATTATACCTATTCAAAAACATTCCATACATGTATACTATACAATCTATGCGTTCAAAAAATTATTACAAAACAAATCGTTTTTCACGAAAACATATTTAGTCTGCTCAGCATACAAAATCTTTATAGGCAACTGTATATGTAAAACTTTCCACACTCCGTGTCTTCCTTCTCGAGACTAACGTAAAACTGTACCCATCGCCGTTAACGGAAAATATTCTTTGATACGAGATACCTTCGCTGAATTTCCACGCAGGCAATCCAATATTTTCCGGTCATTTTTCCACAGAGCGGCGGAGCCATCGACGCGAAGAATAAGGCCCAAGATATTTATCATAAGTGTTCAGATACGTCTGAGAATACGCTACTTTCCCAAAGTGATTACTATTTTGTTTTGCCAAAAGGCCTAATATGCTTTGCGTCGATATAGTTATATGAGAAATATCTGCAGTCTTCTATCATATTTTTGTCTGGGGCAATGTTTCGGTTGGAGATTTCTCTTTAATTTATGAAGATCCTTATATTTATGTCTCTAAAATAAACGCAGAATATTCCGTATTTTAATGACTACGTATTAATGCTTACTATCATTCATTTGCTTCTCCTCATAAATTATCTCAACATGTACAATTCTATTGATTCATTTTAGAAAGAATGCTAGCTGAACTCGCGAAACAAATTAGTATGCTATCATTCGCACTTCCGCAGAATATCTTTGGTTAAGCTTTATTATTATTTTGTTTTTTTCATCAAAATTGATGTCATTAATGCTTCTTATAAGAAAAAATGATTTTTAAAAGAAATAGCGTCAGAATTAAATCTTTTTTACGATTATTCATCCTCAGGATCTTTTTTTATGAAAGCTTCTTTATAATAATTTTTCAATTATGAAGTTATAAAATATAACGTCACAACATTAATAAATATAATTTAAAACAGCGACTTCAAAATATTTCTAATGTTGCTGTAATAATATTATTTAATTTCTATAAATTAATATCATAGAGATTTTTAGCTTCCATTAATAAATTCCAATTAACACTATTTTTTTCCTTCGACCTTCCTGTTTGGTTTCAATTTTTTTCTAACAGCAAATGGTTTCAAACATTGTTTTTCATCAATTGAATAATCAAGTATTTCCCCAATTTTTTTAGTATACTGTGAATTACTTCCGTAACAATAACTATAGCCAAAACCATAACCAAACTTTTTTTTTAATTGTTTTTCGCGTAGGTTTAAACAGCGTTTTATTCACCCGAATTATTGATTTCTGTTCAAAGGTATGGATGTGTGTGATGCTTAAATTTTTTCTCTTACACTTCCAATCCTAAGGTAACTGTACTTTTCCAATAAATTGAAAACTAAGATCAAAGAAGAATAAATAAGATCTAAGAAAACTATTGTTGAAATAAATCCAATATGAAGCCACTTGCACCACATTGTGACATGAATCTAAAACGAAAATAATTCGTTTAAGAAATAAGCAAGCTTAATTTTTCTAAAAATAACATTGTATATTTTTAATTTCAGACATAAATAGATTGAAAAATCATTCTTTCGCTATGATAAATATTACATTATATAAGCAGTTCATAAATTCCTTGGAAGAAAATATCTTTTGGCAGCGTAATGCCACCTTATGTATCTTCTTTTACCTTCCATTAATTAATATTTCCTTGGCTCGTTTTGACGAATAATTAATTTGATGGCTTATTCAACAGAAAACAAAAACATGCCGTCTTTCGTAACGGACACAAAAAGCAACAATCAAAATTCAAATATTCCTTTCAATTATGTCACAAAACAGAATTTAAATTAAAAAGTATTTTTGATACTCTTCTCTGTTCTTTTTTAATCGAAAACGAAACGAATATATGTTTATTTATGTTAAAGAGAGTATATTTAAGTCGAGATAAAACTGAAAATTTATATTTTATTGGTTGTTATCCCACCATAAATTTTGCGTAAGAAAAGGCAAACGTTGCTTTTGCGTTCTGGAAACCGCATTAAAGAAAAGTGCCAGCGCATTTTAAAAATATTTCAAGACTTAAAAATACATTGTAATAAAACTGTTTCTTTTCATTCACCTAATCATAAAAATGGTGTTTAGGTCAAAATATATATGGTGTGAATACTGTGGATAAATCGCATTTTTTTAAATAAATATCTGTTTATTTTTATACATTTTTTATCCTGATTGTATTGATCAAACCTCAAGCTTATCATTTTAGCATTTGCATTTGTTCGTAGGCGGAGCAGGGGAACATAAATTCGGGAGTTCTTTTTAAACGATTTCATTATTTACATAGTTTTAAGTGTTGCTTATTCTAGGAACTAAAACAAATTGTTATATATTACAAACACCATTCAAAGACACACTGGGGCTTAATTTTTTGGCAACTGCATTCATACGTCCATTCCCTCTCTATAAGACTCGCCAGTCGTGGTCTTGTTGGTAAGAACTTAGTTTTACCGACTAGTGTAGTCTGAGTTCGATTTCTGGTAAGGTCAAACTTGAAACAAAAAAGATGGGTGACAATTTTTGATGACAGTTCTCTTCTAGTTTATCTCGAGTGAATATCACATACTGCATTATCACAAGTACAAAATCATCTTTGAGAATGGTTATTACCTTATACACATCTAAATTAAATCAAGAAATAAGCAAAATACTGTACTTCACAAAGAAAACGAGTATGTAATTTAAATGACAAAGAATTTTATCGAGATTTCTAATACTTCTACTTTTACAGATTGATACTGGAACACTCACCATGCTAATCCGGTTGTCTTAGAGTGGATAGGATTTTTTATTTTGCATTTTTATTTTCTAAATTAATATTTTGTTTTTTTTTTTTTTTTAAATAAAAATGCTTTATGACAAGTTTCAATAAATTAATAAAGGTTATAAACTCTTTTATATATATTTAAATTTGAAATATTCGCAGACATAATTTGTATAATTAAACTTCGTTAAAAATTAGCAACATTTACCAAATTGCTTACGGTGTGTCACTGATTATAATTGATCATCCACTTCTTTAAATTAATTAATTCAACTTTGGGATCAATCAACCGAACTTTTAATAGATTTTGAGTCCTTTGCTATCAGCCAGTTGATATCAATTAGATAACTAATGATAATAATTAATTGGTCTTGACAACTGAGCAAATCGTTAAGGTGGAATAAATTTAGATTTTTAGTTTTGTATACATTCAAAGAATCAAATATTCCGAGAACAATTATTTGAATCAGTAATTTTAAATCACTTAGCATACATTATTTTTTAATAAATAACCGCTTTAGGGCCGAATACTTGCACAAAAAATAAATTTATTTTATAGCAGTATTGCAAAATTTATTCTCGTCTTCCAATAATATTTGTCATCATATTTCGAAGCTCTGAAAATGATATTACATTTACGTTTTTCAATCAATAATTTATATTCTGTAGCATTGTGTAGGAGGATTCACTCGAAAATAGCTCGACGGCAATTTAAATATGATTATTGAGAGCTTTTACAAAGTTTAAATGAGGGCTGTCACTGTTTACGTCCAATATCTTAAAATATACAACTGAAAATAAAATAAATCATTTACAGTTTTCATGAATGAAAAAGTAAAAACTTTTACAAAATATCTGTATCGCAAATGTTAATTTTAAATTAACTAAAATCATTTTAAAGAGATAAATTACCAAGTTCATAGAGATCAATTCAAATCAGTATCGTTAATTATATTTGAAATGCTGTCTTATTTTTTCATGGTTGACTTTGCCTTTTTTTATTCTGTGACTCTTTAAGTTATTGAGAAAAACAGCACACTCTACTTCTACCAAGACGTAAGAATTTCTGTCTAAATATTATTTATCAACACTTTTTACTAGGAATCCGATTTGTTTGAAAAGGTGACATTTAGACTTTAAGCTCTTCCTATGCGGTGAACGGATTCTTCCGTAAAAAATTATCCCGAACGAGAATTCTTTGTACAGAATACCCCGTACACCGATTCTTCGAAAAAATCCGAAATGGAAAATTGAGAACACAGAATATATTTAAATGTAAAATATCTCATATCAAGGGTGCTAAATATTTATCAGGTTGGGACCAAACAAAAGATTTTATAATATGCATATACTTTTCAAATATATTTTTTAATTTTGAAAATATGCTTAGTCTGGATGTCAAATACCGAATATTAAAACGTACGGAATATTCTATGTTCGGCGTTTTTATGCACGGAAGTTTCTATATGCGAAAAGGTCTTGCTCAGAAGAATCAGAGTATGGAGATATTGTGTTGGGAAAAATCTTTTACGGAAAAAATACGGATCCATTTCCATTATAACCGGGTCATATTACCAGCGTGATCTTGAGCTATATTTAAGATGTGGTTAGATTTATAATATATTTGTCTGGAGTCTGTCTAGTTGTATCGGAGTTTTTTTCTTAATATGCTTTCCATAATTTATTGTTAGTAAATATCATACATATCGTATGTATGTATTTAAGACCTCAGCAGTCATTACTTTCCATTAATTTTGAATTTCGTTTAATAGTGTACTATTATAGTTTTAAAACAATTCAAAAATGAAGTAACTATGCAGCATTTTTGATATTTTCAATATTATTAAGGTTTTAAATCGTTTTTAATGCAGCTAGATTTATAATAGTTATTTAGCCATTTTGATACGTTTTCTATTCAATGTACTTTATTTTAATATTTATACATATTTTCTTTCTATACACATTTTATTTATGACCGCTCAATACTGTTTTCAACAAATTAAAACATTCTCTCGATAAGAAACTTATTTATTATTTGAAACCGTAGTAAAATTTGTACCTGGTATAGTTATCCAAAAAGGGATATTAAACATAGAATCGGATTTATTTAATAGTTAATCGTATGTTAGTTAACAAAAAAAATGTTTCATTTGTAATGTTTTTAATTTTGTTAGACAAGAAAATAATTATTTTTCTACCATTACATTAAATGAGCCCCTTTCACCACTGGTCAATACGATGTGGTGAGTTGTGATAAAAAGGGTGAATTATTTACAAAATTAGCCAGTATTGAAATTAAATAGACAACAATTTAAATAATTTGAAAATATACTGAAAAAAAATGTGTATATTTAATGTTTTTTCATCGTCTGATATTATATATGTACAGTTACTTACGATTAATTAAATCAGTCAAGATTTATTTACGGATCAAATAATTAGTTGCCTTTATTGAAAGATCATTATGAGTCCTACACGCAATCCTAATAACCTACATTGATTGAACTACCACATAGTTGAGGTTAATGAATACATTTGGCGTCAATCCATCGCCATTGAACTAGATGCACATGGCTATCGCCAAAGCTAACTCTGTTCGGTAAATTTAATTACAACATTGCAGAGAAAAGTGCCGCCATTGCCCTACCAGTATAATTTTGAGTGTCCATGCAACCAACCAAGAGATAATTTGTGTCTGTGACAAATTTTTCGTGCGTGAAGTGGGTGATTTTTGATAACCTTCGTAAAAACATAAATAAATGTATCAAGCAGAGTGTTTTAGTCTCCTGAACATAAAAACATTTTAATTCATTCAAGGACTCACAAGGTTATGAAATAATTATTTTATCGTTTGAAATTAATTTTATATACTTGGTTCAATAAGCATAAATAATGCACCGCTTTATCAATATTCATATATTAACATACAAATAAACAAATGATAAAATATACTTTTAAAATGATAATTCATAGATTCTACTACCTTTTTAAATTAATAACTTTTGCTTTTGTAAATATAAAAAGAGTTGGCGAAAGATACCACAACGTTACGGTGCTTAGAAATTATATATATCTTGATTAAAAAATTAAAGCCTACTAACAAACAATTTGAACAGTATTCAGTACATACTACTTGTTCTTCTCTAAAGACGCCTACAAGTAAAATTTCTTCCTGACATTGTAATATTAAATATTGATGCTATAATGCAACCGAGTTTAACTTCGTTAGAAGTTTGAAGAAAAAGCGAAGGTATTAGCAGTTTTTTGTTGTCTCTGGAACAAACTTTTACAACTGTTGTGGATATCTTGAAAGAATCTCACAACTGTTCACATTTATTGGCAAGTAGTTTGACGATACGGGCCCTATGGCGCAGCGATTAGCGTTGTTGGCTTCCGTGCCGGATTTCACGGGTTCGAGTCCCAGTACAGACAGAATTTTTTCAATCGATTTATCGGTTCTTGTTCGAAAGCATGGGTGTTTGTGATGTCCGAAAATTCTCTTCCACCCTTCCGATCTTTCAACGACCGGACGTAGCGAGAGCGATTAGTTAACCACTAGTCCTGTCCCAACGTTAACCTTATATCTCTACCACTCTTTTTATAAAAGAGAGTTTGAACGACTGAGTAACAAGCAGTTCTCGTAAAAAACGTTCTGTTGAGATATTTTCATTAGGAGGCCATATCCCCCACATCGGGAGTGGACATGATTAAAAAAAAATTGACAATATCATCGAAAACTGAGAATGTTTTTCAAAAGTTTCCTTTATTGAAATATATCAGATTGTTGTATTTCGGGTATGGAAAAACTTGAACATTTAAGTTACTGACCAAAAAGCTTTTAGATATTATGTGTGACCACTTCCTACTCACAAGAAACGTACATGGCTTTCGAAGTCTTAGTGAAATCAAAAAAAATAATCTCACAAGAGACCGCTTTACTGTCTGCACACATTTTTTCAAGTTTTTTAAAGATTTGATCTTCCAATGATCCGTTTTTAGTGTTCACAATCGTGATGAACTATTTAATTAACCTCTCTTTTCAGTTTGATTTATTGAAAATTAAGATTCATTTTAGTTTTACCTCGTTTTCAGGATCGGATATAAAAGAAAGGAAAAGATTTTTAAAAATAATAAGACTTCTTTTTAAACTGATTTGAGGCAACTTCGTCGATTGATAGAAAATGCAGAGTTTGAGATAAATTTAAATCGTTCAAATTATGTACATTCACGCAAGTTTTATCACTTACAAGAATTTGAGACAATTTTATGAGACGACAGTTTCAGCGTAAGCCACTAAGCTACCAGATTAAACTTGTTCGAAAATTGAATCGATTTTTTTCATTGTCATTGAATTTTCTTGCTAAACTTTTCGATCTAACTAGTTTGAATTTCGTTAAAATACATTTAAATTCTCGCTTTTATACCAAAGTTGAGCATTTGAAGTATTCTGAGAAATGTTTGATCCAATTATAACACGTTCCAAATTGACATTTATTTTATGGAAACTTTTATTTTTCCACTTGTCTGAAATCACTTAGTGCGCCCCTACTTGCTACTATTTCTTGCATACTAAAAGTATGAGCGCGTGTCTTCGCGTCTTTCGTTTCCATCATCAGTATGTGGCGCAGCCATTCCTCTTCAAGAACGTGTCTTCGAGCTAAATTACATGTCCCGCCACATTACTCGGTGAGCAAATTGCTCAAAAATGCACTTAAATGGTGTTGTTTTTACTTTTTCTGTCTGCCTTACACGCTGAAACAATTGAAAAATTCACTTGCATAAATGAAGACTAAATTTGTCATGTACTTATTTCAATTGTCTAAAGTTTTTTCCAACATAGAAGGAATGCTGACTTGCAAAACAAGTGAGAATAAAAAAATGAAACAAAATGTTTAATATGAATTGTTGCAAAGTTAACGCCAATAACTCAAGACAAAACTAAAAAATATACATAAATTTGTGTTTCTATGAAAACAAAGTTACCTTAACAAGTATGGTTAAATTATTTATATTCATCGAAAATTGCTTGATTTATGTTCCGATTTTATGTTACAGTACAAATGAAGTTTATCAAATCTATTACAAAAATCATAGGCTTATTAACAGCGTCAAAATTCTACTTTATCCCACTTTACAATGCACTCTATGGAAATGGACTCTTGGTCAGTGTTTTTGACTCTTAAACAAAGCGTAAACTCCCCGTTGCGAGCGCTTTAAAAGTTTAATGGTACTTCTCTTTATTCTAGAATTTCAAGACGCTGGTGAAATCTGAAAGGGCGATTGCATATTACAATAATGCAGCATTTTTTTTTTTTACCATGTCCGCTCCCAATATGGAGCAAATGGACTCTTAATGGAGTTTATCTCAGCAGATGTGTTTCTACGAGAACTGCTTGTTACTCAGTTGCTCAACCTCTCTTTTTCCAAAGAGAGTAGGAATAGAAGGAAAGGGCTAGGACAGGACTAGTGGTTAGCTAATCGCTCTCGATACGCCCTGTTTATAGGATAGGATGGGTGGGAGGGGAGAATCCAAGACATCACATACATCCATGCCTTTGAACAGAAATTCATAAATCGATTTAAAAATCAATTTATAAAACTGCCCGTACTGGGATTTGAACCCGTGCCCTCCGTAGCGGCAGTCAACGATGTTGACCACTCGACCACACAGGTGGCATATTTGTCAATATTTACTGAAAAGGCATCATTGTATCAATGCAATAAAATCAATTTTATATAAATTGAGCATTATTTAAAGAAAAACATTGCGTTTGGCATCTGTAATCCAGTCCTTTACCTAGGTATCAGATGGGTCTGATTTCAAATCTCGGTTGAGTAAAATATAAATTTTAGACTTAATTTTTCAAACCTCACCATAATTTTTGGGTATGTATCATATAAATCCACCGCAGGAACTTGATGAACGATGATTTCTATCAAAAAAAAAATATTGTCCGTTTCGAACATAACTAAACTACGTCTCTACCTTCTGGTTTAAAATCAGACATATAATAAATAATGTATAATTAAATTTGATATCTTTGTTATTTCACATGAGTGTTTTGTTTTTTTTAAAAAGCATATTCAGACAAACTATCATAAGGTTATTTACGAATGAACTAAACATTAGTTCTAATTTTAATCGTATAAATCACATAATGAAGACTAGAGATTTTTATAAAACAATGATATTATATTTTTTCTACAGTGAATGATTTGTTTTAGACGAAACAATTACATTTTATACTAATTACTTTATTAATTAATCAAACAAATTCATCTCAGTTCACATCTACCATAATTGTTATTAATACCCGTGTAATATTAATGAAAGCTCGCAATCTTTCGTTAAATTTTATGCAATATTTAACTGTTACCATACCAATAAACGTACTATCATATGCCTTTAATATTGGGAGATTCTACTTCCTGGATAGCGTTAATAACAGTCGTCTTAACTCAGCACACTTACTTGGTCAAGTATTTCTGTAGATAACATGGATCTTTATAAAAACTGAAATCAATAAAAACAATAATTATTGTGTTATTCTTCTTTTAAACAAATAAATTGAATTATAAACCGTACTTCAGTGTGAGTGAGTTTTAACCATTAAATAGACTTTCAAACAGAAATGAGAGATGCAACATTAAAATCTCTAAAGTAATTATTAAATTTAAGACGTAGGGTACGAAACATTTTATTAATAATATTTTTTACTAATAATTTAGAGCTTTATTGGGATAATTGAATATGAGGAAATTTAAGTAAACCGTTTTAAGTAAACAACATTTATGACATTTAAGCAATAGTATTTTAATACTGTTGTTTTTAATTAAATCGTAATAAAATTAATGTCTTCTCTTAGACTAGATGCATAGATATAGCATTTTTAACCGAAATAAAAATTTATAGTTCGGATGGAATAATCCGAATAGGCCTTCCTAACTTAGCTCGGATAATCGAATGTTTACCTTGTATATTTTTTGTAACCTTATTTACATCATTATTTGAGAATTTTATAGCATAGTTTTGTAATTTATCTATACTTTCATAGGATTCCGGTTATTGGTAATATGTAAGTTATATTGAAAAGATAACGAGATGGGCGGTAATGTTACGATTTTGGATCTCCTTCTCGCGTCGTAAGAATATGAGGCGGCCATTTGTCTTTATGAACGTGTTCACAGGAAACGACACGTGCCAAACCGGAAACGGTACCATCAACCGGCATTTTCTTTCCGTTTCAACAATATTATTCGGTTATACATCTGGATACTAGTACGTAGACAGTCGCTTAGCAGCATAGAAACCTTCTGATTGATGGAAATCAGATAAAATGTGCTATCACAAAAAAAAAGTCTTAAGCTTATAAGAAAAAGTGCCTAATATATTATGCTCACATCCAGACAAACAGTATATATTAGATTCATTTATTATTCACTCAAAGAAGTTCAAAAATAGTATACTTGAGTATTTTTGTAGCTTATTAAATTACCTTTTTGGTCGTTTTATCAAGTCGACTTGAAAAAGTTAAATATTTTTTTTTATCACTCAATGTACACTATTTATTTTATTCGTATTCTTCGTCAATATTTCGCAGAAACGTTTGAGTTATTATATCAAGTTTTAACTACCCGTTACGTCTTTATAAATATAATTTATACCATTTATTAATATTATGAATGTCATTAATCATCCAATGTCATGTCTCTATTCCGAAAGGTGATTTCGAATGTAACACATCACGTTAATTGGTTTGCGATCTCTTTGTATTTTCGTTATTATAGCGAAGGGACAAATAGAGCAAGATAAAGTGAAACTTAAATGAATACATTTTCATTGTCAACATACAGACATTTTGTTCGATAAGAGATTCACGTCAGTACTGTGCGAGCGTATTACGATACATATTCTGATGAGTTTTTTTTAACCTGGTTATCAGCTTTATAAGCAAAATCGTCTTGTGACATTACTTTCTTCTGGATGAGTTCCGAAGCTGATTCGTGCGTTGGCAAGCATGCGTCGAACGTGCCCCGAATAATGACGTGGACGATCTGAGACGAGGCATGAAGCGTGATGCGTGAGCGAAGATAATGATAATAGCTTTACACTTATACGCTTTACACTCTCGAAAGTATTGATATTAGTATGCTTCGATGCACAATTTTATTGAATCACCTGCTTATAATCTTAAGCTATAATAGCGACACACAGATCGTTCATATTAGTTGTTATATCAATGGTGACTAGGGAAGGCAATACTAGTTATAACCGAATCCGGTTTCTCGATATTTCGGCTGTTTTCTTAATACCGAAATACCCGTTTTAAAATACCAGTATGTTGATATTCAACACACTGTGTTTATGTAGCGCATTATACGTATGCCTTTCGGTTTATTAAAGTTGGTTTTAAGGCCGGGCTGCTCTTGTGGGTATGCCAAGCAGGACGTTAATCACGTTCTGTGGGACTGCCCTGAGATGGAGTCCAAACGAGTAGAATTGTTTGTGGTGGTCCGTCCTCACACGGGCCCAATGACCACGCTGGCTTGATTACAACCAAAGCAAACTTCACGGCATTTGAAAAGTTTGCCAATTCATATGGGGATCGTCACAACCTTGATTCCTCTCTAGAGTCATTAAACTCGTCTACATCGACGAGTTCTCAGTATACGGACTATACACAAGATACTTAATATCAAATTGATTTAAGTGGCTGAGCTAGTCACATTTTCTTTTTTTTTATTATTTTAAGCACATTAGTGCATGGTTCAAAATCAGTCCCGTGCAGTTCTGCTCGGGCCATGAATGTGAGGGGTAGACTCCTTTTTTTCTGTCGATAGCGTTGTGGTAGGCGGCTATTAAGCGTTGGCTACATATACACAACGGGTGGTGGTGGGAAATCAACTTGCCTTTCGTCTACTTATAATCGAATTCTTGATAATTGTATTTTGACGCTTTCCTTGTGTTGAACAATAAATTTACTGTGTTTTTAACCTACGATACTATTGGTTGTACTTATAATTACTTTAACTATTTTTGTAAAACTGATATTCATAAATTTTACTGTATTGCAATTTCTAGTTGTAGCCATTTTTTGACTAATGGTAAGACTGAAATATGCGACGACTGCGCTAGAAACAAAAAAAATAGGGTTATTCACACATTTTTTGACATAATATATAAATATAAGATTTCGCGATGGTAGTATAAATCGATCGCGGAAAAAAAACGAATCAATACTATGCTAAAACACTTGGGGGAATCTTCTTCGTAACCTCATTTTGTTTAACATTGCATAAGATTGACAAATTATAAATTTGAGGTTAACCGTTTGAATACCGCGCAAATAAATCATTAATATGTCCCAGAGATACTGCCTAATACACACTCGAATTTGACATTTTAAAAATCTATATTGACTCAGTATAGATGGCACTACACATATTCATCAAAATATTGCCTAAATAATATTAGAATACCAAGTATTTGATTTTTTTTTAATGTCTTGGGCATTCGTGTTCGCTTGCATATGTTCCGGATACCTGTGTCCGCTTGGTGGTTAAAATATTTACAATGAAGAAAAAAGTATAATACAATTTAATAATAAAACCAGTATAAAAAACATGGCAAGGAATTCAACTGAGTAAGCTCCGACAAACTCTACTTAAATTAGTCACTAAGAAACTTGAACTTGGACCACATTTCAACATTAAAAAAATGTTTTCACTGTGGTTGAAGATATTTTTTATTGAATTTATCGTTTTCTTATATTACAGATAAAGCGAGATTTATCACTCACTATTTATATTAAATTCTATAATATATTTGGTTGCCTTATACTTTCTTTTGATACCTTCAGCCAAAACCGTATATAAATAGCTCTACATAAAAGTAATATGTATCTTATTTTTTATAAGCTATAAACGCTACTAATATGTAGAGTGTGGTAACGGCCGTTGACAATCAGTCTCAAAAGCTTTCAAATAATCACAAAGCTCACAGTTTTTTTTTTTAAATAAAAATGAATATCTTTCTTTAAATAATGATTATTGTCAATTTTCAAGACAAAAGGAACTATCATTTTTCTATTTATAAAATCATCCAAACGTTGGAAGTTGTTCTGGTTAGACTTTACTGATTAAATTCAGTATTTTTTAATCTAGTGTGTTCTCTTTGTTACAAAATAGGTAATAGGATGATCACAAAGTTAGGTCACTCCACTCAATACATTGCGATGACCTGTGCTCTCATGTCTATGAAATGCCCTGCAGCATGCAGTAACGTAATTGAAAACTGGATAAATTTCCGGCTCCTTTTAGGCAGTTGGTGTTCAAAAGGGTTGATAAACTAACCAATCGCGAACCTTTTTGTTAAATAATAAATCTTTTCTACCAAAAAAATGTATTATTGTATAATTTTAATAGTAAATCTATAATTTTGATCTTTAGATGATAATTATATAATATATTTTTTAGATTGAAGCGTTTACTTTCAAAACCAGCTAAAACAACTTTTGGTAGTTTCGATAAAAACAGGAAAAAATTATCTTGATCAAATAAGTGTATTATGATGGGATTTGTACATTTTAACATTGTAAAATGTTTGTCAGGGTACGTATTATTTTTCCGCTAGTGCGTGCACTGATTGGTTAATACATTTTAAGACAATTAAAATTCACATGTTGATTATTTAAGATGATTTCAAAATTAACTTTAATTTCCAATCACAAATATTGAGAGTTTTTGACATTTTTGAAAACTAAAACTTTTGCAATCATATAGGTGAAATACATATTTCCTTAAATTACGATTATGAACTTGAAATTTATTGAATACGAACTTGAAAAGACTGTCAGTTTAAGTTCATCCATGCGCTTGAACGCTTGAAAATGTCGAAAGGCAAAACCTGAGGCGTTAGTGACAAAACTTCTGTGAATGTACATAATTTTAACAATTCAAATTTAATATTGAAGTTCTACCAAGCACCTTAAGTCGAAATCTTAAACATATCTCTTCATATAGTTATATCAGATTCAAAATCGTATGAAAATCGTTTAAGCCGGTTTTGATAGTGATGGCTTCATTTTTGGTTTCACAGGTCATGCACCAAATATTTTTAAGTTTAAAGATAATCCGAGATAAACTAGATAGGCAAGTCACTTGAGATCAACTCCTAACTCCAGAAGAATTGACATCACAAACACCCACATCTTAGATCTCAAATTTAAATTTGACATTGACCTTGCTGGAAGTTGAGCTCATGTCCGCTTGGTCAGTTGATTCAGGCCCTTACCGACTGAACCACAGTAAATTGTTTCGCGACATTGTTCCCGAGACATTGAGGCAGGTGTTGAGCATCATGATGTTCCATTTTTTCACCAGTGAATGCAAAGCTTAAACAAAAACAAAATTATTATTGTATTGACAGTAAGTATGTATTGTAAGTATGCGTTTCGATATATGTACATTTAATATTGAATGAAAATATAATCATCACCATTTTTTTATTTCTACGAGTTCAATGTTACTGAATTTGCGCGGTCGATAGAACTATTCGACGATAATTTCAAATCAAGTTGCTTATTGTGCTATTCGAAACACCCAAATTTAATTATAAATGCAATCACTATGCATTGATTACTTTGTATGATATTTCATTTAAAATGTATTTAAAAATTAATTTAACAAAACACTTTCAAATAGTTAAATAATTATTAACCACAATATTTTATATTACCATTATTATATTTAATCTAAATGATAAACGAGGACTTTTTCAAATAAAAGTTTATCATGTTGACGGGTCGGGTCCTGTAGCGCAGCGGTTAGCGTTGTGGGCTTCCGTGCCGGACCTCACGGGCTCGAGTACGAAGAGCATTTTTTCCGATCAATTTATCGATTTCTATTCAAAGGCATGGGTGTTTGTGATGTCTCAAAATTCCCTCCTACCTTTCTAATTATTTAATAATTGGGAGTAGCGAGAGCGATTAGTTAACCACTAGTCCTGTCTTAGCTGTATCTTTATATCCCTACTACTCTCATTGAAAAGGAGAGGTTGAGTGACTGAGTAACAAACAGTTATCGTAGAAAAACTTCTGTTGAGATACCTCCATTAAAAGGCCATATGCTCCACTAAATTTATAAGTTTCCGGAATAAGGATTTTTTTAAATTAAGTTCGAAAAAGGACATCCTTAAGTCCGATTAGTAAATAGTAATATATGGTCAATGCCTATCCTGATATTATAATAAAATTTTCGACTACTTTCAGTTCTCTAGATCAGCGTTTCTCAACCGGGTTCCACGTGAAACAAACGATAACAAGTCAAAACGCTAAAATGTACAGGCCTTAAAAATGATCAGACGAATGAAATAACGCTCTAAAATTTTTGACACTATTGATTAAAACGCATTTTATCAAATTGTGTCGGTTAAGTTCGCTAGCTGATTGTGGGTTGAAATGTACGTACCCATTTTCATGTTGATATTATATGGATTCGAATACAAAGGCACGAATGAATGTGATGCTTATATCCCTTTCCACACTGTCAGTAAGAGCAGAGAGAGTTTTTTCTTGTTTCAAGTATTTTTAAGCCTCGTGTTTGCTATTCCTTACCTTCCGTTAATAAAAAAAAGTAAAGCAACTATGTTAACCAATGTAACAACTAATATGCTCCACATAGGGAGCAAACTTGGTCAAAGAAGAAAAGGTAAATTATATCTTATTATACATTATTTTTTTATGCAAATCAATTTATCTCTCGTTATCGTCAACACCTACTTTAAAACAGACAATAAAAATAAAACATATTTAAATTAACTTTTGCCATAATCCACATACTATTATTTGAACAAGTTTGATATTTTTTATATTAATTTGACATTCTAAACAGAAATTAGAATTATGTACAAGTAAATTAGAATTATTATATGTATATTCAAACACGTACAAGTTTCTTCCGGTGACCGATTTATGAAGCATTAAACGCTGATAATATTTTTGAAAGTTCAAAAAATCTTTGCAAGGTAATGCGCATATCCGGCATTAAGGCTTTGGAAAAATATCATAATTAACGGAAATATACTTTAATGTTCACATAAAATACCGTATTGTATTTTTACTCGGAGTGTAATTAAAAAGCTATCATCAACCTTATAATAATAATTATAAAGTAATTACGAATTTTATTTCAACGTTTATCTAAGCAAAATGTATCATTTTATACGATAAAAAATTAATGCGGCTTTTCGTTCTTCTAACACTTCAGAGAAAATCAAACTATTTTATCAATGCGTTATACAAATATTAATTTGATTAAGTTCCATCAATCTTACCATTAAAATCTTTTCTGTGACTTTATTCGGTCTCAATGTGGAGCATATAAACTCATAACCGAACTAATTTTAAGAGTAATTGTTGTACGAGTACTGCTTATCACTAGTACGTTCAACTTATCTTTTTTTCAGAGAGAGAGAGTATGAAAAGTACGGTAGAACTAAAACAATAAATGTTTTTAGCTAATCGTTTATGCTCCGCCCTGTTTTTAGGATCGGTTGAGATGGGGTAAATTTCAGTCGACACAATTATTTGTGCTTTTGAAAACAAATTCTTAAATGTATTGTTAATTTAATTTCTGAATCTATACGTATTGAGATTAGACGTTTATCACTTAAAAATATGGCTTGTAGATCAGTTGTAATTTTTCTAACAATATGTAATTTACTGTTAATCTGTAGTGGAAAGGCAGTATAAGAAATAGTAAATAACCGTATTTTACGACTTGCTTTATTTTGCAGTAGTATTTTTTTGTATAACTATGTTTAGTTTAAGTATCGTTGTATTTTAGAAAATTATATTTATAATCGAATATCTTAAGAAAACTTGATGTAAGTCAGTTATTTAACGATTATCTTTATATTGGGTTACCAGTCGGCTTGCTTAGTGGTCAATGCAATTGTTATTTAAGGTATTTGAATCAGTGAATTAAAATTAGTAAACGTACATTGATTTATACAAACGACATGGGTAGGAATAATAATGCTGTCAAATATAGTGATGACATAGAATTACAAAATTATATTTGGAAATTAGAGTTTGATAAAATTAAAAATACGTATACTCGATCAGTAGTGTACAGAGTCAAGTAAATCATTTTCTGTATTGTTTAATTCAGGGCTGTGGAGTCGGAGTCGTGGAGTTGCGGTATTTTGGTATTTTTCGCTCTCGATACGCCCCGTTCATAGGATAGGATGGGTGAGAGGTGGGAATTCAAGACATCACATACATCCATGCCTTTGAACAGAAATTCATAAATCGATTGAAAAATCAATTTATAAAACTGTCCGTACCGGGATTTGAACCCGGGCCCTCCGTAGTCGAAGCCAACAACGTTGACCACTCAACCACACAGGAATACATATATATATATATATATATATAAGTTAAAATTAAATTATTAAAAATAAATCTCGGAGTCGGAGTCAGAGTCATCTTTTTTTACACGACTCCACAGCCCTGGTTTATTATAACACTTGTTTTGTAATATATTTTCTGATTCTTGTATAATATCATTTCATGCTTTGTTATTGCAGGTTAAATATTATGTATGTGTTATTTTCTTACGAAATTACAAGAGAAAACTGTTTGGGATACTGTTTATTCTCTTAATGGCCAAATGGTGAAAAAGCAAAAGCATGAAATCTCAATAAAAACAATACATTATCTACACCATTAATCTCAAAAAAATGAGCACGTTGGTTTGCTTTTCCCCTATTTCTTGCCTACCTTATTTTGTACAAAAGCAAAAAAATATATTATCGTGGTGTTATAAACCATTTAAATCATAAACTTGGGAAATATTTTTTAAATGTCGCAGCATATTGACAATTACTTTTCACATTTTGTTTAAAATACTTTCTTATGCTTTTAATTTTAAAAATACGTCCATTTCTTAATGTGGAAAATATTTAAGTCACGTAAGTTTTAAGTAAGAACCGAATCGTCAATTGATTTGCTTTTTTAGTTATTACATAATGTAAAATAATGCTCTTGGATGTGCATTAGAAGTTATCTGAACATACTAAATACCTCAACTTTATGAATGGATAGAGTTATTCATATACTACGTAAATTATCAAAAACTTCTATGGCGTCAAAAAAAGTTCAAAAACAAATTTTTCATTGCTTAGTTTCTCAGCCGTAACCGCAAAACAGTTATTTTTACTATAGAGATTGAGGCGAGACAAAAGCCTAGTTTTAAAAATACATTATAAAGATTGCTATAAATAGATTAGTTAGTTATAAATAATAAGCTTTTTTTATATTTACTGTTTCAGCACACACAATCGTGTCAACAATTTTATTCAATGAAATTTTATTAGATTTTCGAAATGTTATTAAAAAAACTTTTCTATTTACGAAATAAAAAATATAACGGGCCGTGCCTCCCTTCGAAAACTTGATTTAAATTTAAACGTTGGCCAGATTAGAACCCTCATCAAGTGATTGGTAGAGAAAAACGTCACCACTTCATTGTCAGTTAAAAAGGTCGCATTCACAAAAAAAACGACACTTTCCGTGGGCAGCTATAACAAAATTTGCTGTACGCTTTTAAATTTTCGAAAAGTTAAATTTCCAATTATTTATTCCTTTGCTATGTGACAGACTGTTGTATGGCGCACCTTTTTTGTAAAACTTCCATCTGGCAGATTTCAGATACAGTTTACTCAATTTAAAGTCGAGCAATTACAAATACATATCTTTCAAAATTAAATTATTTACACTGTACTATATTTCATATTTTTTTAAGATCCATCAGCCACGAACAACGCCTTTCAACTGCTGCGGCATGAAACAAATTTGATGAATGATACAATAATTATTTATTTTTCTGTTCAATCATTTCATTATAGCCAAGGCAGTAGTCGAGTGAAAAAGACGACTCCGACCCCAACTTCGAAGAAATTTTTACAATCATTTTATTTTAACTTATATTTATCGAATGTGGAAAGGAAAAAGGACGTAACTCACATATACTAAATTTTACAGGAGACGCGAAAAACGTTTTTGGATGATCTTGGACCAAAAGGAAAATTATGAAATATACACTACCTTGAAGTACACGGAGACTGATAAACTGGTTTTTAATCGACTTTATCTGATATTAATTGAATATTTATTTGAAAAAACCTTTTTTAAGTCTTTTTTCTGATCGCGATTTTCACAGACCCTTCTTTTTCAAACTTAGAAGCAAAATTTAGGAACTCTTTTTCTTTCGATATTTTCAGCTTACATCCTTTTGATAAAACGAGTATCAAGTTGTCTTCATTGTGATTCTCAAAATAAAACTGTAGGTTACGTCCTTTTTCTTTTCCACAGTCAATATGTATTCCATCAGATCATTCGTTAGCCAAGCATGCAATGATTCTAAAAGGTTAGAAGGAATCTTAGACAACCATGAACAGAAATCCATAAACCGATTGACAACCCAATTTATAAACTATCCTTACTGGTATTCGAATTCGTGACCACCGCAACTGAAGCCAACGACATTGATGACTTGACCACGAACCAGACAGTTTAGCCATTTTACCCTTTTTAAACAAATGAAAGAATGCTAGATGCTTGATAAATTTAAAAAGCGTCGGCGCCAATTTAAAAAAAGTTTAAAAAAAAATAGTTACGCAGGTACTATAAAAATATATCTTACATATTGATGTATAATTGATAAAAAATACATTTTTTTCATGTGCCATCGCACAAAACCCTCAGATGTTTCGTTGTAAAATATTTTTAAAAAATAAATAAAACGTGTTCATTTTATACTGTCATTCTTTTACAAAATATCACTTTTATTCAAACATATCTTCACCTAACACCACGCACATTTAATTCAAGTATAAATTAATTTAGAACGAACGCATTCAATTTGATAAAGGTCACACAAAGGTTTTAAAGACAAAACTTTAAAGGAAAGTTTGTTAAATTGTGTGTAATCAAAATTTGGATATCAAATATTTGGGGTACGAGTAAGTGAACTAGGTTCAGGATTACCTAGTCCTCTGCGAGGGTGTTCTGTGCAGATTCAAGTAAACTCTATCCAGTAATTTAGAGTTTTTGCACGTAAACACAAAAAGGATAACCGTACGCTTATAAACCTAACTTAGATAACCTCAAACAATAGCAAAAATGTTAATTTCAAATCAAAATAGTATGAAAATAGTCTCATAAGCAGATAAGTTTGCATTTTCTATTAATAGAATAGAAGTTTTATCTTTGAACGAAGTAACGTCATTTATGAAGTATTTTACATTTTATATAATTACGGTAAATATTTGGCAACGTAAAGCTGCAAACTATACATCCATATTTTATTAAGGTGAAGTACTTTATTTTTACAAATATTGTTTTTTATTATGTTGATAAATATTCTGTAGAACTTAAATTCTTCGTTATTTTTTCACTTTATTATAATGGAGTTCTACCGAGTAAATGCCAATTCATATTGTATTATATAAGCGTACACCATAAGACATCCAAAATGCGTTGTATTAATCAGTAGTTGTATCATGAAACATCATGGCTTGTAATTTTTCTTTTATTTGATTCCGATTGTGCCAAAATATTGATTTTATTTTATATATATATTTTTTGTTGATAAAACTTAAGAATAATTAATATACGATGAAAAACTCGAGTACATATATTATAAAAAAAAATATACAAGTCAGTATAAATTTGACATTTCATATTATTTTTTTATACATGTCCGCTTCCAATGTTATGCATGTTGCCTCCTAAAGGACGTATATCAATAAAAACCTTTCTATGAGAACTGCTCGCTACTCAATTGCACAAGCTTTCTTAGTCGAAGAGAGTAAGGATCGGGACATGTACAGAACAAGTGTATAACTAATCGCTCTCGCTATAACTTTTTATTTTAAGGTAGGAAAGGTAGTATGAATTTTTGTTTATATAAGAAACAACTATGCCTTCAAACAGAAATCGATAAATCGATAGAAAAAATTGTTCGTACTCGAACTCGTGCCCGTGAGGTCCGTCACGGGAGCACGATTGCGCCAAGGATCCGACAATATGAAATTAATAATACTTATTTTAAATTTCAATCTGTACAACTGTGATGACGTTAAAGTGTCCCAAATCAATTTGAAAACAGAACGTAGGTATACCCGGTGATTTTTTTTAAATTAAAAATCGATGTTGATAACTTTATTTATAAAATAAAATAATAAAAATAATAGTCTTCCATGATTCACCTATTATAACATATGTAAAACCCTGACTCTCATACTATCAAATGTGTTTAAAAAGATTTTAATAATCATCTATTTTTTTAAAGCAACTGTATTTTAAATGCGAAGACTCCTTTTAAAAATATACTACTTCTTAAATTGAACTGTTGTAAAACAGAAGATTTTTTATCACATTAAATTATGAATACTGATTGAATTGTTTAATAATATGTGTTTCTTTACAGACCTGGTTATATTCTATGATGGCAAAAAGGAATTTCATCGCAGTGCTCCGAATCCTTCATGGAATAGAATGAAATTAACCGCAGTTGAAATTAACATGGGGCTCTGCTGAAATTAGATACCCGCTTATTTAATCCGTCGGTCAACAAAACTTTTACTTGTAAACTTTTTTAATTAGATAAACATAATTATTCGATTTTTACGGTTTAAATTTTCTTACTTCCGAAGTTTTACTTTTTTCTTTCGTAAAAGACATTTTCCTTCTACAATGATTGGATATTCATAAATCAAAAAATATTGCCGTTATTTTGATAAAGTAACGATGAAACGAACACACATGTTTTAAAACTAATGTTTGCTATTTCGTTATTTATCGCATACACTAAAATATATTATAATTGTACTGGGGGGTAGTTTGCATACGTATGTATGTGTTTTTCTTCTGTGGTTTGACCGTTGTTGAAATTTTCGTATTCTTTCATTTATTTTTTGAATTGAGAGATTTTATTATATCTTCGAAGACGCTCAAGAAAATTTCAATTTTAGTACGATATTTTAGTAAGCTTAAATTGATATCTATTTTGGCTTTCTATGCCAAAGTTGAACAACAAAATGGCATTAAAATAGTGTAATTTGTTATGGTGACATCACAGATGTAACTTAGGACATGTGTACTGAAATAAGATGATACTGGATTGATGTATCTCTTTGTACATAGAAAACTTCCAGACATTTGACAGTGATCAAACCTCTGTCTCAAATACAACAGTTGCAAGTTTGAATGTGATTAGCAACAACGTAAAGGAATTTGCAAAATGATGTTCCGTTATCCTGTCGGTATCTGTAACGTGCAGTTAACAACTATTTATCTAGATAATATAACACAAATAATACATATGTATTTTTTATAGCACATATTTTACCTTTACTGTCAATTTCCGAATATTTCAATAGTTATACTTCAATCAATGGTGGTTATCTTATACGTTTCAACTCTTTTCAGAAAGATCAGAGCATAAAAAATATAACAACTGACTGTTCCTTAGAAAAGTAAAATTATTATAACAAATCACAACGACCCTTTTTAAAGTTTTACAGATGCATATTGTGCTTCGCATTGTGATTGTTTGACAAATTGTTTGAATATATAGTATTATTTTTTTAAGTATGTATCTTATTTTTATTTTTTATCGAGTTTGATATCTACATTTTTTTACAGTCAGTCAACCTGGTGATAAATTGACCTTCAGCTTATTAAATATTTAATTTCAACCCTTAAAAAACCAAGCCTTGATACTTTTTTAAGCGAATAAAAAGGTAAATTTTGTTGACCGCGATGAGTTATTGTGAGACTTAAAGTTTTATAAAAAAAACGTTATGTGTTTTACAAAAAGCTTTTATGTGGCTCAGAGTATTCAACAAGGAGCCGTTTTAAATTTGAAGCAGCTTAATTTGCTAAGCCTGAAAAGCTGATGAGAATAGCGGCAAAAAGCAATTCAAAGGAGGTAGAACCGAAAATATACATAATTATCTCCACAAAAATGGCTTCTTCAAATAGAAGTAATTTTACTCGTTGCCCGCGAATACATTATTTAGTATTCGCTACAACACCACGGTCATTTGAGTTTATTTGACGTTTTAATATGGCGATTATTTTGCTTTCAACAATGGCGTAAATAATTACTTATTATTCTACCCGCTACAGCAGCTTTTGGTGTTAGTCATTCTGGTTCAATTAATTTAGCTATTCATTTTGGTGTTTGTATTACACAGAAGAATTTGATTTTTAACTGTTAGCAATATTTTTTTATGTTATTTTATTAACTTCATGTTTGACTACGTAAAATAGATGATTGAGCAATATAGTTTGTAATTTCATTTCTACAATATGAGACAATTAAGCAACATGAGAATAAAAAATACTGCGAGCTTTTTAGTCTGACATTTAAAAGCTTCTTAAAGTTGGCATTCATCGCCTAGCGGTAGAAAGTCCGTTAATGAAAATTTTCTAGTTCAATGATTGATTTACTTTTTTCTAAAAAGTTCAATTCTATAATGTTTTTTGTCTTTGAGTAACATTTGGATTAGTAAAAGTTTATGAATATCTTACAGTCAAATTCAACTGGAGTAAATACTAACATATACTCGTCTGTAAAAAATGTAAAATACATTGATGTCACTTGAATCTTAATATGATTAATTTGTTTTGTATTAAAATTATGATATATTTTTATGATGGACAATCTTACAAAAGGTTGCACTAAAAATCATTCTTATGCTTGGGCATAAATTATCATATTTTGGTATTTTTCGATGAACCGTGAATTCTATAGCCTTTAATTAAACATTAACGTTTTCAACATACGTTTTTTGTATCGATAATACACAATTTATGATTACATTTAGTAAAGCCCAAAAATGATTTCACTTCAATTTTATTTATACTGCAGCACAGAAATTCAAATTTCAAATTAAAAAAAAATACTTAAGTACCTTAACCCTCCAAGGACGAGCGTGACCATATGGTCACAGTAAACACCGTTGTCTATTGATCCCACTATTCATCCTTTTTCTACCTGAATATCGTTGCTTTCACTCATATTTGGTTAAGAATGGTACAGACTTCAGTTATTCATCAGCCACGGGGACAGAAACGGCCACCAAAAGCACTTGCGATTTTTTGAATTTCCGTTTTTTTAATGGACTTTTTGAAACTGTTAGTTATTTTTTTATCAAAACATCAAATTATTTACAGTTCTTTTAATAATATATTTGTATTGAAATTATGTTGATCTAAAGAGGTCAAATTGTAAATATTTTTAAGAATTTCAACCCCGAATGTTTGCATGCCCATACGGTCACCTTTGTCCTTACTACTGTCCGTACACATTATTACACGGTAATAAAAGGATGAGCATGACCATATAGTCATGCGGGGTTTCTATACAACGACTTTGCTTTTTATTTTTTAAATTTTTGTTAGGAATAAAAGTTATCCGTGACTTCAATATGGTTAAATTTTTTTTTTTTCAAAAAAAAGCTATCGTCTCTGGAGGATTAATAGAATATCTTCAGTGCATGAATTAAAAAATATATATCTCAATTTTATGTAAGTAAAATAAATAAAATTATAACTAAAAATAAACCTCACAAAAATACTCATTTCTTAATTATAAAAATATAATCTTTCTAGCGATTAATTAAAAAGTTGTTTGCTCAATTTATTTCAATGAGTATTAATTCTTCCGCACTTACCTTATAATATCCAAAGTATTTTAACAAATTTACTAATCACTCTCATCTACCGCTTCTGGACAGGGAAAGATATTAAATTAAATCATATTTGCCAAACATACTAACATTCTTTGTGATGCAATATAATATTTCCACTATGAAACAAGATGAAAACCTTAATTTACTAATAAAATGGTCGGAAAAACGATTCCTTCTATACACAGAGTGTGCATGCAATTGGTGTCCTAAGTAAACGTATACAGGCTGATTACAAAGGTGTCGCCCTCTGTGTTCGCGTTTGATTGTTTGCTTTCGTTTTGTACTTCCTGCTACTCATCACAATCAGACTTGGGTTGGTTGCTTTGGGACTCACTGGAGGGACACAACAAAAGCACTGTAGCATTCGTCCAGATATCTTCCACCAGTTTCCATAAAACAATTCAAAAATAATTTAATGAAATTCGTGATTTATACCTGTAAAAGTAAAAATATACAGATTTAAAATAATTACTTCAAAATATTTCTGTAGTTAAACATTTATTTCTCCAACGACTTTACGAGTCACCAGTATTTGAACCAACAATCGATTTTATATTTTGTTTATTTTTATTTGTTAAACTGAAACACTTGTTTTATACATTTTTCGTTCAAATTTTATATTTATTTAAGTCACTAAAAAAAGTTTCTGAATTAAGCCATATTATGTGAAAAGTGAGTGTTAGTATATCTATACGTTATGAGCTTTTTTTTTCCTGTCTAACTTTTGCAAATTAAGATAATAAATGTCTAATACAGTGCTTCCCATATTGTGGGCCGCCAAATTTCTCCAGGGGCTGCCACAGAATATGTTTTCTATTGAGAAGGGCCGCGGATTATTTTTTTCAGATTTAGGGGGCCGTGGAATGAAAAGAGTTGGGAAGCACTGCTCTAATACACACATTTTTTTAATCAATGCATGCATGTATGCTATTATGTATCAAATCTTTCAAAGCTACCACGACTTAACCAGTCCTGTAAAAGGTACAAAAATTATTAACGATAGATAATAAGCCAATTTCTAGTTGTTCCATGACTCCATGAGTATAAAGTTATGTATGTCGAAAATTTGAAAATAGTAAAATAAAAATTAGGCATGGTTGTCGATTACGATCACCATCATATCACATAAAAATGTTTTCAGATTGAAAAATATCATATCAAAGTTTTCCACGAGTTTGCTACGAAAGTTATCAGACACGCACGTTTATATTTTTCTGTTATAAACGCATGAAATATTAATTAAAAGTTTTGTGATTATAACAGAATTACAGTGAAATCTTTTCGTAAAACAAACAAAAAATATTGTATATTTTTTTAGATTAAATCAAAAATTACACATGAAATAAACTTTTTTTATATATGGTACGATTAGGCCGTATAATTGATTTAAAAATTATAAAACTTTTTCAATTTTTTCATCAGATATAAAACAGTGTTGCTCATACTCATTCTCGACAGTGAAATAATCAAACAAAATCCAGTCTATAAGTAATTGTATACCACAAGGCTACTTATGATAGCTTTATGAATTTGATCACAAGAAGACCAAAATTTTTCCAATAATTGCAACAAAGCAATATTAAAACATAATATATTGTTATATCCGATACAAACTTACCACACATAAGATATAAACACTTGTTCTGAAGCCAGTGTAGTAGCTTATTTAAAGTTACATATTTATTACCAATAAATAATAAAAGTCGGTAGTTTTTACATTGGAGAGTGATAACTATCACTTTTTAAAATTTCTATTAAGTCTGTATTTATTTGACTATAAATTTCATGTGGCAGTGACACCTATCAAAATTTTTAGATGAGAATAAGTTCTGTAACATTTAAAATAACAAGTTTAAGATCACATGTGGTTTTTATTGTACAATATTTAAAAAATATTTCAACAATATTTCATTAAACATCAATTTCAAAATCTCTGACACTGTCATCATGTTTATATTTGATTCTTTGTTTTACAAGTATACAACGGAAACATTAAATCGAATAAGTAAACAAGCACAAAACTGTTACAATATTTCAATAAAAAGATTTTCATATTTCACGATCCAATACTAAAAATATAAATGAGTTACAGATAGATAGACAGACCGATATAGAGATAAATCAAAATTAATAGTTCAGACACGTTTTAGCGAGATCAAGATTTTTAATATTTATTTATTTAAAATTAAATTAAAATATGTTTTCTACTATCAATGTTTGGTATTGTGACAAAATTAAATTTGATTTGAATAATGAACGAGAGCCGTCGCTTACACATCACTTACATTCGATCGATATCAAAAGCTACCACCCCGTATAATTGAGTTCAACCGGAAAGAAAAATACTTTGGAAAAAAACAAGACGGAAACAGTACTTTTACCTGTTCATTCTGCATGCAAGCAATTTCGAAGAGAAAGGAGGATGCTACAATCCACTGAGAAAAAAATAATGTATGTTCACTTAAATCCACAGTAAAGGTTGAACTTTTGTATTACGTTAATTCTAGAACTCGTACATGATCGTTTTATCAGACCGTTGTTTATACCTAGTTAACTTCCTAAAACTTTAATCTACAAATTTAGATAATTTGATAATGATTATCGATTAACCAAATAGTAAAATTATGTCATATATTAATATTTAGAAAGAAAACTTTCATGATCACTGGTAGGCATACAATCACTTATAACGAGACATTTAATTATTAAAACATAAATTTATTGAAGATAATAATTTAAGCTAAAATAATTCAATCAACTTCTCTTAGGTGTGGATTTCAAATAGTTATTTGGTTGATTTTATCTTTACCATAATGGGTACTAATTTGAAGCTTAACGTTTCTTTTTTAACATCTCAAAATAACGTTTTACATTTATTGCAAAGTGATACTTTAAGATTTATTACTGGTTGTAAATCAGTCACCAACCACTCTATTCAGAGAAGGTTAAAAAAAAGATAGAGTAGATAAAAACGTATAATAAACTAAACTCTCTCTCAAATCTCCGTTTTCTGACTAAAATATAAAACATTGAAGGTGTTAGAACGTCATATACATCAATGTCTTAAAAATACAAAACTCAACTTTTGAATTTTTTCATTTGGAGATACAATTCATTTATTGCGCAACCGAGTATGGACTAAACTCAAGTTAGGTTTTAAAATAATATTTCGACGAATCGTCAATATCTCCAAATCAAGTAAATAATTTATGTAAAACAAAATATTCTTGTTTTGTATCTTGTTTTTTTTAATGGCAATAACGTCTTATTTTTCAAAATGCAATTTTTCCCGATTCGTTTAACGACTGTTTCGTGCCTAATAAATTTACCAGACATTCCGAATCACCAATAAAATTCGCCAGCTTAAATATTGCTGAGCGCTCGAATCGAATAATTCGTCAACAGTTAGCTGTTTTCAGACGACAAAGGTTAGGTGATTTAAGTATTCGCAACTATTCAGAGTTACATCAGCGTAATAATAACGATTAATAAATCAAATTTTATCAATACTTCGATAATAATTTGGAGAACAATTATTGGTATTCTTATTATTTATGATTTGAAAGTTATAAAATATCATAAATCATATTAATACATTAATTATATTTTATTCACAATAATATTTCTATTCATTTGTTGAACTCGACGCATAAATATTGTATTATGTTTACATGTCAGTGAAATTCAACGGTTATTTCGTAGCTCTTCATTTGTTTGATAATGTTAATATAATATGTCATTAATTAAAAGATGATCGAAGAAATATTTGGTAATACAGCGAGTAATTATCATTGCATCACAACCCGTTAATTTTTGAAATTACTAAAAAATCACGATTAATTCAAGGAGAGAAAGCCATCTTTTTTTTATTGCCCGTTCCTAAACCTGGAACCATTTAATCACTGTTCATAACGCTTGAATTCAAAAACCAGTCATTGCTGTTAAATTAATATTTAACTCCACGTTCAATATCAACTTTACACGTTTGTACAAGTAAAATGCGAAAAAATGACACATTGCCTTTGCTCATTAGGAAGAATAAGTTATTTAAGACACGCATGCGAAAGCAATTGCTAGAACGTTGGCAACATTTTGATGAGCAACTGTAGCCATTTTGATGTAGCCTTATAAATCTTATAATTTTTGTCAATTATTTTCGGCTTGATAAAAACATAAAACATTTATTTACGAAACCATTAAGAAAGAAAGTTTTTTTATAACATTGACTTTTAAATATTTAGCTCTTATTAGAATATTGAAAACATCCCGAAGTTGAAAAAAATATCAATACTTAATCGTGTAAATAAAAAATAAATTCAGTTTTTCACGAGACTAATTTATTTTAAATATATATGTTACAGTTAAAGTGTGCAATAAGTCAATTTACACATTGTAGATTTTAGCCAGCAACAGTAAGCATTAGAGAAAAAACGAACACGTTAAATTGTTCATAAACTTGTGTGACTTGTCACTTTTCACATAACCTCAATAATTTTAACGTCTTGTAGTTTTCGTTCTCTTGCTTTCAACATATCTAGCTAACCTAAAATATAATATCATTTTTACTTTGTCTTGCGTTTGTTAGTATACTAATATAACCTAAGCCGTAATGTCATGTCTACTCTTTGTAAGTGCTACGCAGTCAGATAGTTTTTACACATACTAGTAAATTCATAGAAAGGCTAGTCAATCTAAACGTTAATTTGTACGATGTTAGCATCAACTTTGACGTATACATAAAAATCAAAAATAACTAATATAGGTATATTCAAATCTGTAGAATTATTGACACGAATAAAAGTATGTAACAATTATTTATTTAAATCACATTTCGACGGGGTTGATTTCTCGTTTTCCTGTGGCGACATTTTCTATTTGCGAACGGACCCTTATTTGGGTCGAATCGTTTTCAGGATAGACCTTTTCAGCTTGTATCGTTGCCTTAGCCCTAAATTAGGGCTGTCAGTAATAATACCTTAACTCTTTGAATTCTATTAGGCACGTTATTCAATCTCATTGAAAGTAATGTTATTTTCTATTTTATTTTAAAAAAACATTAATGTTCCACTTTTCAATTAACGAATTGCGAGATATATAAAATAAATCAACTAACGTGGTTAACTCCAGACCCTTGTTAAATTGTCCATTTAAATTAAAACTTTCGTATTGTAACATACGTTTTATGTACATGCAAATAAAGGAAAGTGTTCAACCTAAGCAACATAGAAGCATTAAAAAAATATTGAGTCAAGCTTTTAATTTTTAAATTTTCGTATTTTTTTTTTATATTCATTGATTTTCTTATATTAACAAATCCATTGAATTTCGGAGTCAAGTCGTATGAACATTATAAATTATTTTTCTTTTCTAGATTTTCGTACTTCAGTCTTTCAGTTCATATCAATTTAGTGATATTTCATTGATCTCGATTATAAATCTTATATAAGGATTAGAGAAGGTTGAAAAATTGATATTGAGCTAATATATAAAATATTACTTGCAAACATTTAGTACATGAAATGTAATGATGTGAAAAGTAAAATAATAATAATATTTTTTCTTTATAATAATATTACGTTAACTTTATTAGCTTTCGACGTTTTGTATAATATGTAGAGATTCTTTTTTTGTAAAAAATGCGTTTCGCTTGGTAGTAGACATACCTTTTTTTATCTCAATATTTACAATTTAAAGCAATCATGACGCAAATATTTAATTGTAAAGATCGGTTACCTGAAATTTCGTAGAAATTTATCCCATTTACTAGCAAAGATCGCACGTGTTTCGCGTTTGGAACAGGTTTAAGGAGCACCGACAGAAATACTGTGATACTATTATATGAGTTTTCCTAAATAGACGTTAAAATATTTTTATCCCATCTGCAGCCTGTTTGACGGCCTAAGGACAATGGTTTCTAACCTTCATGTTACTACGTCAATCCTTTGAAAAAATATGACACCCCCTTCGTTATATCACAAAATTATTATTTTCATTTTTTAAGAAAATTTGTTTACTTCAAAAATGAAAGCAACGTAATTGGTTGAATAATAATAAACAGAGTTACATAACGATCTAAAGTGTAGTTAGTCTTCGGGCGCACCATATATAAGTAACGCCTCTGATAGGTAGTAATCACACGACCATTCCAAAGAGTCGCAGGTTAAAATAAAACAAAAAAAAATATAGTTTTATGATATATTTTTAATGGGTACATTTGATTATTTAACTATTAATACATACCATAAGTAAAACACATTAGTGTGTTTTTTTTTTCAGTCGAATTACAGATTTGTATATTTGTAATATCTACAATTCACCCATTCGATCGTAAAAACGGGGCTTATCACGAGCGATTAGTATACCACAAGCACTGCTCTAATTATATCATTACTTTAATCTAAAAAGAGGAGTGGCTAAGCAACCAAGTAAAGCAAGCGGTCTTCGTAGAAAAACACTCCATTAAAAGATCATTTGCTGCGCATTGATATCGGACATGTTTACAAAAAATCGTTGGTAGGCAAACTATGAAACAATCGATCAAGCCATCATTTTTTTCCACATCACTATGATGCAACCCTGCATCATAATAGCCTCACACCCTCAACATCCCGAGGGTCGGTCATTCGATAGCATTACTCTTCAAAGGCGATTGCATCGATTGTTGCTAAGCCCTTATATCACAGAAAGCATTTAAAATAACACCCTCATAAAAACAATCAAGGATTTCTAACATACATACGTCAGCTATAAAGCTCATCCGTTTATTGGACGTTTAGCTGGATTTGCGCTTTATATAGGATATCAATTTAATTTGTTCAAAGTATTATCACTGAAACGAAAATCACATATTTTATGCTAGGAATCGTGACTCTTCTATAACCAGAATAGAAAGAAAATTCTCAAATCGTTTTATTTTATAAGGAATACACAAAAGCGAACAAGTCAATATGTATTTCAAACAAATCGGCATACAGCAGTACACAATAGCGAAGTCTTAACTGCTGGCAATCATCAGACCGAGACGCTGCTGTATTGGGGGATATGCCCAGTAACGACTACAGATCCTTAGAGAGTGGAGGTGAAGATACAAAGTTGAGAAGCTTATATATTATTCAAAACATAGTATTAATTTGTACGCGTGACGTAACTGCACTATATAATGCAATCAGAAGCAATACATTCAAATTTTAACTGTTACTTACCCAATCCAATGTTGGCAAATTCGGCTCTTCAACTTTCCGCTTGAATGTTCAGCACTCATTTGACTCTTAACATCATGAAAATTACTCTCTTTAGCCGACTTCTTCGTGTGCTTTATGTGTATATGTATGTATGCGCATGTGTGTGTACATGTATGGATATAGTATGTGGGGAGGTATATATAATGTAATTTACAAATGAGTATATGTTGTCCCCGTGAACTGGCTTCACAAAAGATTTCACACTTCTGTAGCGATCATGCCCTCCCGTTGGCAACTGTGATAATAATACAAAATATCAAAACATTAGTGATGAAGGAGACTCGAAGAACTTTGACGCTAACGCGCTTAAAGTAATTTAAGTACTTAAAGCTCCATAAATTTGATATCCAGGTTCATCGTCTACCGCGAATATGAAATACACGAATCAATATATCATCGGTATTATACCAAAAACGTTAAGTCGAAAAAAAAGACATTTTCAAGTATCACGAAGCGAACTGAAATATAGCGAAGCGGTAGACAAGAAGACAAATAAATAAATAACAATTGACCACAAAATGTAGAGCTTAAAACGTTTAGTCGTCTTATTGGCTTTGGTAAGCTGTAAAAATAATACATGTGTAAAAATAAAATAAGTTAAGTTAGGTAAGTTAAGTAAGTTAAGTTAGCATACATAGTTTTCTGCGAAGTAATTAACTGCCAACGAAATATACTTAGTTTGTATTTCTTCTTTCAATATCGAAACAAATAAATGTCATATGAGTAAGCTTGTTTTTTGATACTATTAAACGTGTTCAAATCTATCGATCTGCATTTACAACTCAAAACACCCAATTTTTGACTGACAATATATTTCAATTAATAATCTGTCATATAAAATTAAATTTAATAATTCAGTTATTCCCTTTTTTATTAAAAAGTGTGACACGTGTTATATTTGTAAAACTTGCCATGTTAAGTCTGATGATGCTTCTCAAAGAGGCAAAACACGTGTCACATTTTGTAACACAAGAAGTGAAATAACTAAGATATCAAAATTTCCGCATCCAAATAATAATCTCTCAATTATTTGATCAACAATACAGCATTTTTATGTCATTTAAAAGTATACTCGTTTATACCGTTTTGGGCCCGTGGCCCCTTTTGAGTGCCTTTATTTTTCTGTCGCCTCCATACCATTGTTTTGTCTGAATTTGCGGATTTTCCAAATTTACCAACGTGGGACCTTATTTTTTAGCTCTTCCAAGAATTTCGAATCAAAAATCACTGAATTTCACTTAGCTGTGCTGCGGCTACCCAAAACAAAAAATAAATCTCTGTGGCCCTCTTGGAACACCCTGGGGGGCCACATGGCCTTCCGTTGAGAGCCCCTGCAATAAAACACTGATTAATCAATCAATGACATCTTTTTATTTCATAATCCTCGCTTGAACAGATTATTATGCAATACACTATTCGTATGCTAATTAAACTCTTTAATATACATAAATCAGAGATTATAAATCCTTAATATTAAAAATATTAATTTTCATTTAAAAAATATTCATCTTTTATGTTTAGTTTCTTGTTAGATGTATCTTTGCATGTATGACATGCAAACAGAATGGTGCATCAATTATTTCCGTTTTTGAAATCCGCCTAATGGATATCTGATTTCTAGTTACAGTTAAATTAACAGTCATACTCTGGAATCTATGAAGGCATTCAACGAGAATTTTCTAGTACTGAAAGCTATTTGCCCCCATTCATGTTAATCCTAGCTGCTCGCACGTATTGAACAATAAAATACAATTCGACATTCTGTACAACCTGTGTCTTTAGCGAGTACCGCAACATGTATCGATAAATTATTACCCTAATGCCAATTGCGTAGCTCGATCCCATTCAGCAACGCCGTATAACTAATGTGTATTGCACATCACGATCATTATACCGACATAACCAATGTATCGAGGACCCATAATACCGACCATCGATTCATTTGGTAAATGAATGAAAAGTTTTCCATCAAACATTGATGGACTCCATAATTATTATTATTGCTTATTTGAGTTTTACTTTTTTTTTCTTTTTAAAGTAATAAAAAGAGCAAGCTTATCAAACCGGAAAACTGTTTTTTCGTGAAAAAATGGCACTCCACGTGGACGGTAGCGAGTGATACCTTTTTTATTATTTATAAATGTCAATGAAGCAATTACCCCAGCACAAAAAAATGTGTCTCAAAAAATATAACATTTTAAAACGCAATCTTAATGCAACTATACATATGTAAGTAAGTATCCACATAAAGACAAAATTAAATAACAATATTATCAGTGATTCTTGTTAAAAATTCCAATTTACTGATAAAATTGTATGTTGAAATTATGGCTCCCAATCTTTTATTGAATCTGGCGTACTTTTATGTTGACCAATTCGGAGCAATACAATACAATCTTATTTTGCACGCTATTATCTGCAATTTATTTACTTATTTAATTAATGAACATTGCACAAGGTTGACAAATTATAAATTTAAAACTTTTACGATGAAGAAAAAAAAATAGTACAATTTAATATTAAAATAAGTAGAAAAAATGGCAAGGAAGTCAACTGAGTAAGCTCCGACGAACTCTACTTTAATACACTCACCCACGTCTACGTGGAATTTGTCGACATCCGAAGCAATATTGTTGAACGCCGCTAAAGCTCTCCTCAGTGGCATCCCCATTGGCAGGATGGTTCTACACCTTGGGAGAACAAACAATTCTTGTCCACGATTTCTCAAAAAATAATCAGGAACGTTTAGATTCACATTCTCAAGAATGGTGAAATTATCGACGCGTTAACGCCGTACCAGAATCAATATTATAATCTTCCGTAAAGTTTTTAATTCATAAATTGATGATTTGTGTTTTTAATGGCTTATAATTTATATTTGAATGACGACTTTATGTGTCACGAAACTCCGTATCGCACAGTCGACAAAACATCATATCTCAATTGAAAACACAATGGTTTCGTGTAGATAAACTATGGTAAAAGCCGAGTATTTGCGGATATCATGTGAACGATCAGTAGGGTGGCTACACTGTACCTTATTTTACATAGGAAACAAAATTTAAAAAACTTACAAAGCTCAATATCTAAATTTATGTTTTTGATTAAATATTATTTCATAATTTAATCCATTTATTTCATAACCATTTGTAAAGATCTATACAACTTTGAACAAAACTGCAGTTTATATTTTTTCTCAATATACAGTATACACCCATTTTATATCGTAAGACAATAAAATAAATAAGTAATATCAAATTTGTATAATAAAAAAGTCTAAATAAATAATTGATGTAAAGACATTTATCACTTTTAAGTTGTTCACTGTCAATACTCGATGGAAAGGTATTATATTAAAAAGATATTTTGTTCTGTATAAATAGCAATGTATTAATTATTTTATTATCATTTTATACTGTCAACCATAAGCAAAACCTGTCCTGATAATATTAATTAAAAGTGTAATTAGTACAAAAGATAGTTTTATTTTTAGAGAAACGAATCGCATGCAATATTGTAGCCAACTTGAAAATTATCATAACCAACATAAGTTAATCTACTTAAATTGTGGATATTTTGAATCACTATATATTAACAACTTTAAAAAAAAATACTACACATTTTTAAATAAAATGCAAGCAACGTTTGGTTTTGAGATTATTTTTTTTTGTTAGTCTCGTTTTTTCGTTTTAACATGTGGAAACCAAACGTAAAAACCCCGTGTTCGTTGCGAAATTTTATTTGTTTAATATGAAATTAATGCTTCTGTTTGTAAATGAAAACTTTAACGTACATTTTTTCTATGTGAGAGCGAATGCTTTCCGAACGTTTTCTATCCCAATTTAAGTTACTGATGAGAGAAAACATTTCAACGGAAGCCAAATAAATCGTTATTCAAATGAAATGTTGTAAGTGACTACGGATAGATAATAAAAAATAACATTCCTCCCATCGTTAGTTTTAAGCTGTATTTCTGTAACCGCTGCAAAGAATTACAGCAAATTACTCTTTTGAACTTACCCTTGATTAAATTGTTCAGTCAAGGTTTATTTTCATCTTTATTCAATAAAAACAGACATTCGTTCATATACTATTACTTATTTTTTCGGATAAAGGTGTAGTATGCTGAGTAGTTCTGAAATTCATATTCATCTCACTCACTATATTCACGAATTGATGTGGAAAATTGGAAATAAAATTCTAGACTACACAAAAAAATGTAATCAAAGAAGAAAATTGTTTCTCGGGAAGGGGAACAACTTGCGTTCACTGTTTTTCAACGTTATAACGTTTCCACGCACTTTGTCTATGTGAAATGATTCACAATAGTTTTATATTACAAGAAAAAATAAATTGAGTTACCAAAAATTCGTCATGAATTTTAGTTGAATAAACATTGTTTTATTATATTATCTTTCCTTTCAGTTCCTATAGAATAATTTGATTCGGTTATACTGATTGACATTTTATCAGGTTCATTTGCTTTAGAAGTTTCACTTATAAAAATACAAAATTTGAATTCAAAGTATCGTAGTACATTATTTGAATGTTTTCCAATTTTATCTTACCTTAAAAATGGCGAATATATTTTAATTATATATTTATTCGCCATTGCGTAATTTTAATAGTGAACGATTTTTAATGAGTTATAGCGGTTAAAGGTTTTTGGTGAAACTACAGTATTACATTTCGTCTTTTTAAAATAATGAGGACTATCAAATATTTGATACGTGAAACAGGAAAATTGTAATGGACGCAATAGATAATTGGTTGGTTTCCCTATTAGAAATAATTACTTTTCGGGTAATGAAAACCATAATATGAACAAATGATGTAATTAATTTAAAGTAATTACATTATTTAATGACTTATTAGTGGTGTCTTTAATTTAAAGCGTATATAAAGTTGATAAATTCAAAAAAAATCTAAAAAGTATATTTTGCCTCGACATAAATAATTATTAATTGTGTTTATTTTAAAGACCATGAATACATGATAACTTTGTAGTACGATTGATTGATATTTATCTCAATGGCTTAATAATACTTAACACTTATTATGATAGTATTTAATAGTAAATGGTTAAAGTTCATTAATTAGAAATATATTTAGAGCAAAGATCATTTTCAACAAAACAGAAAGCCAAACATTGTTGAAAACTAAAGTATTTCCCAGTAGACTAAAACAATTTCTAGTTTTGCCACGAACCTTTGAAATTGGATATTATTATGATTTTAGTGTTGCCGGGTACAGAATATTTTTATTCATAAAAGTTGATTTTATGTGTTTTAGGGGAATAAATAATTAATTACCATTATCAGTTACTTTTCTTTTGAGTGAATTTATCTCAAATGGCGGGATAATTAAATTAACATATTTTACGTATAATCTACAATATTTTCGGCAACCGTTTTGTAACTTTCCATTGTTATTACAAAATGAAAACATTTTTTTTATTCTGTACTGACACAAAATTCTACGTGCTGTGTACGTTCAGTCCAAATTATTGCTTTAATAATTAAGAGCGTCTTATGTACAAAAATCAATTTTTATAACAATAGATGCAATTTTTTATTCGTTAATTTTTTCAATAATCGTTTGCGTGTTTCATTTTCACAGCATTCTTCAGGCACCGGCGGCTAATAAATTTCACCGAGCTATAAGAATTAAATAATTTTCAAATTCTGTTAACCGTAATAAATTTGTTAGAAATATTAAAACAAAACAGTTACACATTCGCTTAGTCCTCCCATAAATCAAGCTCATAATTACGTATCTTTGCGAAAGAGCAACGTCTTGTTTTGTACGAGAATCTCGTCACCTCTGAGGTTCCTAAATATTTGTGTTTTATTATTCTTTTTAATGCTAAAATTAAATAGAAAATTTACTGTCTTGCTAAAACCACGCAACAATCATTCTCTGTCTCTATTAAAACGGCTATTTTTCTTTTTATTATTACTGATAATAATCAATACAATAATTTATTGGAAAGTTTCTTTCGTGTAACATGACATGTTTGGCATACCGGATAGCACTTTCAACATACATTTTTTCATTCATGTTTACTCTCAATGAACTCAATTTAAGCCGTTGAACGGCGACTGATTGTTAGTCATTCACTTAAATCTCTTAAAATGCGGTAGGGATATAATAATGGAGTATGGAAACTCTTAGTAAGCTAGTCGCTCCCTCAACGTTTATATGATTTAAGGTTTCAGATTTTGAATTTTACAGTTTCAAATTTCTTGGACAGGAAAAAAAACCAGGGCTGTGGAGTCGTGTAAAAAAATCAGCTTTAAAATAAGTAGCGACTCCGACTCCAAAGATTTTTTTCAATCATTTCATTTTAACTTATGTAATTTATCTGTATACCATCAGATCATCTTAAGTCAGCCTAGCATGCAGTGGCAACACTATGGACTAGTGTGGTTTGAATAGACATCATTAAATTATTTTATTTTTTTAAATGGGTCTGAGTGATAAATTTTTTCTGAATCCGACTCTGGACAAAATCCTAGACTCCACAACTTTTGACTCAAACTCCACATCCCTGATAAAAGCATCACTGATATTAATATTTTTTATAACAAATCCATAAATCGATCAAAAAATACTACAATATTATTTATGTTTCGGGTCGGGTATTCGAACTGTCGACGAGTAACCGACGAGGGTAAAATCCTTAATTAAAACAATATAAATCACAAAATTACGCAAAGTACGTCTTGTTTTTTTATAAATTGAGTTTTATTAAATGATTTTTTATGCTTGGATACAATATTATTAAAAAAAAAAAACACAATATTCCTTTGTACTTCATTCCACTTTATTTAATATGTCAGGACCGGTTTCGCTCATTACGAGCATCGTCAACTGATAAGAAATATAATTTAACAATGCTATTTATACAAAAATGAACAGTTATAAACAACAATTGGCATTGAAAAGAAAATACCAATTGCATTAAAAGTGATTCTAAAATAGCACAAAATTAAAATGTTTAACACATCTAACATATAATTAAAAAGTCATCTCAGATTAATAAATTTAGAATGGGGAGGGTATTTTCTTTTCAATGCCAATTGTTGTTTATAACTGTTCATTTTTGTATAAATAGCATTGTTAAATTATATTTCTTATCAGTTGACGATGCTCGTAATGAGCGAAACCGGTCCTGACATATTAAATAGAGTGGAATGAAGTACAAAGGAATATTGTGTTTTTACTAATATAATGCCTTTCCACCAAGTATTGACAGTGAACACCCTAAAAGTGAACAATATATTTTGATAGTGATCACTACAGCCAGCGAAACTATATAATACATTTGTATGTCTGTCTTTTTCAAATACAGTAGAACTTCGCTATAACGAACAAAATATTGAAATTTTATACATGTTTACACAAAATGTCACCGCTTGTAAACAATTTTCTTTAGTTGGTTATGATTTGAAACTTCCTGCACTCAATTTAAAAGCATTAAGGGCACATTCTCTTTTACTCAACGTAGCACTGACGTTTGCATAGCTGATTCGCAAAACTCCATTGCAGTTATATTAATTTACTTTTATTTAAACAAAAGATTGTATACATACGTTTAAAGTCACATAATATTTTCAACCCATTTATGGAAACTTAACTGGCCTTGTTTGGTGCCAATTATTCGAAAAACTTACTTCATACCGTTCTTCTAGATTATTCTGTTTTACTATTTTATCTGTTAACCTTTTCTTAAAAAAAACTTTTTAATAAACAAATCTCAAGCTGAATAAAATTTCTAAGAAAAAGCAAGAACATTTTATGAATATCTTGTAGTCGGTTTATTTAAATAGTTTTTTGCTATTCGACTCACAGTTTGACTATTTTTAATTTATCCACTACTTTGCCACAATGCGATGCGATGAAAGGGAAGCATGGACAGAGTGAAATAAAATATTTGCGTATCCCAAAATACGAGGATCATCTTCGAGGGGTATAAATCTTCGTTTGTTTGCCTACCCTTACACGCCCCACGCTCTCATTTTTCATTATTCTTAATGCCTTTCAAGCTACGAGAATGCAAACTATAACTAAATATGCCATTTTGACCAGTATCGTATAACATTTTCAACAAAGTAACCAATACTGAATGATTGCTTTTATGTTATCAATATTTTTGTAACTCCGCACTCAGTGAAAGTAAATAATACTCCATTCATTTTTTCAGTTCAGACATTTCTTTTCATTTTTGTATAACTTAAATAAATCGATTGCGAATAAAATTCGGGAGATTGAAAATAGATTTCATTCTCTTCGTTTTTTACTACAAAGATATATTTTATTTTGGTTAAAAAATATCATATCTACAATATAACTTTATTTTTAAGTTGCTAAATGCCGCCTGTGTGGCCGAGTGGTCAACATCGTTGGCTTCGGTTACGGAGGTCACGGGTTCGAATCCCAGTACGGATAGTTTTATAAAATAATTTTTCAATCGATTTATGAATTTCTGTTCGAAGGCATGGATGTGTGTGATGTCTTGAATTCCCACTCCCATCCTATCCTATGAACGGGGCGTTTCGAGAGCAATTAGCTAATCACTAGTCCTATCCTAGCCCTATCATTCTATTCCTACTCTCTTTGAAAAAAAAGAGGTTGAGCAACTGAGTAACAAGCAGTTCTCGTAGAAACACTTCTGTTGAGATAAACTCCATTAGGAGTCTATATGATCCATATTGGGAGCGGACATTTACCACTTTTAAAACATACGATAGTTTTTTTACATGTACATTAGTTGTACTTTTTACTCTCATTTTAACAAATATCATATTTTTTTAATCATAAATACATATAATATAATATTATGTATCTAAAATATTTTTTTAACCAAATTACAACCGAAAATTTACAATTCTTAAAATAAGTAATTCATACGCAGAAAATAATTTACTTTTTTAACTTCAAAAAGCATCTTTTTAACAATGTCAATTTTTTTCACAAAATAATTTATATTAAAAAAAACAGTATTCCTTTGTACTACTTCCACTTTAATTTGAAAAGATCAGGATCGGTTTTACTCACAACAATCACTAATTAAAGTGGAAGTAGTGCAAAGGAATATTGTGGCTTTTTTTAAATATAATGCCTTTCCATTCCACCTAGTATTGACAATGAACACCCTAAAAGTAAAATACTTTATACTTTTGTTCATGACATTTTTTTACAGACATGAATCATCTATGTAGTTATATTAAGTCTGAAATTGTATTTATAATATCGCATTGAAATCAATTAAAAGGTAATGGCCATTAATCACTTATGTTACTATTTTTACATCAATTAAAGTCTTCAAAGAACCCGCAAAAAGGTTATTTTTATATTGGATATGCTAGGAAAAATATGAAATCCATTAAAGTATATATTTATATTTCATCCGTGCCATTTGCCGCCGATGAAAAACTAAAATCTTTATATTAAAAATATGCAAAACTGTTGCTAAAAAATAGCCTCGAATATTGGAACAATATTTTTTACTGCACTGTGGCAGATGTTATCCAAACTGTACCAAAAAAGGCTAAAAAATGTTTATCTAAATCTTATTTATTACAGAATATCCCTTTTCATTTCTTATACTTTATATATTTATTCTGAATAATACTAATTCACACAACAATGTAGATAAATCATTCATTATTCGTTAATTTGAAAAATATGTACATTCTTAGAAAACCTTTTTAATTTGAAATGCGTCCTAAATTGAGTCCTAAAAAATCATTTTCAAACATACGACACTATTTTACTGAAAATGTGAGAAGGATATAATATAACACCCAGAGCAGTGATAATAAATCTGCGGCCCATTCAGATTTTATGTGAGACCCAAAAAAAATACAGCCACCAAAAGTTTTTCTAAGCATCTGGTATTTTTTGCAAAAAAATACATAAACGAATGAGTATTTTATATACATTTATATTTTTGTGCACATACATTTTTGTTATGTCACAAAGTTATGGATAGTATGCTGTATATTTACGTATTACTATTAATATGCTGCGGTCCAGACGAAAAAGAGGTATCGAAAAAGAGGTACGAAAAGGAGTATCATTGACCTAGGCTAGAGTATCAAAAGCAATACTAATATATACATTTTTAACCGCACACTAACAATTTATATTCCAGAATATATTGAAAATTAAAAAAAAAAAAAAAACAGGTACAAAAAATCTAAATTAACTAAGTATCTGTTTTTGTGAGTTGGTAAATTTATTTAAAAAATTAACAATTTTATGTTGATCATATACTATTGTATATTGTTTAAATCTGGTTTCAAATACCAGTTCAAATACGCCAACGCATGGCAGGTATCACAGTAAAATATTTTGGCGATTCTGTTCGTAAACTTCCGCTCAGTTAATACGAGTACATTGGTTGGCACAAAGCTGCTTGCGCATTTTGGAACGTGTTCCGTTTTGCATATTTCCCATTTTTGATAGTTTTTTGTTTTCCCGCCACGCGTCGCTAGTGATCGCAACGCTCAAGTGCGTCAAGTGTCAAACTGCTGCCGCCAGATGGTGCTGCGTGAATTTTATCATTCTAAATTCAAAAAAAATCTCGAACGCTTTCCTATATTGGCTGAAAAATATTTTTTGTTAAAAATACCGACAATAGCAAGTGGTGTGAAGTTTATGAATGTGAACATTTTTATTCAATCATTCTTACGATGAGTAAAAAATGCGTCACATTTCCATATAAAAGGGTTTGTTTGATATTTTCTAATAAATAATTCGAAGTTGCTTTAAAATGACATATTTTGATTGGCCGCTTGAAACATAATACCTATATCGATGATTTTATTAACAAATATGAATTTATTATCATGGCTGATAAAGCAGCGGCGGATCCAGAAATTGTCCCAGAAGAGGGCCATTCAATTTGAAAATAAACAAGATACATAAATAATACATTAAAAAATAATATATCTATATAAAAATAGACAATACATAATTAAGTATGCATTCTATAAAACATTATAAACCAAACAATTAAAGAGCCTATCTCACAATATTTGTTTAATAAATTATAAAAATGGAAAATCAATTACTGTAAAGGTAGGCATGCAGTAGCGATGCAGAGGGGTTGCGGTAGGGGCGAACCACCCGGGTGGCACATTTTGGGGGCGGCATTTTCAAAAATATATACAATATTTTTCGAGAAATTGTATTTATAAATTTAAAAAAAAATAAGCCACCTACTGTAGTAAAAACTCCTAGTTCATAGATAAAAAAAATAGAAGCGATTTGAAAACAAGGTTAGAGGACATTTGGGGGGTGGCAAATTCAATGACCCCCCGGGCGGCAGGACCCCTTCCTACTCCACTGGGGGCATGGCCTTCATGGCCTCCCCCCTGAATCTGCCAATGGGATAAAGTGTTGTATATTTCAACCGGTGATTCAGCATGTATCACATTCGTAGGTTAATTGGCTGATTGTGGTTTGTTGATGAAAAGTAACATTATATTAATAATACAGTTAAAACTTTCAATGTATTCGGCGGTAACTCTGTAAGAAAATATTTTTAATATAAAATTAATTTGGAGAAACTTGTAATTCCATTGATTCCATGATTGTTAAAAATTGTATATTATTATTGTTCGTATCCAACCCTTTTTTCTACGTACGGTATAAAGGGAAAACTCCCATTATTCATTTTCTATTAAGATGTTAAGAATTTGAATCAATGTTTACTTTATTATTAAATAATCGTACGATATTAAGTGTGAAAATATTACTCATATGGGCGAAACACGTGTCACAATTTTAAACACAATCAGTGGAATAACAAAGTCATTAAATTTTATTTTATTTTATTTTTATACGTAAAAAACACGTTCTTGTGCAGAGCTTCAAACAGGAGAACTATAAATATAATATTTTTTCAGTGTTTCGGACATCTGATCCGCGATCACAATCAGATTCTTTTTATTTTCACTAGTGTATGATTGTAAAATATTATAAATACAGCACTTAACAACAATTTAATTATTCAGGATGATTAATTGGGCATATTAATAATTCCGAATTGACGAGGAGCAACTTTTACGCTTAAATCATTATAAAACGATATAATACAATGATTTGATATCGATTTATTGATAGGGAACTAATTCAAGTTGCATCGGTATGAAAATAAACAAATGTGTTACCAAACCTTTAATGACTCTGATAGGACCCTGACCAGAGTTATTTTGGAATTATTAGATTCCACTTGATATTTAAATTGTTAGGTTTTAATCATGAGTAAATATCTCAGATACTTATGAAAATATTGTAAAATAAATATAGATGTATTGATTGGAAATGAAGTGAAAGAAGCAGCTTGAATTAATGTATATAAAAACCACTGAAATTATATAATATCAAATACCCACCAAACTTGTTAGTCGTCTTGTTATTTTTGTATAAATATAAGTGCTGATTTATTTTATTTCTAAGTGCCCAATATATAAAGGAAATAAATCATTCCTAATCTTCACTATTTTCAATAATGTTCATAAATTTTATAAACGTGTGGAAATAGCAACACAATGGGATATGTTTCTGTTTTCATTGTGAGTAACAAAATCTTACGTGATGTAGATGCTACGCTAGATATTATTAATTGCTTTCATTTACTTAGTTGGAAATCGTTTCCAAAAATATTTACTTCAATCTGGAAATATTTTTCAATCTTCATAAACACCACTGCGATCATGTTTTCAAATATAATATTTATTTTGAAAAATTATAAACAAATTTTAATATATAATATAAGTTTCATCATTTTTTTCTTTGTGTAAAAAAAAATAATTAAAATATTTGCCGCTTGTATGGTCGAATGGTTGACGTCGTTAGCTTCGGTTACCGAGGTTACGGGTTCGAATCCTAGTACGGACAGTTAAATAAATTTATTTTTCAATCGATTTATGAATTTCTGTTCGAAGACATGGATGTATGTGATGTCTTGAATTCCCCCCTCTCATCCTATTCTATGAACGGGTCGTATGGAAAGCTATAACAGTGAAACAGTTATAGCAACGTTTTGTTTCCTTTACAACTTTTCAAACTTTCTTGAAACAATTGTCAATTTTCAATATTCGAGTAAATTTACTTGTTTAACAATATTTTGGTTGAATGCAACACTTAAAGAGAAGGCTCAATCACTATGCTTTCAATTCATAATTTTACTTGATTGACTAGACCAGCGTTGTCCAACAGAAATCGTTTGATGGGCCAAATAAAATATTACCGGTATATGGTGGGCCGCATAAAAACAATTCATTAATTAATAATTACCATGTTACTTTTTTTATTTTAAAAACAGCCAAACAATTATCAAAACATTTTATTTACTTAATAATTAATGTGACACTTGTTTTTTTTATATCGACTGGTAATTTATTCGATGCACATCGCAGTTGATTGGTTAAGTTTTCATCGGCCAGCTTGTTGCGAAATTTCGTTTTTACTATTTCCAATTTTGATAAGAACGACTCACAGCGATATGTGTTCTCAAATGCATCTGTAATGCATATTGCCAGCTTTTTTAATTTTTGGAAATTTTTCCTCGAGGATATACTTCTGATAAAAACGTTTAATTTCTTTAAACATGCATTTTAACCCGATGCTTGATTTGAGGTCTATTAACTCCATTTGTGACCCAGCTGTCATGGAAACAATTGGATGTCATACACAAAATGCTGATATAAATTTTACAAATTCACGACAGTGCTTTGTTTTGTTAGATTTATGAATAACATCATGTAAAATATATTTGTAGAAGACTGTAAACTCCAATAGGGCCGCAGAAAATCTTCAACTGGGCCGCGTGTTGGACATCGCTGGACTAGACGCTTTAAAAGAAAAAAATTCTACCATCAACTGTGATTCTATAAATACGCATGTGTGCAAAAAAAAAAATATTCAGTAATTACAAACATGCATGATCTAGGTTCAATTTTCACACATCGTTTTTTTTTCACAACAGACCTGCATATTCTATACGTGACTTTTAATTCAACTCCACTTCCCGCACCGTCTCCGTTTTGAATACCGGAAAATTCTCAACCGTTCAGTGACCAAAATATTGCACATCCTGCCAAACTCCTAAAGCTTTCAATTCTTTTCAGTCAGTCGTTTGTAAGACAATCCACTTTTAATACCATCACTCCAAAAACAACATTTATTATTTAAAATTAGAACCTACTCCCTTACAATAAATACCTTATACGAATCGACTGCCTGTGTCAATAATGATAACATCTTTGATCAATCAGTGACTATTAACTGATCACTTTTAGGGTGTTCACTGTCAATACTTGGTGGAAAGGCGTTATATTAATAAAAACACAATATTCCTTTGTACTTTATTCCACATGAAGTACAAAGGAATATTGTGTTTTTGTTAATACTATTGACTGATCAAAATAAAACAAATACGGGATGTGATACAATACGACTCATAGTTTTTCTTATTTTTTAAAGTGCTTTTCAATCAAATTTAAACAGCAAAACAATTTTTCATAAAATATCTTAAACTCATTGAATAGAATACTTGATTGTGGGTAGTTATATCAAAGGTTATAAAATAGTTTATCATGTCATATAAATAATTTAAGTAATAAATAATAGCAGAAAAAACATAGAAGGGTACATATAAAAGATTTTAGTCCTTTGATATACCTCAATTTACAAGAAAGTATTTTTTTCAAATAATTTGATATGGTTTTTACATGACGACTAAGAAAAGTAGCATTTATACGTTTTTTTTCCATGTGTTAATATGTATATTCGTATATTTTTGAAAGCCAATAACATTACACACCTTTTTAAAGATAGAAATATGTTAGATACCTTATATTTAAATGCTTATTATACTTCGTGTAAATCTGAATCATGAATAGGATAACAGAACCTTCTCTTTTAGTGTTAAAATATAAAAGACATCACAATAACCAGAGTCGGATGCAGAAGATTTCTAAAATAGAATAGTTTTATTCTATTACATAATATATTTATAGTAAAATTATTTTTAGTTGCTAGTTATAAGAATGATTATTGTGAGGACTTTCATACATTAATGATTCATGTATTTAAAAGTCAATATCCATATTATGTAGAATGATATTTTATTTTATTCATCCTTAATAATATATTCATCGAATGACACAATAAGCTATCTTCGAAAAACGCGTCAACATTATCTTGATAAAATCAGTCCTAATTTAAAAATTGTAGAAATTGTCGAATACATGATACATACAAAACATTCGTCATTTTAGTTTGCTATGACAGTGGATAAAAAACTACACATTTTAACGATTCAATTATAAAATCTTGCCACATTTTCTTTACATACAAGGCCGGCGCGAGGCTATTTGGCGCCCTAAGAAACGGTTATTGGCAAGCCCACTTTTTAACAAATCGTCCAATTTTTTTCGAAATAATGAAAAAAAAACAATTTGGGATCATTAAAAATATTTTTCTATAATTCATGTCAGCTCCCAATGTGGAGCATATAGCCTCCTAATAGAGGTATCTCAACAGAATTTTTCATACGTGAACTGTCTGTTACTCAGTCGCTCAAACTCTCTTTTAAGATTCATATAGAATACTATACATAATTATAATGAACAAATACAAACATCAATGTAAAATATAACGCACTACTATTTATTACTATTAGAGAATATAAAAATAGTTTTAATACTCTATGTATGCGCCCCTTAGTGGTTTGCGCCCTAGGCGGTTGCTTATTTCGCCTGTATGGTGGCGCCGGCCCTGTTTACAAATCATTATAGAATAACAACAACCTGAACTTGACTTTGACCAAAGTAAAATACAACTAATACTGTATGTAACACTATTTTGCAGACTAGTGTCGGGAACAAACTTATATTAATAATTTTACAATAAATTATAATCCTGCAAAATTTTGGAATGTATTCCAAGTTACTCCGAGTTAACCATTAAAAGTTTCTATTCAATATAACCGTACACGTGTTTGAAACTAAGGTCATGTATTGGTCATGTTGGTAAAATACAATATTAACATATGTATTTGACACAAAATTTAATCGAAAATACGATTATATTTCTTTTGACAAAGATCTCATAGCATTATATTGAGTTAAGTCAAAGTTTTCACAACTGCAGCTTTATAATTGTTTACCCTTGTTAAAAAATGCAAAATTCCAACAATAAATTTCGATCGCTTAGAATTCTCTTTTATTTAGTGGTTAATTAATAATTCGTCGGATCCTGTGTCGCAGCGGTAAGCGTTGTTAGGCATTCATGCCGGATCTCACGGGCTCGAGTCCTAGTACGAACAGAATTTTTCGATCGATTTCTGTTCGAAGGCATGGGTTTGTAATGTCTAAAAATTTCTCCCCACCTTTCCGATTCTTCAATAACTGGGCGTAGCGAGTGCAAATAGTTAACCGCTAGTCCTGTCCTAGCCCTATCTTTATATATTTACTACTCTATTCGGAAAAGAGAGGTTGGGCGACTGAGTAACAAGCAGTTCTCGAAAAAAAATTCTGTTGAGATACCTTCATTATTAAACCATATGCTCAACATTGGGAGCGGCCATGAATAAAAATTAAATAAATATAGGAATTTTAATAAAGGTCATGTCTTAATATCAGAGATGTTATTTATTATGAATATGTAAAATAACAAATCCTTCGTAGTCTGAGCCTAATTACCAAGTCAAATAAACCCCCTGCTAAACATAAAATTTACATTTTTTTTTATTATTTAAAATAAAATTATACTTATTCCTGGAATTCCTATTTAAAAAACTTTTAGGGTGTTCACTGTCAATACTTGGTGGAAAGGCATTATATTAGTAAAAACACAATATTCCTTTGTACTTCATTCCACTTTATTTAATATGTCAGGACCGGTTTCGCTCATTACGAGCATCGTCAACTGACGATTCGGTTGACGATGTTGACTAATTTAAAAAACTACCTGACTTAAACAAACAGAAACATACAATTTAATTTTACTATTATTTAGGATTCTGCTCTGTTTATTTTTTTTTTACCTTTCAGCTCTTAGCAGTAGAACATCTCGTAGACTTCTCCAGTTCCTATGCATTTGCGTATTAAATGCACCAAGAGTCTCCCGAGGGTGCGATTTCTCTTATTTTATAGGAAATTCTGTCGGTAAATACATTCCACAAGACCTGAATTTACATAATAATACTGTAAGACCTCGCTTTACGCTTTGGACGCGTTTCGCAGTACAGAAAGACCTCCACCAACGATCAAATGACTTCTTTGTAATGAATAATGGTTAGAATAAGTTTTCATATTGTGATCAAAATGCAATGTTTAAAATAATTAATCAAGACAAAATGTACTGCAAAATACAATTGTCGATATAAATATATTTATAACATCGATTTAAAGTATAAATAATCACCAAGTAAAAAACTTATTTAATTTTATAAGAATATATTTGTCATTTTTTTATTGAAATTGAAAATCGACCAAATTACTGCAGAACTGATTGAAAATACGAAATTATTATTGTGGTAAATTATTATTCATATATTGAAAAACTTTTCTTATTAATACTATTCGCTTAAGAATTTTCTGTTTGAACTCGGGTAAAATAGTTTAAACTTGTTTATTGCGTCGTTTCCAATTTAATACGACCCTAACTTATAACACGTAGAGTTTCAGAGAGTGTGTTACTCTACAATAAATCAAAAGTTTAACTATAGTATTAACTCTCACTTAAGTTATAACGTTTGTATTTGTTTCTTGTTAAATAAGTGCAGTTTTACCGTTGACCTACTACCTTAAAGGCATTATATAATACCTAGGTTAACGTTTAATTATTATCTGTAGCTCTAAACTTTACAATTGCAAAATAAATGCAACGTTTCAGTTGGAAGTTAGATTTAATGAACACTTCACTGTGAACACATAACAACATGTATTGGTCTAAGAACAATAGCCAAGACGGATTCGTGCTTAGAGCATATGGTCAGCGGTCATCTCACAGTGTATTCACTGTTTCCTGATTCATTAATTTATAGTAATTATTAATTAATTCAATAGCGTCTCATAGTTTCACTAACTACATCTTTCAGACAGTCATCAGATGCATTCTTGAACAAATACATCTATTCGATTGGAAGATGAGACATTTGGGTTTATTCAGTTTTCCCTTGAGCATTTTCTTAGCTACGACGCTACGACGTAGCGCATTACAATAACTATTAATGTCGTAGTATACGGCAGCTTTATCCAATACAGCCAAAAATGACAAATATGATTAAATTCATTCAATCACTCAGAACCAAGCATGAGACAAAATGTTGTATCTTTTTTATAGGAAATAGTTCGCTGGCTTTCACATATTAATGTTATCAAGAACAAGCATCGCATTACGGAATAAAGATTCGTTATAAAAGTCCACTTAAACAAAAATCTACCATCAGGACTACGAAAACTTTTCTCTTCCGCCTAATGTCCTAACATTTACAATATTTCCAAAGAGGTCATTTATAGACCTACAGGGCTCCAAACGATATTTTACCACTTTTCTTAAATTGTCTATATTGTGGAAAAATGTTGTCACTTCTTCAACAATTATTATCACAATATGTTAAAAGATATAATTCGTTTATTTGTGGTGATACATATTTTCTAAAAAACTTTTACTTGTACTGTTTCGAATGTTAATTAAAATAATTTACCAAGCAATTGAAATTTGTTTCTCGTACTTTGATAAACATTTAATTTAAGATACAGAATATGTATATTTCAAACTATATAACCACTTTAAAAACTTATCCTCGGCCGATTCTTTGTGGTTTGCATTCCCCTCAGTGGTCAAGAGCTTGAAACTTTTCCCATTATATTATAACATATTTATGGAGAAAAAAAAGTTTAACAATGGTGACTTATCTTCATTATATTATTTAAATCAGTGTTTCCCCAACTTTTTTACACCTGCAGACCGGTAAAAAAAGGAAAAAAAATGCGGACCACTAATAATGAAATAAAAATGGTTTTTATGTAATACTTTTTTAATTTTATATTGTTACATAACTTTACAACTGTTTTCAGTTGACAATGCTCGCAATGAGTGAAACCGGTCCTGACCTTTTAAATAAAGTGAAATAAAGTACAAAGGAATATTGTGTTTTTATTAATATAATGTCTTTCCACCGAGTATTCACAGTGGACACCCTAAAAGTGGAAACAATTATATATTATGAAATTATTGGTAAATTTAGGTAGGGTTTTGCATCTGGGTTCACTGTCGAAGAGTCGATTCTGAAAAAACCAGCGACCATCGTGTCGCACACATAAAAAATAATACAACAGAATAAGTATCCGTAATAAACTAAACTTTACAAATTTGAAGACGGATTTTAGAAGTGTGAGTAATATGTGATAGTAATAAACCGCACAAAAATGGCCAGGAAAAAAAATACGAATCCGCATTATTATGTCTTCTTATTTAACAATAACTAAAAATACAAGAAAACGCGCAGACGATAAAAAAATCTTACATTTAATATTTTTGGATGGCGAATTTCTTGAAATTTGGCATACTGTTTGCGGCCCGGCGTAAAGTCTCTGCGGCCCACCGGTTGGGGAACACTGATTTAAATAACATAAAACACTGTCAACAATATTTTAATTATTTAATTACAACGACTTTTTTATAACTGCATCTAAATTAAATAGGTATTCACGGCTAGAGTAAAAACAACATATTGCTTGCATAAAACTGAATACTAAATAAAGTTGTACACTTATTTTTACAATAAGCTTTTTTCATTTCATTTTGTTTTAATATCTTCAAGAATTTTAAAATATATTTTAAAACTCGACTTTGCAACCTTTCGTGACAATCATATGAATCTGTCACGTCTTTTTTGAAAAAAATTGTATTCTGGAACCATGAAAAGCTATTGATCGATATGAAGTATTTGGTATAGTTACGAGGTATTGTCATAATCTGCATGAATAAAAGGACTGGCGAAAAAAATAAAACATCGCTGACCTTGCTTGTTTCACCACATAGTCTGTGATTTGATTTGAATCTCTATATGGTTTAAGAATAAATGAGAACTAAAAAAACAAAAGCGTCCGTTTTAATAATCTTTTAGTGTTGGCGAACAATTCAAGTGTTTTTTTTTTTACTTTAATTGACTTATATATTACAAGTCTAAAAAAAGTAACGTTAAATATTCTTCTTAGTAATATCTTGCTATTTTAATATTCTTTATATCGCTTTGTGAAATCCGTTGAATAAATGCCACCTTTGTTACTAACGCGACTTAAGTTATTCAAAAATGTACATGTTAAAATTTTACTTCTTTAAATTTTTAATACCATATACGGAATTGCCAGCTCTACACGATGACACATCACATTTTCGACGAAATATGGAGACTGCCGTCTTGGTTTCCAAAGCTCTCAAATAATGATGCAGATTTTTGTAATTTGCTATAATGATTCATTTAAAAATAGCACTTTGTAAATAAAAATAAATTCAAATCAAAATCAATAATTTTCCCAATGCGTACTGTATAAGTGCCATTTATTATTTTAACAATCTGTCGCCAGTGAGTAAAATTCCACCACAACTTGTTCTGCAATAAAATTAATTGACTTCCTGTCTTTATTTCGAAATACGTCAATGAAAAGATTTACCGTTTTCGAACGATGCCTCCCTTTTTGTGTTATTTGTTTGAGTAACTGTTGTTAATGTTTTATTTGTCTCCAAATCTTGTTTCATTGCTTTTATCGTATTTTAAATAAATGACAATTTCATTACGGCTTTGTAAGAAATTTTCTTGTCACTTGAAACACGTTATAATATTATATTAGACGTTAATTTTTAGAATCTATTCATGCTTGTATTTTAATTAAGGCTATATAAAATTAAACGAGATTCGGTCACTACTTAGATATATGTATATGTAATGAAAAAATTAAAACCAAATCAATCAAGAATATAAAAATAAAAAAAGTTCAGCTCGAAAAAGTATTAAAAAATTATTCTAATTTTAACTCATCACTGCACTGCATTGCAGATTCTTTTAAGTTATCCTCCAAAAAGAAGTAAAATAAATTTAATTTGTTCCTCTTGCGGTAATGGCGTGTAGGTACAACTCCTTTATTAGTTTGGCCAGTTATGTGGGTGATGAAAACAAGGTTTAAAAAACGCGTAAATTATTTTTATTTAAAAGAGGCTATTCCAGCGATGCGCAAAGTTGGAATGGGAAAAAAATAAAAATAAAGTTTTTATTGCTTATATGAGTTTTTCAAAAGGACCCCAAGGGGTACTAAAAATAACACTTTAAACCCATCGCTATAGCAAGCCAAATTTTAAGCGCGCTCTGTTCTTTATTCGTTACCCTACATAACTACCTATCGTGTTTCTTTCAATTTCCTTATTGCCCATGCTTTGAAACGCCATATTTAATTTTCATACTTGTTAATAACTTTATTCAACACAGATAAAATAACATCTGAAGTATTTTATACATGATTTCTGGTTTTTTTGTATCTCACTGATAAATTGTGTTAGGGTTGATCGATTTAATACTAAAAAAAAGACATTCTCCAAAGATTGTTTATTGGTATTTATTTATAATGATGCATATTTATAAATTATTTAATCAACGGAAAATATTGTTGTGTATACGTATTTGCATTAAAGTGAAAACTTATTCTATCGTTCCTGAATTGTTAAGCTTTTTGGCATTGTTTGTTTGGTTTAGATCTCGAAATATTTCCATTCAAAATTTTAAAAGAACGAATGAAGTTGCTCTTCCAGCTATCGCTTTTTCCGTATCCAATATCATGATTTAACAGATGACTTGTAATGTTTACTTGATTGATTAATTGATTAAGCAATCAAGAAATCAAACTAACATAAGTAACGTAACATCTTAACGTTTCAGTAATCTGGCAGATTGAATTAATTAAGTAATGCCCGAATATTTTTAGTATCAACATACAACTTCTAAGAAAACTATTTAACCTTCTTAGAGATGGATTTCAGAACAACGAGACTTATTTTTCTTTCCCAATTTTATTGTTGTTTTTTCCATCGGTCGCTTTGAGAACGATGGATCTAAGGTCCACTGCATTGCACCCAGTGGTGTAGGTAGGTGTCTTGACGCCCGGTGTGGTCCTTGAATTTTCCACCCCCAATATTTCCTTTAATTTTGTTTTTACTATTCTTATATTTTATTATTTTTTATTTATGAACTACGGTTTTTTACTACAGGTGGCATATTTTTTTTTGAATAAATATAATTTCTCGAAATAAATTGTTGTTATTTTTGAAAATGCCACCCCCAAGGCTGCCCCTGCAGCACTCCCTTTGCTACGCCACTGATTGCACTTCTTCTTTTTATCGCTTTTGACACATGTATTAGAAAATATATCATATTGTTTAAGTTTATTTACGTAAATTTACTCTTTTTGAGTACACATTGGGTGAATATTGTTTTTGAAACTTATAACTAATATATAATACTACTTACAGAGTAACTGACGATAGATGTTCGGTGATAGATAGAATAAAAAAGAAAATTTTGGTGATTTCATTGCATTACATTATCAGTTTGGACAATGATTCTGTTCGTATCTGTCAGTGGAAACGAGTATTTTTTTGGTGGGTGGTAGGGCATCCAATTCCGGAATCCCGATCAATTTGGTGATCCCGTAATCTCGGGATCATTTTAATACCGATTTTGGGATTTCGTAATTTATTATAACATGTAAAAAATAATCTTTTGAATCTAAATTCTTCCCGATTTAGTATCATATTTTTTAATAACAACAATTTCCGATTTTTTTATTCACATACAAATTTATGTGTAATATCTACATATAAACATATCAATTGTGGTCTTACTCCCTCTCATATTGTGTAGCATTTTGTATACAAAATTCGGTTTCAATCATTATTTTTAAGGTGGAAAAAGATTTTTTTCAATATTTATTTGAAATCTTGGACACTAGTGTTTGTTATATAACTTATATTCGAAATAATTTCAAGGAACTGAGATTTAAGAAAAAAAATGTCACCTTAGCCGTTAGCTGTAATAACAATTATTTTTGTATTAAAATTACGGATGTGTAAAAAAAAATTTGCAGTAAATGATTAATCCCGGCATCCCGGGAATCGTGTTGTGAATCCCGAAATCTCGGGATCACAAAAAAGGTCCCGGATTGGATGCCCTAGTGGGTGGGTCTGTAATTATGATGAAATCTAAACTTCAACCTTTAGATCTTTAGTTTCTGTTTTACAATTAATTGATTCATTTGAAAGCATCGACTAAAATAATTCCTTTACTCTTTGAATGACAGCAAAATATGAATACGCCGTTTTAACAATCTGAAAAATAAATCAACAGGTTATTTTCTCATACCAATGTTCTCGTTTTACTCCTTCAAAATATAATCCATCAGTTTTTCTTTGCTATCATAGTAATTATTGTATTCATGATTAACGTTCGAGGTGTTTAGAAATAAAATTGCTCTCCTAATCAGAGTTAATAACTTTTGCGTATCATTAAACCCTTATTATGAATTTTCAGTTTAAATGAAAAAAATATGAGTTCGCATATAAATTTGAGTTTCAAATTTCATTTTTGAAACTGTCTGAAATCTTGGCAAGCAATTAAGTTGTACTCACAGTTTTTATTTCTACGCATTTTATTTGATGCAATGTAACATGTAAGAATAAATAATGAAATAGCTGATAAAAATATAAATCTGTTTTCTCGTAATTTGCACAATCAAATTTTTGCAGCTTTGTCGATCACATAAATTTTAAATAAATGTTTTAATAAATTCTTACCAATAAAAATGTGCTGTTGGACATTTTCACTGTTCTGGATGCGGTGAGCTCAATCGGATTATTAGCGTGAATCAAAAATATTTTGATATTCTTACGAAATTCCACATCAGCTGTTACCCATTGGCATGCATACGCATTATCCGCCGCTAACAAGCCCTAAGATTAATATTAAGATTAAATTATGCATAAATATATGGTATCTGAGTATACAAATTATACATGATTGAAACTGTGTTCTCTCAGTGGACAATGATAATGTTTAAAATATTTTTTACTTGTTTTACCTGCTGCCTAATTTCTTCGGGAGGAAGACATTGAGAACCAAGCTGAATAACAAATGCTGTACCAAGGAATATCATTGTAACAGTTTTACCTCCTGTTGATTCCGTCTATAAAATCAAAACAAATTTGCAATTAATTGTACACTAATAACATTTTTTTATTTATTTTATAGTATTCGACTGTGGAAAAGAAAAAGGACGTAACCTACAGATTTTTCAAAATATTTTTTGTATAAAAATTCTGTCAAAAGGATGTGTACTGAAAATGCCGAATTAGTATCTAAATTAAGCTTTCAAGTAAAAAAAAAAGAAGGACATGTGGAAATCGCGATCAAGAAAAAAGACATAACATTTGTTGTGTCTCCCGTAAAATTTGTCATGTGTGGGTTACGTCCTTTTTCCTTTCCAAGGTCGATATTGTTTCGCCAATAAGGGACAGTGTTGTGAATTAAATAATTACGATTACTGACATTTATTGAATATTAATGTATCTCTGTGCTTCACCATATACACTCAACCCTTTTTTTTACACGGTAAATACGTTCCACAAAAAGCCGTATATAACAAAAACTTGTTAAAAAAGTGATAGAATTCAAAGAAAAATTAAAATTGGTTCCCTAGATTTAAAAAAACAATTATAAGAAACGTGGAAAAACATTGTGGCATAGCAAATCGTAGAAAATAATTATGAAGACTAATAAATTACACAAAATATTTTTCATAAAAATTATTTTATTTAAGAAAAAATAAATAATGCTCATCACTACTCGATTACATACCAAGACTTTTATGAGGGACTAGACATAAATCGCTTTCATCGCTAAAAATGTGTGACACTTCTAATGTTTTAGGACCTTATGAAGCATTTTGTTTGTTTTTACCGTCTTGCATTGTTGAATTTATTGTTATTAAGAAATCCGTTGTCCGTTTCTGTGTTTTTTTGTTTCTGGGAATCGTGTTAGATCAAATAATTCGTGTAAAAATATAGTATTCGTTTTTTACTGGGTGGTGTAAAAAAATAGTTGAGTGTACGTTAAATTTTAATAAATAAATTATTAAATGAATAAATATTTTTTTTTTTTTTACATTTATTTATGAAATAAAAATAGTTTACCATTGAGCATAGACAAAGAGACAGACAAAGCGAATGCAGGCTGCAGACTATGTGAAATAAAAACCCAATTCCGTAATCAGTTTCCAATTTCCTTACGCATCTGTAATATTTATAATAATAAAATTACTTAAAAATCTTAATATTTAGTTGCGTTGCTAAGAACATTAAAAATTATTGTTTTCGTAATTATTTTGTTTTACTTTTATAATTATTTTAATATTTTTTAATCTACGAGTCGAGTCGATGGTGCTGAGTTCAACGTCGTTGACTTCCCTGACAGATCTCACGGGTTCGAGTCCCATAACAAACAGCACTTTCTCAATTATTAATTAATCGATTCTGTTCGAATGCATGGATGTATGTAGTGCCTTTGTATTCCTTACTATTTTTCCAATCTTTAAATAACAACTCGTAGCTAATAACCACTTGTACTGTCTTAGCCCTATCATTTCTTTCTTAAATCGCTTAAATAAAGAGAGATTTTTGAGCAACTTAATAACTTGCAATTCTCGTAGAAAAACTTATTTTTAGATACTTACATCATGAGCCCATAAGCTCTACTTTGGGAGCTGACATGGATTTTAAAAAAATACTAATCAAATGAATACGAAAAATATTTTGTTAGGTTTTTTCGAACGAGTATTTATTTGGTTGTTTATGTTATTTTGTGAATTTTCATGAATTGAAAAATTTTCATTTAAAAAATCAGGATTTGGTAAATAAACAATATTATTCATATTAATGTTCAATTTAAATTTTTTCCTGTTTTACCTGATGATAATTTTGTATACCGTGTGCTCAAAAGTAATACATTTTCGTTTACCGACAAGGAGTTTCCCCATAAATTCACCGTTCTGCGAACCGATGTTTGAAAGCCGCTATTTTAAATTCAGTGAACTTTTGTTCAATGAATGTTTGCACAGTGTTTTCATAAATCTACCCGTGAGAAAAAATATAAAATTTTGTAGAATCGGGTCGAAATTCTCACCTAATTACCATAATATGATGTCGAATGGACTCCTTCAGGCAAATATTCATATATAAATTTACGTTCCTTCTTATAACACAATCCCCATTTCTATCAGCAACATAGCGTTCGTATCTTGATTTATACACTACCAATAAGTCATCTATATCTCTAGTGGCCATTTCACAGATATTATTATTACTGCGTTCTTCCGTGAAGCGAGCAAGCGCCAACAATTCGATATTGCTCAGAACTTTTTGCAATACAACCAACTGCGCTCGTATTTCAATCATCACTGAGGCTATAGTCATATCAATAAAGAGTATTGTATATCCGCACCAGAACATTGCTCCAATTTCGTAAATAAATACAATTGTATACAATACGTTATTCGACGCAATATCAAACGGTGTGTATATTGATAATGGTAGCACTCTTTTGTTTGCTTGAGTTGTAGCAGTTACATTATTCAATACTGCGGTGCCCGATAATTTTTGGTCAGCCAAGACACCACTGATTAAATATCCGCACACGGTAAACAGCGAAAAAAGTGAAAATGTGTTCGTCAGGTAACTACATAGTTTTTTGCACGTCTTCATAGTATCGCGGCTAGTATAAAACACCGCCGTTTTCACCTCTAGAGTATGTATTACGTCCTGTATGCCCTGATTATTCCACATAAAAATAGCAATCTTCACTATGGATACGGTGTACGTTGTAAACATATTCATGTTGGAGAGTAGGTGCTCGAAATCGTGTATATGATTCACGATGTCTATCCAACCGCACACTAAGAACGTGGCATACCAAAATCCCAGCACAAAACAAGAGTAAATCACATATGGCAAAGGATAACATCTGAAGTTTTCTTTTTGCGGCAAGTGGAAATAACCCACTCCGAGTATTCTCAAAAACGTAAAATGGGCTTTTTGTATGCTTTCTTTTTTGTCGAAGAACGGCTCGAAAAATATGTCACGTATTTTCTTACGGGATGATTTTACGTGAGCATTGTTAGACGGACGAGATACAAAGTTCTTCTTTTGCGACGTAGCAACAATAATTGACCTTGAATTTGTCATGATATCAAATATTTACCGACACAAATAGTGTTAGTTGAACCAATCCTTTCAAGCTTCTGTGTCTTAAATAAAAAATGTAATCTGTATATTGCAGTTATATACTTTAATATGAAACTATATAAACTATAAAACAATGAAATCAACGTTGTTTTATGAGCAGGGTTGCCAATTGCATTACGTTTTCTGATTCAACAGAATGACAACAAATAAAAATACTCATAGAATCAAACAAAGTAAAAAATACTAACTTACAATCCTGTATATGTATAGGGAAAAGATAACTTGGGTTTTTTACATAAAACTTCTATGTAATCTTTTGAGCTGCGTAAGGTATAATTACTATCTTTCACCTCGTATTCAATAACTATTGTTACTTTATATAAATTATAACTGATTTGTTGTATTTATATCCTTAGATCAGGGTTTCTCAACGGTAGGCATGTTCCAAGAGGGCCACAGAGATTTTTTCACAAGGGAACGTAGGACTCGTGACTATCGTTATTAAAAAACTAAAATGTTTTATCCTTATTATTTTTTTAAAATATTTTATAAATATATTATAAATTCATTTTTAAGCACCATTTTCACTGTCTAAAAAAGTGCTTTGAACTTGGATAAACTATCCGTGGTAGGTATTGAACTCGAGCCTTGTAAACTTCAGCTGTCTTCTTATGAACTTTTAAAAGGGCTTAAAATAATTGAACTTGTGGATTGGATGGTTTTCACTGGTACAATTGAACTTGATTTTTGATTTTGTTGAAAATATAACAAAATACATATTTAATGTTTTTTATTTTAAATTTGTTATCACAACCAGCCGTGCATATTATATTTTATTTTAATTAAAAAATAAAATATTGTAACCAAACAGAGTTCTATAGGGAGCTACACTATAAATGCAAATCATCTAACCGAAAGTTCATTTAATTCTAAACCCTTTTAAAATGTGACATACTGATGGTGAGCAAATTAATTATATACGATAAAAATCTTAACTGGCAGTATTTTCTGCGTTTGCTATCTGATGATGATGAATATTAATATTAAAGAAATGAAATGAAATATAAATAAAATCCAACATTTTTACCACACAACCCTCATGGTATAATAATATAATAAAGAGCTGCTGAAATCAAAACGTCAATCATTTTGACAGGCATATGATATCAGAAGTGTCACCTGTCATACTTCAGCACTTATTAAAAATGGTTGAAAGAGGTGCAAGGGTAAGGAATCGTCTTAATTTGCTAGAGATTATTATATTGTTAGTTCTTGATGTTTTATATGACCTATTCTACCTATTATAGAATATGTAAGTATCCATTTAAATAATTACTATTTCAACTGATAAATATTCTGTTAATTTCTTTCCGAGAATTTCTTTCCGTTTCAAGAATCGTTTTGATTTTAATGTATTTTTCTATTATTTTGCTAATCCAAGTTATTAATGATCTATTTCATCTTCAAAGATTTTCTTCTCTTTGGTTTTGTGATAAGACAATTAATTACACAAGATGTGCGGCAGCACTAAGTATTGCCTTTAATGATAGGCCTAATAAACGATCAACTTTTTTACGCTTGAATTTCTTCCCTATTTTCCAATTTGATTTTTGTTTCAAAATAAAATATCGTTTTGTAATTTCTTTGTTTATATCACATTTTTGCAATTTATGGTGCATTAGTCTTAATAATTGTAATGCTGTGCTATATCTTTTTGGACAATAAATATTATTATTAAAAAAACCCTTTATGATATATAAATCACTTATATAATAAATAGCTAATGTACCTAATGTATAACAAAACTACGATCGTATTTTCAAAATATTTTCCCCTGGCCAAAATTTCTAGCGGGCAGACTTCTACTGAAAATATTTTGATACTCATCTGCGGTTGGGCTATCAATTTCAACGAAGAGTAAATATTAAATTTAATCATCAAAATTACTAAATGTTTGTTTGTTTGCGGAGGACTCAGCATTCACCGAATAGTGAACCGCTGATTGAATGAATACAAGGATATTCAAACCGAATTTAACAAAAAGCATTACGTATATTATTTAAACGAAATATCTTTATTTCATGCATAAATTGATAGATGAACCACCTGTGTTATTTATTATGTACATACCCATATTGTTTTTATTTTTATATCGCGACACCTCAAATCTCAATATTCATAGATAATTAACTCTTTCGATATATCATTGTTATATATTTACGATTGAATTATGGGCAGGAGAGTAATTTCATCACACATTACTAAAAAATAATTAATAACATACTAGCACAGCAGTCGCTCATAACAGACCATTAAACCCATAATTTTGAATATTGTGGATTAATTAAATATTTTTTTATTTTATAGAAGCACAAACATTTATAAAATAGTAATCATGTGTTTTACACTAAATCTACATTTATTTATTATGATCAGTACCAGTTTCGCTCATCGTGTGATGAGCGAAAACGGTCCTGATCATAATAAATAAATGTGGAATTTGTAAAAAAGATTTTTTTATTTATAAAAAAAAGCTGTTCAAATATTTTGCTAAGAACGAAATCCCATTTTAATATGTATACTGATATTATTATTCTCTAAATACAATTTTTTCAATAATTATTATTTTTATTTAATCGCAAGTTCATGGTTTATATATTGTAGTGGTACCTGTGAGCGAATAGCTTAAACTTTTTTATCACATTCATTTTACATCTTTTATAATACAACGTATTAGTATTTAAAAATATAGATAGGTATCACTATAAATAAATAGAACTTAGTTTAAAAAATATTTTATTTATTCAACTTATTTGAATTTTGTCCATTCTCATAACTTGAGTAAGACTACGTCAAGCAGACTGATTCACATTGTCGGGCATTGTCACGTAGACCGTAAAATAATGTAGAACCCAGAAGACAGGTTATTAAACTGTTTTTTATATACACATTGTTTTTTTAACCATGTGTGCTTATAATATTGAGTGTGAACTTTAATGAAGCTTTTCTACACGAACTGCTTGTTACTCAGATGCTCAGCCTCTTTTTTTTGTAGTAAGTTTAGCCGCCTGTGTGGTCGAGTGTTCAACGTTGTTGGCTTCGGTTACGAAGGGCACGGGTTCAAATCCCGGTGCGGACAGTTTTATAAATTGATTTTTCGATTGATTTATAAATTTCTGTTCGTAGGCATGGATGTAAGTGCGGTCGTTAAGCTGTTAATATAAATTTTTCACTGATTACTTTGTTATTCCACTTCTTGTAGTGCAAAAAAAGTGGTCAACTTCATAATATGGTAAATGTCTACTATACCCATCGTAATTTCAGCGGCCTATATGTGTGCGTGATGCAGTGTTGGTATATGCCAGCAAATGCAGCTATGTGTGGATGTCAACCAGATGTCCCCCGATTGTCCCCGAGCGGAGCAGTCTATTTCGGTTTTGGATCTTGAATATTTTTATCCAATTTTGATGATTATTTTTATTGGGTATGTTACTGTTACTCCATTGATACTTTTTTTGTTATGAAAAGTATTATTTGTATTAAAGTATTAAAACTGGGAATTAGTACTAATGTGTATTTTTTTTGTAATGTAAACATATAATTAAGTTTCATTATTTGTAAATTTTATTATGTATTTGATATTTTTCTTATTTGTAAATTTCATAATTTGGAATGTTAAAGCTAACACTTATACAATATACATTTATTTATTTCACAATTCAATAAAATGTTCAAAAGCCTTGAGCGCATCCCGCAATGCCCAGAACTCAGATTCTTTCAAACTCGCCAGAATGAAGCCATGGCACTGATGAAAGCGGATGTGGGTTGCTGTGTTGATATTTCATCAATTTTTTCATCATTTTTTTTTATATTTTCAACATTTTTTATATTTTTATCCACTATAGACATAAAAAGTTAATTTTAGAGTTAGTAAAAAAAACTAAGCTTTATTCTAATTCAAAACTTGAACCAAGTCAAGTTCATTCGTGAACTTGAATGCCTGAAGATGCCGAAAGACAAAACCTGGGTCGTTAGTGACAAAACTTGTGTGAATGTACATAATTTGCACGATTCAAATTTAATATTGAAATTCCACCAAGCACCTTCAGTCGAAATATTAAAACAATGACAATTACAGTTATGTATTGGAAAAACTTGTTGTTGCAGGAATTAGATCACTGCAGTTAGAGAATTAAAATATTATTATTAATCAGCGCTCCCAGACTTTTTGTGTTAGCACTACACTATTGAATACAGACTAAAATTAATAAAACACTGATGTATAAATGTATATAATTCGATAAATAAACAGTGGAACCTCAACCTATCATTCTTGCATTGATCATTTACTGACAATTATTGTTATTTTTTTACAGTTATGTAATATAAGAACCTGGTATAATAATCCCACAAATATCTTTAATTTTTGATGCCCTTAACCTTTTGAGTGTTGAGTTAATTTTTACTAAAGTAGGTTTTTTCTTATATTTTGATTATATGTAGTATTGCCACACACAAAAATATAAAAACCTTTATTTTTGATACGGACCAATCTGGGAAGAAATCAATAAAAATTATGAGAATGGCAATAGATAATAGATGACAAGCTACTCCGCCGTATGTCGATACTCCGGGTACGGCGATACTCATCAAAGGGTTAAAAAGCTATAAATTAAGGTTCCACTGTAGGTCAAAATCACGCCATACGTAAATTGTATGTAATTATTTGTTTTACTTTGTCCACTTTCAATGTAAAGCATCTCAACAGAGGATGCTTTACATTGAATGTTGCATTATTCAGTCTCATTTCAGGTTCAAAAGTTCAGGAACAAAGATTATGATTGAGAAAGGACCATCAGTTTACTAATCCTTTTCCCTACCCCAATTCTACTATATTTTAACAATTGGAAAGAAGGTAGGTGAGACGAAATATGAACATGACAGACATTCATTTTTTTTTAACCCTTTTAGCCTCAGAGCTGTTTTCTCAAAAAATTCCCTTTTAATTTGGTTCAAATTATCATCTATTATTTCCAAAAAACACGTCATTACAATAACATATAAGAGCACATTTTAAAAAATAAAAATACAATAATTTATTTTATTGTCCTACATAAAAAAAATATTATAGCAAAAAATTTTAATAAAGAGAACATAAAATGCAAGCCCAAAGTTTACACCGGGTTTGCTGAAGGCCTACATGATATTCTTATCGGAAAACAACAAAAAAGTACATCATAACCCATTTATATAATAAAATATTCACACATATATAAAAACAATTAATACTATATTTATGGTTAGGAAAGCATGGACCATGTTATTCCTTCTTCAACTGTAGATTGTGCGGGATATTGTTCGCTTTCCAGGTGTGATATATACGCAACACTGTTTTTCTAAGTCAGGTTTTTCTAAGCCAGCAGGACTTCAGCGACCTTGATGTAAAATGTGGGATAATCTTTGTATCGAAAATACTTTTCCGAACCATGGGGTACTTCTGATGTTATAGTAACGCTAGTATAATTTTGTTAGCCTTTTTACTATGCCCATATCTACTTTACAAGCTAAAAAGCATATCATCTCTTCGATTGTCGTCAGTTTCCATGAGGTGAGTTGAAGAGAAAATCAGACTCAAAATATAGACATGAAAAAAACATATATATCAGCAAAAGATTGTTTTGTTTTATTGAAAATTTGTTCTTCTAGCGACCCTTTTTTGTTACACAATGATTCTTTTGCTATTGCCTCCTACATGATACACCAAAGTGTGCGCCGATAGATCGGCGCTGTGGGGCCCAAAGGGTTAAAGACAAATCTATTAATCATTTAAAAAATCAATGATTGAAGTGTCTTTACAGCTGAATAGAACAACCGCCCTGAGACTACAGGGTTTACAGGGACTGGATCACTTTGACAAACCCTTTGTTTCATTTATTAATATTTGAGTAATTTTTTGACGTATTTGTAATTTTTGAAGCGGGGAAAAGTTTTTCATTTGAGGGTGGAGACTCATCAAGAAATGATAATCCTCATCCTTAAACCAAAGTTCATTTTTAACATGGTCTTCTAGCAGTTTCATTTTTGTCTTTTCTAGTTTCATATATTGTTCTCTTAAAGACTCTTGATTTCGATAATATCTGGATTTTTTTACTGGCGATCTTGGAACATGTGATGTCTCTGAAAATTATACAACAGAAAATATATAAATTTGAAATTGTTTTTTCAGTGTGGGATAGGAAATAAAGTATAAAGTATTGCCAATTAATTAAGAATTTACGAAATAATTCAATAAGAGAATTTTTTGTCCTGATACTTACAAAACACTGCAATCAATATTGGTGTAATAAGTTAGATACAGCTAATGGCATATTCAGAGCAATAATAAACAATCTGTGATTCCAAATCCAATAAACCAATGTTTATTATCAATGTATGCTATTGATTACAATTTACCCGTTGCTCATAAGAAATTCTTCTTAAAACCCTACACCAAACACTGTTTGCAAGTGGTGACATTTACATTTAAATATATTTAAACATTAACGGGCGATTTTTGACACTTTTGACTACATATTAGAAGCCTGTACACAAGGCCGCAGTTTGAGTGAGCCAAAAATCATGTAAATATATTCAAATTACTCACAACATCATGAACAAGTCGAACATCTTTAAACTATACGTGAGATCGTGTTAAAATGTGCAAGTGTCATCGTCATGTTAATATATTTCAAATTATATATGAGGCTATTATTTTCAGACCCGGCTCGTTCAAAAAGTGGTTGAAAGATGAACCACGAATGTAATTTAGTTAATAAAATACATTTTTTTTAAATATTTTTAGAAAGTAGACTCAAACCTGGGTTGATAACATACACAATATCATTCCAATGTAATGTAAAACTAAAAATGCTTATAAAATGTCTATTGTTTTACAGAATTAAATTCAAAATTCATTTTTTAACCATTTTGGAACGAACCGGGTTTGCAAAGAGTAACCTCATATTATCTATGAATATAATCTAAAAATGATGAATGTTCCTAAAATCTGATAATTTTCATTTTACAGTTACGATGTGGCCATAAAGAGTACATAAATAAGCACGATCATTTTTTTTTATCGTTTATTTGTCTTATTTTACTTTTCTACATTTTATAACTTTTTTTTTAATCCATGTCCACTCCGAATGTGAAGCATATGGCCTCGTTATGGAGGTATCTCAACCGAATTTTTCTACGAGAACTGTTTTTTACGCAGTCGCTCAACCTCTCTTATTCAAAGAGAGTAGTAGGGATAGAAGGATAAGGCTAGGACAGGACTAGAGGTTTGCTAATCGATTTCGCTGCACCCAATTATTTAAGGATCGGAAAGGGTGGGAGGGAATTTTTTAGACATCACAAACACGCCACCTAATCTCGCATAACTGCGCCTTGGTGTATTCTGCTATTGACTTATTTTCATCCAGTCTGTTATACTTAGTTTCATTATTTGCAATAATTTTTGTAATGAGCTTTTATTGGTTTTTGGGGCATATAATATATTTTCCCGTAAAAAAAGTGGCATATTGTAAATCATATTGATCATGAATTTATTACCATTACTACTAGATCCATCGTATTCTTGTGTTTTTTTAGCAGAAGAATAATCGCCATTTGTTGAGTCGGTCGCAGTCCTTTTCTTGGCAGTGTTTAGATGCAGTATTTCATCAACAGGTATACCCTGATCGACTGGGACTTTTTGTGTCTCAACATTGTTGGCAGGTTCCAACTTGATTTCGGGTTGAATGTCACCAGATTCCCCATCATATTCTAACATCAATTCTGTGTCCAAACATAGACCAGGAATCTTTTCCATACATCCATCATTTGGTTCTTCCTTTATATCCATTAGAAAGATTTGCTAAGACTAGAAAATTAAAATATGTCAGTGATGATTTTATTCACAATATAGCACATTCATTAGAAATTGATTAAATATAATGAATAATAATTCCAATTCCCACAACTATGAACTTTAACAAAGCCGTTTCGGTCGTTTAAAAAATGACAAATGAATGACATATAAACATAAGTGCCGCCATATGAAATCTCTACCAGAGACAATATATAATCTCTACATTCCTATTAATTCACATTGCTTATACACGAACGATAATTTTACTGCCAACTTGACATAACATTTTGGAAAGGTTTAAATAAACTATCTATGTCCTGCCAATAACTACATAGTAAGAAGTTTATTCGGCAGTTGTTTGTTTATCTATTTTTTGTAAATTGGTAAAAAAAATACATAAATGACATATAGTTTTTATGACGACATTTATTTAAATGAGGCTTAGTAATAAAAATAAAAAATAATTGCTATTTATTGTAAAGTGTTTTTATTTTTAAAATTACTAGAATCGACAACTATGATAAAAATACTTGATATTTACACGTAAATAATTGATATTAATGTATTTTGTCAATTAACCAATTAAGCCATCAATTTATTATCATTATGTATATTAAGCGAAATTGTTTATTTATGATTTCAAATTAATGTCAATTTCAATCAATTGTTTTTTATAATTATAAAAGTAGTTAAAGTATATAACTTTATTGAATTTTAGTTTGAAACTATCGGTGTATTTTTATTTATATATTATCAATTTGCAAATATTGCCCAATGCCATAGCACCTTATAGTTTTGTATAAAAAAAAATGGTTTTTAATGTAAAGATAAACGCTATTGACGTTGATGATCAGTATAATTTTATAAAAGCAAATTACATTTGGTTACATTACAAAAAAACACCGCCAGAGTGCTGTTATCATTAAAAACTTACATATCCATTATTTATATACCGGATCAGCAAAAGAATTCTTGACGAATTTTCGCATTTGGCAGATAGTTTGCGCAATGCTTTGGGCTTGCACTTTTCACGAATTAGGCATTTTTTGCTGATTCCGTGAAATAAACAATTTCACCAATTTAGTGTAACACATACAATGCATTGGTACAAGTGGGGGAAATGCAACGACTTAATTGACAAGAATCGATTTATTCAGATTACTTTTAATATTTTGTTAGGCAAAGCACATGGACAATAGTATTATTGTTTGCTTTGTAAAGCTAAACATTGTAAGATTGTTGTAAAAAATACAATAACGCACTTTTAGTGCTATGTATATTATTATTGCACACCAGTTAATTACACCTTTATTAATACAATAATGTCAATAATATGGTATAGTATAATTTAATAACTTTACATACTTCACCAAGAATTAGAAATAAGAAAATTAATTAAAATATTACTGCATTTACCGAAAAAAAATTCTAATGAAGATATATTTTGAAATAATTAATAGTTATTCAACAAATAAAGCAGAGGATATAGGCCAGACCTAGGCAAATGCGGCTCTTCATTAAGTTAAGTACGGCTCCCAATATCTCTTGATAAAGATATTTTTATATACTTTAAATAGTAGTAGTATTTTTAAATGATTAAATCAAAATATAATGTATGTAAAAGTATATGAGTTGTTTGTTAAGTTCTCATTCAGTCAATGTTAATATAGTATTTGATTACAAGGATATTAGTGATGTCATAGTACAATCGTTCGCTTAATTATAAATTTATAGAAATTCAGTAATGTTGGTTTGAATTATATTTATAGAATTTTTATATTGTCATTGAGTTGCAAAAAGCATTCTGGAGCTTTTTCAAGTTTGAGTAAATGCCAAAAAACTGTTGAGCATACATAATTATCATAAATGTATTATTTTTATGCCATTGTATGTAAGCAAATGTAATCTAGCCATTTAATTTGTATGCAGATAATGTTTATCAAAAGTTGGAAAATTACTGGATAGTTATAATATATAACCTTAAATACATATTTAGGCCATATGTGCAGTTGGCAATTGTAATTGGTATTATCGTATTATGACGAGTTGTTTCCGTTGTTCCAAAATTTTGGAAACTTTGAAGTTTTTGGAATGTTATAAATTCTTTGTTGACATGAGGCTAATTTGTCAAACTATTCAAAGAACTTTGAAGAACTGTCTATCAAACGATAGATGTCGCCCAACTGTAACATAAGTGCGAAGAACATCGCCACAGGTCTACGACAAGTTTTGGAAAGGGGCGCTAATACTCTACGCCACTAAAATATTCTACGCCGGTACACATCGATGCGGTAGAGTGAGACAGCCATTAAATTTCGTTTTCACCACGGCTTCTAAACATAATGGAGTGACTAAATATATATCTTACTTATTTAATGTATTATTGGAAGCATGAATCTGAGAGACATTCCATCAACTTATATCACACGTTGTTTAGAAATAAGTGAAAGAAAAATTAACAAAGTATTTACTTATTTTTAGCCAATAACTCAATACCGATCATATCGATATTCTAGTTCCAGATTGAAACAAGTCAGTTTTTAAGTATTGAGTTAGGTATAAAAGTATTTGAGACTACATAGATAAAATCACTTACAAAGAACACCAATTCGTAATCATGCTGCATTAGAATCTAATGCTGCATAATCTAATCACACTGCCAAATTCAGAATTGTTGCATTTTGGAACTTGGGTATCGATATATAAAACAAATTATAATATAATATGTATCCTCGTCATTAGACTTTTCTTTATTTCACTCTTTGGATTCTAAAACATATACCAATCAACTATTGTCTTGAGTTTATTATTATTTAATAATTTCCGCAGTGCTAAATAGGGCATCCCAGACCCTCTTTGTAATCCCGGGATTTCGGGATTGATAATTTCTCTTATCTCAGGATTGAATGGATTTCCTTAAATGAAAAAATGTGAGACATTTTTTTTGCTCACGCGAGGATTTTCAATAATTTTATCTGGTTGCTTATTTACAATAACTTTTTGAGAAGTTTACACTTCTTGTCCTCAATCCCGAAATATCAAGATTAGTACCATCACAATGCCGGGATTTCAGAATCACAAAATTAGATGGAATCCTGGGACTGGAGGCCCTAATTCTGTAGTAAACGCCATTCAACGGTTTCCGTGACGGATCTCACGTATTAAAGTCTCAGTGCAAACAGCTTTTTATTTTTCAATCAACTCATCGAAAGCATTGGTGCTCGTGTTGCCTAAAAATGTCCTCATACCCTTCCAAATTTAAAATAAATGGGCGTAGCGACTGCAATTAACTACCCACTATTCCTGTTCTAACCCTACCCTTTCTTCCCCTTACCTCTTAAAAAAAGATAGGATGAGCAACTAAGTAACAGGAAGTTTTCGTAGAACAACTTATGTTGAGATAACTCCATTAGACCATATGCTCCACAGTATGAGCGGAAAGTTTTATTATAACCCCTGAGCTTGAAACATTTGATGTTTCAATCGAAAACATTGCATGACCCCAATCTTAGCACGTCGCCTGTGTAGTCGAGTGGTCAACGTCGATGGCTTCTGTACGGAGGTCACGGGTTCGAATCCCAGTACGGACAGTTTTATAAATTGATTTTTCAATCGATTTATAAAATGCCTGGATGTATGTGATGTCTTGAATTCCCCCCTCCCACCCATCCCAACCTATAAACGGGGCGTATCGAGATCGACTAGCTTACCACTAGTCCTGTCCTAGCCCTATCCATATATTACTACTCTCTTTGGAAAAAGAGAGGTTGAGCAACTGAGTAACAAGCAGTTCTCGTAGAAATACTTCTGTTGAGATAAACTCCATTAGGAGTCCATATGCTCCACATTGGGAGCGGACAGGGTTAAAAAAATATATATATATGTATATATATAAAACATGTGAGTATAAAATATATTTTGGGTATTTAAAATATACAGATATCCATTGATATTATTATATTCGTTTGAAACTGGTGGCCGTCGAAAAGTTTGAGGAGCGTTCCATAAATGAAACAACATCATTTCACGTGTGTTGAAAACCACAAGTGCGAAGAGTAAAGACGATCACAGCCTCCCGCAATAATTTTAGCAATATAGAAACTGCACAAGGATCTGTTGTACCTCTGCTAGGGAAAACGGAATATGGATTCAGTTCGGTTTACATTGCCTCCGCGTGAAGGTCGGGTGTTGGAAAACACTTCTCTTTCAACCCCTATATCACGGCTGTCGGCGTGCGTTCTAAGTAAGGCGAAATTACCGCAAAATATTTCATCATTCTTAAAAATCGTTAACGGGGATTATTGCTCGAGTTGTTAGCGAGCGTGGACGGAAGAAAATTAGTGATTACTAAGCCGGCTAAGGGGCTGTTTTTGGTAAGTCAAGAATATTGTTTCGTTTATTATATATTTAAGGTTAGGTGTGTGTTTTGTAAAACGTGTGCGATTTAATGTATATTATTTGCAATAGTATAAATAAAATATTTTATTTTTCAGTGACAAATAGTCGTAAACATTTTTGTTTTAAATGTGATTCCAGAATAAATGATGATTATTATTAATGCTCATGTACGATTTCATTCGTCAATCAGTAATGTAATATCTTTTTTGTTATTATTTAACTGAAAATATATATTTATATAGTTGTTGCGTATTTTTAGAAACGATTTTTTTTAATGAAGTACCTAAAATGTATATTAATACTATTCTTCGTGGCATTGCAATCAATCAACTGAAAAATAAAAATAAAACGAATTGGCTGTATTATTTATACGTTTTTAATTTTAATTTATAAACTAATATTAGCATTTCTACTTTATACTTAGGACTTATATAAAAATATCAATTCATTACCGGTTGTGTGTTTTATAGATCGGGAATTACGAAGGGCTTTATAGTGTTCACTTCATATTTACGATACTTTAATTGCACTTTGCAATTTAATAATCATGATATAATAAATTCAGAGTTAAGTATTTTATTTTATAGATCTATCAAGTATTTTATACGCCAATTATAATAATAACACGATTTTAATATAATAATATTACATTAAAAATTTGGTGCAAGCCTGTAAACTTTACCGTTGGTGTACTTGAATCGTGAATATGTATTTGACATGAAACATAGTTTAATAAATGCGAACTTTTAATAAAGTAAATATGACATTACTTTCGAAGAGTCCCTTCACCCTCTCAATTCCTCGGTTTTTCTAATATAAGCGTATTTACAATCTAGTAACACCACTGAACATTACCGAAGCATGATTTTACGGACTATTACGAACCTTAATTTTTAATGCCTACTTTATATATTGCATCCAAAAATATTTAAATCGATACAATTCATGAAGAATAAGTAAATATAGCTCTACTTTTGAATAAATAAGTTTATACCACTTCCTTTCAGATAATACATGTACAATGTAAGTACCTATAATGTATTTTTAATAGTACAATCAACATTCTGAAACATAATGCAAATCGCATTGCGGTTATACATAGATCAACAGATCCCAGAATTATTATTTCATATATAATTAAGGCGCGCATTTCATAAGCATTAAATCTTCTATTTTACATACAATTAAATAATACAATAAACTTGTTAAGATTTATTTTATCTTGACAAAATTATATTTTTAGTTTATAATCTACCCGGCGTCGATATAATTTTAAATTTCCTAGTAAAAATACTATTTTTTCTATTGAGTTGACATCAATAAAATCGCCCACGAAATAAGTTATCACGTCTCTGCGCAATGACACCCTTTAAAGGTCACTTTGAAAATTTTATCAAAGGCTTGTTGGAATTGTAGATATTGTATTTTCTGAACTGGTGAAATTTGGTTTCATATATATGTTAATAAAAACAGTTTATTCTATGTTTATTACTTTACTATGAAGCCAACAGACTGCCAATAATATTGTAAGTACATACATATACAAAAATACGTTAGGCACGATGTGCACCACAGATAATATGAATATATATATATATATATATATATATATACATATATATATATATGGGTATATGTATAAGCTTATTCAAGTCAGCCCAAGCAAGGCGTATTTTTTCAAATCAAAAAATATTTTTTTAAAAATGTCAATCAAATCTGTTGATTATTATTGTATATTTTGAGTACACTTAACACTGTTTGTTTACAAATCAAATTATTATAATCTAATTAATATTTTAAGCTGTCGTCATTTTTAATAAGCTTATTATTAGAATGTTACGTGTTTAACAAAGATATCTGGTAAAAACACTATTCTTTAAAGCGGTTCGTGTAAAATTTATTGGATTTTTAAAACATTTCTTTTGCAATGATTCACAAAGGAAAGCCGTCCATCTATCCATCAATCGATGACTAACAAAATTAAAATAGGTCACTCATTGTAAATTTATTGTTTTTATGCGAAAAGAAATATTGGGCTCTAGACAAGAAAAAACAGCCGATGCGTCACCATTGTCTTAGAATTTTTATAGAAAAACAATGTTGACATTTAGTTAACTAATAATAGAAAAGTTCATTTTTGTAATCAGTTCCTAAAGATCGCAAATTCTCTATGTACAATTTAAATCCACGTCCGCTTTAATGTCGAGTATATGTCCTAGTGGAGGTATCTTAATAGATTTGTTTTACGAGAATTGATTTTCACTCAGTCTCTCAAACTCTCTTTTTTCGAAGAGATTAGGAATAGAAAGAATAGAGCTAAGACAGGTCTAATGGTTAGTTAATCGCTATCGCTACGCCCATTTATTTTAAGATTAGAAGGGTGGAAGGTCATTTTTAAACTTCACAAACATTCATGCTTTTAAACATAAATCGATTGAACAAATACTGGTCGTACTGGGCGTCAAGTCCGCCACTGCACTACAGACCCGACATAAACGATATAAAAATTTCATTTTTGTTATTTCACTTATGACAATGTGACACTTTTTTCTTTGTGTTGTAAAGCATTACCATAAACTTGAATCAATCAAATTTGATATTATAATTCCATCATGCACCATCAGTTGATATCTTAAATCATAATTACAAACTAATGAATTTTAATGTTATACTGAAAATGAGTCCACATATCGAAAATATTTGACGGCAATGAATATTCATACTAATTTTATTCAATTAGTATGAATATTCATTCATAAACTCCAGTACAATTCTACCCGTATGTCATATCTTTATACATGTTTCCGAAGTGAATTTTTGTATGTGTAACTATTTAATAAATATTACATTTACAGATGCTTTGATAACTACATATTATATTATCGAAGATCGGACAGGAATGCTTACAAACTAACATAATAACTGCCTTCAGTTGGCACACTAATATTCGCAGGTATACAACGATGCCTTACCTTGTCTTATGAATATTTTTTTGTTATTGTATAATACCATGCTTTACAGCACCCTGGTTAATAAAAGGACAGTGAACGGAATTCAATGAAGAGGCTAAAATACGTGATAATATAAACAAACTGAAAATGTTCTTTTAAAAATATCTACAATCCCACAGACAAGACAGCCGCCAATTTATTACCCAATAATTGCTATTCAAAATGTTAGTCGTACCCTGTAGTAAATGTAATGCAGTAGTGAGTAGACGATTGGACAAAAAATATTAATTACAATTTCTAAACTGATTATAAAAAGCCTCGCGTAAAATCGAAAAATGTTACTATTCTCAACTAAATGACAAGTGTTAAAATAATTTTATTTAGAAATTGTGGTTTTTGCTGTAAATTGATGACTGGTGACATGATGAGGCTTATAAAGTACATATTTAACGACAAAGAGCTTTGTATTTATTTCGTCTGAATCCTTACAATAAGTCTTGATATTTTAAACGTTGGCCTTATTTGTTGTTGCAGGAATCTTAAGAAAAGTCAACCCTGGTTTATTTTTCATTTCTACCCCTTATCTGATATTACTCACAGGTTCTCAAATCGTTGTGATGATTATTTTAATAGTTGTTTGTTTACATTCTGTTTACTAGAATAACATGTTTGTTAAAAATCGCTGAATAAAATATCCATACATAAAAGAAAACACGTTTATTGACGCATATTATGGAATATTTGTATATTTGTAGATATTCTGTAATGATTACGAAATGTTTAATTATCATAATCAAATTTTTAATTAATATAATTTCGTGTGTTCATGTGTTTTAATTCGGGTTTTGGCGCCTCGTGAAGCACTATTAAAACTAAAATTCATCGTTTATTTTTATCATTGTAAGCTTATTTTCTAGTGATTGTATCAATATTAATAGATATATCCTGGTGACTTTATGCAACAGAAAAAGATACATTTTAATAGTTTTTTCGGTGACGGTTGCTTCGTGTGCAATATAAGTGGAAAATGATATTTTTTCATTCATTCACATGGAAAAATATCATGTTCCCAGTATGTGTGTATATTGAAACAGCTCCTGTATCGTTACCAAATGCAAGAGAGTTGTAAGGCTTTTAAAAAAGCGACCCCATTTTCGACATGCAAAATTAATTCTGGTAGTCTATTGTCCCAGACAGAAGAAACTATAACCTTCAAATTTATTATTTGTAGGATTGCAACACCTGGTCATATACTTTTATTATCTGAGTATGAACCGTACAGTCATTTGTTTCGCGCTGTAAACCAGTTTAGAACCAATGGTCACATTTCAAATAATAACACTATACAAATGGTCAGTATTTTGTATAAATGTTGTATGGGGTGAGGTTACAACCCCATATAAACAGTACGTTACTTATCTATACAAGAATCTCGTTAAGTTGAACTTTAAAAACCTCAGCATTACTTACCTATTTTTTTCCTATGTTAACTAAAATTTATATTATATTTATTATGTAAATATTGTAAAATAATGTAAATGCAATTTGGAAAAAATGTAAATACCTAGTACGATGAGATAACCGAAGCTTATTTTTCATTCATTTGTGTTTAATTATTAAATGCATGATTGCTTAAATATTTTAATTCAATAAGCATAAATTGAATAAAAATGGATTTAAAAACATTCCGTTTTTATCTGTGGTATTTCACCGAGTTTGTAAAAAATATGCTTAGTAACTGGTTTTATATTTAATTCATAATAATCATTATTCAGTCCACAAAAACAAGATTTTAAACATATTAATGAATTTGAAATATATTCAATTGCCTACTTATTAGCGAATATGTTATCTGAGGTATGATATGTTTGAATTATTTATAGATACCAAGTAAAACTAAACGTAAAAAAATATAATTTATAACAGTCGCCAACATTTTCTGACATTCGTGAAACCTATACAGCAGTGGTGTCCAACCTTTATGTTACTGCGCCTCCCTTTGAAGAAAAAATATATTCGCGCCTCCCCATCCTTTATTTCATATATCAATAAAGACACGTTTTAAAGAGTAAATAAATATTTTGGACTGTTCGCGCCTCCCTTTGCAATAATCGCTGCTATACAGCGTTACAAGTTACCAATATCAATTGACGATCCTGTAGTCAAGTGGGCAATCCTTTTGAGCATTCGAATCATTCGTTTCCGGTGACACTTTTATAAATTGACTTTTCAATCAATTTAGAGATAAGATAATAGGCATGGATGTTACCGTTTTTTTTTAAATATATTGATTAGCTAATTACTAGTCGTTTTCTAATCCGACCACTCTACTGTTGCTCTCTATGAAATATCAGGTCGACTGACTTTAGTACAATTAGTCCCCGTAAAATAAATTATATTGAGATTCGTTGATAGAAGTCTATTTTGTTCTATATTAACACTTTATAAGCGGGCGTTTTTTAGTGATTAGCGCAAAAATATATTACATTCTTAAAATCAACACAACTTCTAAGCCAAACAATATTTTCGGCTGAAATTTTCCAAGAAATCATATGTGATATCATTTAAAATATAATCATAATTTCACTACTTTTCTAAGCTAAATATAAAAACCAGTTATTAATTTAGTATATAGCACTCCACTCGTTATCAATATGAAATATTCAAAATATTCTGTATACAAAATAACATTAATCCATACCATACAATTATATAAATAATTATAGTATAAAATCTTGATTCCTACAAATTTACAATCACTGGAAGTGTAAAATATGATGCCCTAAATATTCGAGAAACATGTGCGCCTTTTTAAAAAAAATACTATGTGTGAACGAACATTCAGGGCATAATAAATTATGAGGTATATTGCTTATTGTCAAAAAGGTTCACTTGCCGCGGCAGTTATTTTGAAGAAACCATTAAATTATGAGTCAGTATACCAACAAAACGCGATAAACGTTTTGTTACGTGTCCCGCCTATAATGTGTTAAGAGAGATCATGAGCTAACTACAGCACATTATTTTACTATATTGTTTCAATTTATTTGTGAAAATTTTCCTCGTGAACTATATGGAAGACACTTCGAGATAGTCTGATACCGCTGGTGGTTGGTACTCGTACCATAGATTGTGGTACGGTGAACTCAATAATATATTACCAAGCGTAATATTCTCAGCCTTCCAACTAGAATGTGAATTATTTTCGCAAGATTGATTTTGAAATATTCAGAGCAAAGTATTATTCAGCGAGTCAATACGATTGGGAATGCACATTTTTTACAACTTTTTACGAACGTTGTACGAACATATTTGTAGACCAATCTTAACAAGCAGTGATGTTGGATCACGTTTAATGATGCTTTTTTTATACAAACGTACGTACTAGAATCGTTTGGCTTGAAGCTAAAAAGCCTTTTGCAACAAAGTAAAAATAAAATCACTGGCTTTATTTTTTTACTGGAAATTTGATGGACTAGATCAGAGAAGTTGGTGAACATAAATAATCAATTTGATAAAATTGATTACATTAAATAGTTAAATAAATAATTATACCAATATCTTTCTCTCTATTGTTTATGTCGTATAGCTTGAAAATTGGCAAGAATTCATTTCAGGCGTAGTCTGTTAAGTTTTCGTATCGGCTGATAATGCTCATTCGCTAAACGAAACTGGCCCCATTTTTTTTTTTAAATCGGTTGACTTATACGTGATTTTCAGTATTATAGTGTCCAAAATTATATCAGTAAGCAACAAAGCTAAGTCCAATTTGAGTATGTCTACAAATATGCGTCGTGTCCATAATTTCGTCCAAGTGAGGCACTAATCGAATTTTAACTAAAATAAATAAAATTAGTGAATGATGTAAATGTTATGTTTGAATATTATTTCATGAAATATAACCGCCCCTGTATATACAAGGGGTGCATTGATCCAATGCCAAATTGACCGGCCTCCACTGCCATCGACTTATTGCAAAGTTTAATGCATACTCTGGAGCAAAGGGGCATAAAAAATGATTTCAACCATAGTTAATTATTCATTTTACAGTTTTGTATAGCTTGTTAGACTACCAAAATAACCATTTAACAATGGCGGATTATTCTATAAGCAAATGAGGGACACGCTTGGGGCCTTCGAATTTTAGGGGCCTCAAAAATAGCCTATATAATTTTTGTTCAGATTTTTATATATTTTTTATTATTAGTGTCGGAATTTTCTGACGTTTTTATATTATCTTTTAAACAAGGCCTTTAAATTTTATTGCGGCTGGGGCCTACAGTGTGCTTACCCACTGTGCTTACTTGTGCTGTACTTACACAATGTGCTTACAATGTGCGCCACTGTCAGTTAAACTTTGTACATTATAAAATAATAAGGTTGAAACCACAAAATTTTCTGCTCTGAATATTATGTTTTCCGTTAGCTGTCGTTTTACTTACGACAGCAATAACAATTTGATAATTCTTCGAACCCGAAAAGCACTTTGTTGGCTGTTTGAGAAATTAAGTCGATAACAATAATTGTCCCAAGAAATAAAAAAAAAAGACATTTAAAACGCTTGATGGTTTTATCTCTAAATCGTGTCTGATTCCATGTAACATATTAACGATGAAAACTGTTCTAAAAGTAACCAATTATTAACGACCTCTATAATTTACAAATAATAATTAATGATCCTAAGTCCACATCAAAGCTGTATTTCTGGTGAAAATGATCTTACTAAATTCTCAAAATTGTAGGCTTTTACTTGTACTTACAGTAAGTAACGCTACGCCAACAATTGTTATAGCTTCACATTCTTATTTTCTTAATTATTTTTATTTATTAAGATGTAATAATAAATAACTACAGTTGAACGGTATGGTTTCAATAACTCAAAAATAGTTAATTAAATTAAAGTTATATGTATTCACTGCTTGTAAGAAACTTGTATTTCAATAGATGTACATAGCATTAAGATGCTGCGAAGAATTAAAAATCGGACAGAGTTTCGAAAAAATCTAGAAGAAATCGCAGAAAATAACAAACTCTCTCAACCAACATTCAACACGTTGTCAGAGGCGACAACCATAAATAATTTAGCGTTTCGGAGGAACAATTCATGGAGAAGCTGTAAGGGTACCAGGGGAAGTTTGGGTATTATTGATTTTTTTTGGAAGTGACATTCATTACAAACAAATAAACTACTTGCGGCGTGCTTTTAATTGCTCCTATATTTATATTTGCATTTGAATTCAATTAATTTGGGATTCCCCTACCACAGTAACATTTTTTCAGAAAAGCGTCTTCTTTTCTGACCAAATTACGTCATATTTTCGATTTACTTAAAATCTTTAAATATGTATGTAGTAATTAAAAAACTAGTTTTAGTGGATAGCATTATCTGATTCTTTACAATTTTAAAAATCTGATGATTTTGACAAAATCAGTTAGGATTCGATTGCCTTGACTCATGAATCTGAATTGATAGTATTTATTCTCTTAATCCAAAAATCTCAAAATGAAAGAAAACACAATTACCGTTTTTCAGAACACAAATATGACTCTTTTCCTATTTGGCTAAGGTTGACTATTATCTCACGTTTCGTCAGTAATGTATTTTTTCAAATGTGAAACATTCATTTTATAATTATAAAATATATTTTGCAAGAATTTTAACAGTTTATGTCCCATTTACTGAGGGAAGATTCATATCGTTTATTTTATACGGAATAAATATTCCGCCTGCAAACGTCTTGATGTTAATAAGATGTCACTTCCAGATACAGGCATCAAACATAATGATCACTACTACCGCGAAAACTCACACCCATTTTTATAACAATCGAGTTAAAATAAAATGGATTTAATTGACAATTATAAAGCTATTTCCATTAAAAATGACACTATATCATGAATATAATTCTTGTTCCAGTTATTTATTTTACACGCGACTTATTTTAAAAAATATATAAAATCGAACTTTCTTAGATTTTCAATTTGTTTTCCAGCCCATCTGTGAAATAAATATGATATCCATATATTTGTCTTTTTCTTGGTGCTACATGGATTCCTTGCACTCTCTTTCCATATGTTCACCTAAGAGCTGAACTGGGTGGGATATTAAAAAAATATATTGAGATTCTATGCAATGTTATGCTATATTTAAAGACATTTTCTCTGTAAGATAGATATCTTAGCACAGCACTAACATCTTTGAAGGAAAATGAATCTTTCCAGCAAAAACAAAACACCTATATTTGTTGACGTCCCAGTACAGTTCTTAGGCGGCGATATATAGCATATCCTTACTAGTGATTGATCACTTGCTTTAAAAAAACATATTCCCCATTTTATTTTCAATGTCTCGTTTATCTATCCATTTTCTTTTTTCCATTGTGCAACTTCGAATTCAGATTGGGCTGATTTAATACTAATAATGAATAGTCTAGAATTTCTAGAGATAAATAAAAGCATTAATAATAAAGAAACATTATTAAATAATATCTTGAATAAATCAGGTGGTTCACCACTGTTAAATATATTTTCAAACGGTTTAACCCGTCCTAATTGATGCAACTCATTAGATAATCATTTCTTAATGTAAATGTCATTTTGTATTACCTTTATCGTTTGTTTGTTTTCCCCCCTTGTTTCCCCCCTTGCCACCCATTTTTATTTGATTTTTGTTATAATATATCTGAATAGTAATATATTTTCTAGCGGTTTAACCCGTCCTAATTGATCCAACTCATTAGATAATCATTTCTTTATGTAAATGTCATTTGTATTACCATTATCGTTTGTTTGTTTTTCTATCATCCCCTCCCATTTTATTTTGATCTTTATTATAATATATCAGAATAGTAAAATTAAAATCATTCGTACTTAAGCAAACATTTGCGAAAGTAGTTGTCTGAGGATGCCTCTGAAAGAGGCGAAACACGTGTCACGTTTTGTAACACAATACGTGGAATAATCAGTTATTTTTATTTTATATTAAGTATTTATCATTTTAGGTATTATAGCATATATACATTTTTAAAATATTTTTTGAGCTGCTAACTTAGGTTTAAATACTGTCAATAAACAGTGAAACTGAGATGCCATCATGGCAGGAAACGTAATTTTCTAGGATGGCATGTTACGGGATAGAGAAAAAAAATACTTTTTACCCCAATTCGAAACATTTCTTGTAAATAAATTTTAAAAAAGAGCAATGTCAACACTTTCGTAAAATGAAGAGTATGTGTGCAACTTAAGCATGATTTAAATAAATATTGAACAAAAATTTATTTTGGTTTCCGATGACCAAATGTATTAAATAAAATGTCAAGTAAGCCTGGCGATGATACACGAGTACAGATCAGGAACGGCTTATGAATTATTATAGATTTTTTACAACAATAGTATTTCAATTAGAAAAAAACATAATACATTTTCATTGTAGTTATCTAAAATATATATATAAAGATTAGGGCCGGCTTCTATACCCAGTCATAATATAAATATCTCCGTTTGGAATTATTTTTCATCCGTTGGTATTGCTCGCGATGAGCGAAACCGGATACGATATATAAATAATAAGTAAGTATTAAAAAATGCGTTTTTTTTAAAATTTCATATAATACCTAACCATTAACCTAGGGGCAAATTCGTAAGGCTTTATTAACAATAAACAATATAAAATTGAAAACTATTTTATTTTAGAGATCTGACCGAAATTTATAGAAGTTTTTAGCAATTTTTTATAGTAAAACATTTGTACGTTGAATTCATTATTTTTAAAAAATATATATAAGCAAGTTCGTCTTGGTTTATTTTCTGTACACAATTACACTGAAAATGGAAAAAAAATCCTACACAAATTGACGCTGACTTTTTTAATGATTTTAATTTTATAGTATTGTAGTATATTTGAAAACAACCATTATTTATGACCTCAATGGCTTTTGCCAATCGACAAAACACGTGGCGTGGCGGTAATGAAATAATAAATTTATCACAACTATTGTGTTGAAAACTATGTAATTAATTCACACATATAAATGCAAACAATATTGATTTTGTTCGATAACATTGTGTTTGTGAGTATTATGGTATACAGGCTCTATTAATGACTTCGGCATTATGAACAACGTGTATCCGATTACAATTTATTCATATTGACTAGTTTTGTATAACATTGTAAACTTGCGTTAAGATTTTTTTTGGATATCAAATAAACGAAGCTTTAAGTCCTAGGTCGCGTCAGCATCAAAGTTTTTCGACCCTTCTACGTCGTTGGTGCTTTGATGATTTGCATTCCTTTTCCATCACCGAAGACCGAAGGGGGTGATCGTTTCACATAAACACCGTATACATTGAAAACCAAATCATTTTATATATATTTCCCTTTATACCATACACATGTAACTACTAAGAGTCGTTCTTATTTGTTGTATTAATTTTAAAAGAAAAATCAAATCTATGAAGGGTGGTCGAGCAAAACTGCTCTCGGCGACTCAATTTCTATATCAATACATACCGGAAAATTCTCTTCATATTTTATCATAGTTGCGTTATAATGTTTGCCTACCTCACTGTGAAACTTTTGAGAGATTTCACAAACTAACTCGAGGACGGTATATATTTACGAGCAGCGAGTTGAGTACGTACCACGGGGTGTTACATATCTGTCACATTGATTTATTTTGTACAATCTGGAGAGTCTTCATAATATGCCTATGCTCATCACAATGATATTAAGACTCTACAGATTGAAAAAAAAAAGAGAAATAAGTTATTAATGAAGATTAAGTTATTCTTAAGAGTTTTCTGACAATTTGTACCCACAAAAATCATTTTAACATTTCACATTTTACTTATCGATAAAAATTGTATACACCTTTATCATTTATGATATTTTATTTATACATTAGCAAATTATTTCTCATTACGTTTGAGAACATTCAACATGTAAATTCTCAATTTTTGCTAGTTACAATGTAAAACGCCGTAACATATTATGTACATATTTTTATGTTTTCAATTTTATAGAAGCGGTGTATTTGGTCAATTACTCCGGTCCTGTGTGAATTTACATATATGGTTACGATGACAGAGCATTTTACCAAAATATCACGTTGAAGCAAAAACGTGTCACAAACTGCATATCATATATTGTAAACTGAGACGATAGTCGGATTTCTATTGTTATATTTACGGGTTAATGGAAATTGATCAAGTTACTTACATAATTCTACTAGTAAGTTGCCGGACCACCATGAAATATGCTGAATTGGATTATATGACTATTGAGTGAAATAAATCCCGTGACTCTTTCGAACATATTGAAGCGAATTTCTAATAAAATTGTTCATTATTTATAATATAAAGGCGTCTATTAAATTTTCGTTTAATAAATTCAAATAAGTTATTTGTTTCGATTTTTTTCCTTTGCATGACACTACTAAATAATTTCCAATAAACGTCAAACGTCAATAACACAAAGTAGGAAAATTGTTTTGAAATAGAGAAACGTGTGAATTTTCACTTAATTTAGTGATAACATATGGATTTTTTTATCGTATAGCTACTACCTTATTTCTTATTTAATGTAATTTTAATATTACTTTTATTGTAAAGCCCCTATCAATAAAAGGCAACAAATACGGGTTATTAAAAACATTAATATGTACATTTCGTTACGCTCTAATTGATGCTTCATGCCTATTATTATTATTTTCACGCATTTTGTTTTTTAATAAAAATAAATCAGAATTTTGTAACCAGACATTTATTATTTACTGTTTTTTTACATATTTTAAGTCGTTAAAATTCATCTGTGATTAAATTAAATTAAGTCTGATACATTTTATTTGATAAATTGCTTCAATCTATTTTTATTACATATGAATTTGAAGAAAATATGCATTTTCTCCGCAATGTAAAATGATATATTTTTTAAATTTTACAATAGAAATTTGAAAAAAATACACTGAAGTGCGGTCGTGATTGGAACCACTGTTATAAATATAAAATTGTGAGTGCCTACAATATTATTTTTTTCATTTTTTGACATCGTAAAAAGTAAATGTATCTCTTGTATTTTAAGTTTAACCATTTCGATGGAATACGCTAAAATCTCGTAAAAGAATAGGGTAATTATTGAAAAACACTTTCATTGAAAAGATCGTTTGTCTCGTGTGAGTATATTATTCAATTCAACGGTGCATTTAACTTAACGCTTTCCTGTCTTTTATTATTGAAGCAGGGATTACCGAAGCTGCTGGCACAAGTCTTGCCCACATACGGATCCTCATTAAAAGATTTGAAGCGTTAATCATAAAGATCACGAGGCTTCGAACGAATCCCGTACCGTTATTTTTGACACTACCTCCCCATACCAAACAGCTTGCATAATATTATAAATTAAAATGTATAGCTCGTATGTGTGATCTGAATATTATTACTGATTTGATAAAAATGTCTTACCTACTAAAACAATAAAGTTTTTATTCAAACATACTTAAACATTTTGTTATTGACTTAACTAATGCGTTCAGGCGAACTGAGATTAGTTTAACCATGGTTGTATTGTTGATATTATTTTCTCAATATTGCCAAATATTTTTTATGACTTCTTGTAGAGTCACTTATATTGTTAAGCCTCAAGCTTTAGGCTACACACATTAAACAATATGCAATGAGTTGGCATTTACTTAATACTATTTCATTATAGTTTTTAATGAATCCTACGATCATTAGAAACTATGCTTAGTATTAGATTTTTTGTATTACCGCTCCTTAGTTATAACATAAAGGCTTTTAGTTTTACTAAAACGATTTTTTTTTCTATTCGATGGTTAGTTTTGTTGGTGTTTTACTTTTATATACGACCATCTCACAGAACCAGTTTCTTTTCCAATGCATACATTTCCCTCAATGAGAAAATATTTGTGGAAAATCCCTGGATAGAAATATTAACTTTCTTGAGATGACTAAAAATTGCCATAAATGCAAGTTAGTAATCAGTCTCTCATCGAACATAAGCTCTAATAGGGTCGGGTTTCGCTCTATTGGAAACTGTTTTACTACCTCTTTCAGTTTAATAAAGCGGGAAAAAAGCTTTCATCTGGATTGTCAGTTGTCTTCTGCATTTTACAATATCAAATCGGGCCATTATTTTGAGTAAAAGTCCTTAAATCAATTTGACGCTTTGAATCTCTGATCGAGCATCCTAATAGATAGAAAACCTTTTAAAAAAGTCAGCGTTTCCACTCGGCAACGTGAACGGCAATACTTATTTGATTAAATCAATATTACTGCTGCTATCGATTGTAAGGGGCTTGAATCACCTAAAATAGGTGTACGTATCATAGGAATCATTGTATACCGTTGTCCCTAAACGAAATAATATAGTGTAATATTCTTAAGTGGAAATATAAATAAACTTTATATTCACGCGCGGGAAATACACTTTTGACCTATCTCAATAGTGAAATTTTATCAGAATCCAATTCAATTTAGGTCAATCGATAACAAACCTAGGACACTTTCTTTAATAGGTGATTGATTGACAGCGGGAAGATTATATTTATCGACTACACTATGATATGAAACTAAGTAATTAGAATTACACAAGGCCTTTTGGTTACTACACGAACGTATCCATTATCTATTCCAGGGTTTCCCAGACTATGTTGGCCGGAGTAGGTGTTCCGCGGAGCCAGAGGTGTTCAACGAAAGATTGGAACGGTTTTATATGCTGCAAAAAAATGAAACATCTTCTACTTCATATTAAAAAGCGAGTGATGGTTATCTCTACATATGTTATGACGTCAAGTAGAGGTTTTGAATAAAAATTGGATACGGCAATAAAAATTGTGCCAAATTTCTATCGCCGAGGGTTAAGGATTATCTTTTCACACCCCGTGAGCATTTGCGACAAGTCTTGTCAGTTAGCTGCGCTTACAAATATTGTTCATAAATCTATAAAGAAAGCTTGAAAATACGTATTAAATACTCAGCAAATTGGAGAGACACTCATTGAGCCACTTGAGAAAGACATGGTGTCATATGTTCTTAACAAGTAGACTAATAAAAAAATAGTAAAATGGCATCATGAAATACAATAATCAAATAATACTGTTTCATGACGCATTAAAGATCTTTCTACGAGTTAATTCATAGACTTGGTCATGGATGTGAATATGCATCAAAAAGGAATGAATCTAGAGATGTCGCAGCCTAGCTATACTAGGAACTAGTACGGTCGTCACTCATATTATAAAAAAAATTAAATCATGTTCGCACATCTACACCTAATATAATTTTCTTTAATCGGTTAATCATTCTAAATTTAATCCTCATATAATTTGATTAATCGGTTCCAAAAATCAAAATATCGCATAAAAAAGTATAAAAAACCAAAATGTGTTCCTCAAATTCGTGTGCAACGTGAAGGAATGGTATCGAAAACATCAGTTGAAAATGTTCGTTATGAGCGAAAGCGGTCCGGGTCCTGAAATAAATGTGGAAATAATATTTTTTTTTTATGCCTAGGCTTTATATTAGGTAAAACGGAAAGAAATGACATTTTTTGTTATTGTGACAAAAAATTTATTTAAAAAAAAAATGATACAATATTATTCTGTTATATAATTTTCCTCGTTGTCTTTTATCGTCCTCCATAAAAGAGGCAACTTTTTGATACCCTTTTCGTAAAACTCTGGTGACTTACTGGCAAAATACAAATCCAGGTGATTTTTCACCCGGTCAGCGTTTGTAATTTTTTTGTCACGAAGTGAATGCTTCATCAACTTGAAGAGATAATAATCCGAAGGTGCTATGTCCGGTGAATATGAAGGATGTGGCAGAAGTTCGAAATCAAGTTCTCTTAATTTTTGCTGAGTAATTTTTGCCGCATGAGGTCTCGCATTGTAATGTTGTAAAATCCGCCTATTGTTATTGACCAAAAAAGATCGTTTTTTTAATAACTCTGCTTTTAATCGTTCTAGTTGAGCACAGTATAGCTCTGCCGTAACTGTTTGACCAGATTTCAATAATTCAAAATGTATTATCTTCGACACACCCCACCAAACACACAACAAAACTTTTTTTAACGTCAATGTTGGCCGAGGAGTAGGCACAGGTACTTGATTTGGTGATAGCCATTGTTTTTTCCCCTGGTATTACTGTAAAGGACCCATTTTTTGTCCCCGGTAATTATCTTTCTGAGAAATGGATCCGTTTCGTGCCTGGACAATAGAGAAGCACAGATGGTCACGCTTGTTCCAAGGCCGTTTGAGAGAGTGTGTGTTTTTGAGAGAGCTTGCCTGTGTTTTTTTCCCAATCTTTTCAGATGATCTTGCACAGTTGTTATTGGACAGCCAATGTCGTGTGACAATTCCTTCACTATTTTACGAGGATCAGCTTCCACCAATGATTTTAGGACGTCATCATCGATTTTGAGGGGTCTTCCTGGTTTTGGTTTGTCCTTTAACTCCCTATCGCCACTTTTGAACTTTTGAAACCATCTAAAGCACTTTCAAAGTTTCAAGACGTCACCGTAAATGTCACAAATGGTCTTCGTAGCTTCTTTTGGTTTAAATCCTTTATCGACTAAAAACAGCATAAAACAGAGCACATGTGTTTATTCAATCTCAGGCTTCTCCATTTTTCCACAACGGCAAAAAATATATAAAATAACTTGAAATGGAAAGACTACACACAGAGCTTTAAAATATTACCAACCGCGACGTGTTAGCTCATCGGCAACCGTTGACAATCAGAATATAAAGTGACACGTTAGAAAAAATGTCATTTCTTTCCGTTTTACCTAATATAATGCCTTTCCAAATTCCAAATGACTTAAATTTTGATGAACATGGACAGTAATCTGTTTTTTTGTCTAATTATTCTGTTATCAAGTGTGAGCAAACTAAATTTTTAACAATGTTTTTCCTTTTTTATAATGAAGGTTTATCAAGGGGATGTTTATACAATATCGTCCAAGCTTTCTGATTGCTGTGCTGGCTTCTTACTCTAGTGATCAAATGTCGACAATTTTCTGACCATTGAACCATTACTTAATGCAGGGTTTCCCAAACTATGTTCCGCGGAACGCTGGTGTTCCACGAAACCCGAGTAGGTGTTCCGCGGGAATTTGGAATGGTTTTGTCCTTTTAACACATCAATCAAGCTTCATATTGAAAGGCGAGTGATGGTCAATTCAAACTGATTATTATGACGTCAAGTATCAAGGTGCGCTTACATTTTTATGTGATATGTGATGTCTTCAAAATAATTACTAAATAAATAATAAGTGTTTTAATAATACATTTTTTTTTACTATTATAAATTACCCAACCTAAAAAATAAGATAAGTGTTCCGTTAACAATTCTGGATGTGCGAAGTGTTCCATTGCAGAAAAGGTTTGGGAAACTCTGGCTTAATGAGTGATAAATCTACTAAGATATTGATGCCTTAATTAAACACCAGATATTAATCACACCTGTCACAATTTTCTCAACATTCTCTCACTACTCACAGAACTCTTCTTCTTTCTACTTCTCTCCCTCACACACGCATGCTTTCTCATATGTTGGTTTCAGTTACAGCGTTTTGCGTGGCGTCGTCTGCAGCGTGCACATTAAACGCGTACTGTGCGATTACAAGTGCCTTGAATGGCCAGAAAACGATTAACTTACACGCTGCACACGACGCTCTGCAAACGCTGTCCACTGAGGTCTTAAAATTTCACAACATCAGTGCTGTGCATTACAGACAAATATTTATTATTTAATGGCGTGGTTAATATAATTTTTCAACAAAATATATGTTTTTTAGTCATGTAGAAAAAAAATGTAATTCATAGATATTCAGACTTAAGATTCTATTCTTTACTAAAATTTTTATAATTTAGTGAATGAATTATTATTAAGCACAACTCGTTTCGAATAAAAAAAACAAACACAGATAAAATTCATCACTGGACAGTGATTGGATACATGAAAATACAATTTTTAAAATGTCCTTAAATCATTTTAATATGCTCCCTGAATAAAAAGGCCATCGTACGAGGATCCGATTTGCTTTTCTTCTTAAGACCGTTGAACTTTTCCACAGAGCACATTTTTTGACGGTCTACACAGCATAATACTATGTACTTATAAATAATTGAATTCGTACAGCATATCAACTGTGGTCGCCGAATGCTATGACCATACTTTTAAGAAGTATAAAATTTTGATATTATCAATATCGGACATAAGCACATAAAACAAATGCACACAATGAAATAGACAGATTTTAAAAATACAAATTGTATTATGTTTTGTTTAATTTATATTTATTTTTAATTTTTAATTTTTGCTCATATATTATTTACATCATAATAATTTAGTGCTCAATCAACTGTATGCGTAATGTGCTAAATGTGTTTTTGTCTTTCACAGTTATTATCTTAGCAATCGTTATTTTCGGTACTTCAAAATGCTTTAACAATATTTTTAATATCATCCTTCATTAAATGTATGTATCCTTTAATACGATTAAAAACCATTTATTTCATTAATCTTTTACTCATATAAATATTGTCCTGTTTTTTTTTAATTAATTACATAAACAGGAATGGTTATGTTTTGGTAGAAGTATTGTACGAATAACACAACGGATCTATTTTTAAAAAAATACACACATTCATATTTCATAACGAAAGCATATAGCACATTTTTCCAGCGTTAATCCAAAATATAAATTTGCATAGAATTAAATATAGAATTTTAAACAATAAGCGTTGTTTCACTTTTAAATATTAATAATTTATAGCGTATATTTCACAAATATTACATGAAGTTATATTTAAAAACCATGCATTGTATTAAGAGACAGGATCTCGGGAATTTCCTAAAAAGACGTCAACTAGGTATGTAATTTGCAGGGCCGTAGTCACGATACAGGCAAAATAGGCACTCGCCTAGGGTGCAAACCATTAGGGGGCGCATAAATGGAGTATTCTAATTATTTTTATATACTCTAATAATATTAAAGGTTTATTTTATTTTGACGTTTGTATTTGTTCGTTGTAATTATGTATCGTATTATATTTAATTCAAAAAGGAGAGGTTGAGCGACTGAGTAACAAACAGTTCACGTAGAAAAACTTATGTTGAGATACCTCCGTTAAGACGCCATATGCTTCACATTGGGAGCGTGGATGTATATATTTCTATTGATCCAGAAATATTGTTTTCATTATTTCGAAAATAAAAAAGGGGGGCGCGCCAATAATCGTATCCTAAGGCGCCAAATAACCTCACGCTGGCACTGGTAATGTGACATATAATTGTGGAGAAGCCCCATGAATTCTATATCGGAACATAGGAAGTAAATAAGTTAAAATGTATTAAAACATCATGTGCGTAACTGGTCTTCCAGATAATTCCGTTTTCTAATTATATTAACTCGTTGAATAAACTTTTAACAAATTTAAACATAGTCGAATTGTCTCACAAAATCTTACGTACAAAAATTGAAAATAAAACAACCCTCTGCCGAGGTTTAATGGAATATAATAGTGTTTTATTGAGGAAACTTTGTTTCGTGCAAGTTCGGCGTTTCCTCCCAATTTAGAACGAATGGTCGCCTTATCTTACGCATGCTCGCTGCTATAATAATAAAATAGTACTAGCGAACGTGACCAACCAAATAAGGCGATCGATCTGATATACTTATACAGATATCGAGCAGAAGTTACCAACATTCCGCAAAAAAATCAATATAATTAAAATTTCTTCTGAACGCGCTTGATATAAACAGTTTCCGTTATAATCAGAAATTGTATCATATAAAAAAACTGATAAATAAGTAATAATTATTATTTTAAAATTTATGTTTTACAGTTGAAACAAAGTAATGCTCGATTTAATCTCCGGCTATGTTTGAAATAGGCTAATTATTTCCATGTATGAAAAATCGGCTTTTAATTTTTAAATAAGATGAAATACTCAATTGCAGTCAAAGCTCATTGTAAGTCACATGTACATATGACAATATAAAATTGAAGATGATAACTTTTTTTTATATTTCACTGGTTGTGTAACAAGATGTGAAACTTTTTTGAATATTCTTAATTTCATAATTATGACGAGACAATACCTTTATAGGCTATGAACAGTTCTGCTCGACGACGGAAATAAAACGGAAACACTACTGTTGATGTTTTTTTAACGTATGAGTATGGGTGTCTATAGTATATATATATAATTCAATATGCATATAAATGTTTATGGAGCACATACAAACTGGCTAAACTGTTGATTGCCCACCTCTGCAGCGATCACTACCTTCTGTCGGCAACGATGGAAAAATAATGCATATAAATAATAACATCACTGACTCAAAAAACGTTGACGCCTTATGATAATGATTCTAAATGATTACAATTTTAAAGTCAAGGGTATAATATATACAATATAAAAAACTGTGAAAATTGATATATGTACGTATATATAAACGATCTTAAAATCCTCTTATTATAAAATTTTCCAATTATTCCTATTCATATCTATATTGCTCTAGTAAAGAGTCTGATTTCGGAAGTAGAGAAACTATCTAACTGTATGTGTTACGTAGACAAAACCAAAGCGAATGCAAAGCAACTTTGTGCGGCACGAAAATATCAAACGGTCTCCGCCGCTATAGATTGTCCACGTGACAAAACGCACGCCGCGATCAGTTTGTTTGATATTTTGGTTCGCTTTAAACCGTGTTCAAATCGCGTTTGCAGTGACTTCGCCCAGATGAGACGTAGCGTAAGAGTTTCTTGAACGTAGCAAAAACTTTACGACAAGAATGAAAACGTTGAAAACATCATATTGCAAAAATTTGACGATTATGCCAGTTTTTAAATTATGCCACAAAATAGTTTTGACTGACTTTTCTAGCCGTAAAAAATAAAAGAAAGAGGAAATTTTATTTAAAAGATACATATTGCCATGATGCATTTAATACTTGATTGTAAACAACTGGCAAGGCATCCAAATATATACGATAGACGTTTGCAAAAAAATGTGTGACCTCTTCAATCATGTAACTCCTTAGCGAGTAAAATATACTATAATGTGACTCACAGTCTTAGACTAGCCGTTATAAAATAGGACAACAGTGATATATAATTATATCACCAAGTTGAAAGCTATTGATGACGTTTGATTTTAATTAGGGTAGTAATCACAACAAAAAAACATTTTCTGTAGGTCTTTGAAATTACATATGACTCACATGATGTGGGTATCGTTATAAGGTCAAGGATATGCATAACTGATTTAAAATGTGGGTATTTTTAATGTCGTATTATTTAAAGAATTATATAATTTTAATCGCTAAAAAATTAATGTATTTTTTATGAAAGGTATTTTTATTTGCCTGTGTGGTCGAGTGGTCAACTTCGTTGGCTTCGGCTACGGAGGTCACGGGTTCGAATCGGTTACGGACATTTTTGTAAATTGATTTTTCAATTGATTTATGAATTTCTGTTCTAAGGCATGTTTATATGTGATGTCTTGAATTCCCCCTCCCAGCCATGCTATCCTATGAACGGGGCGTAACGAGAACGATTAGCTAACCACTAGTGCTGTCCTAGCCCTATCCTTCTATTCCCTACTCTCTTTGGAAAAAGAGAGGTTGAGCAACTGAGTAACAAGCAGTTCTTGTAGAAAAACTTCTGTTGAGATAAACTCTATTAGGAGTCCATATGCTTCACATTGGGAGCGGACATGGTAAAAAAAAGTATTTACATACACATACATATAAGCGTAAACAATTTGAACGATCTAAATTTAATATTGATATTTTCAGAAGAAATTTGAAATTAATAACATATTAATTGTATAAATATGTGTCCCAAATCATCTAGTGAAATAACAAAGTGTTTTATTGCTGACAACGAAGTCAAACCAAATGGAAAATATATGACAATCTTTTTAAGATTAAGTTTTTGCGGAATTTCTCTCTATTTCCCAGTGAAATTCCCGTACAACGGAATTTCATATCGGACGTGATAGTACGTTTGAAAATAACAACTAGCTTATGGAGATCGTTTTCGTTTGAATATTGCCATGGATTCAGAGTATCTGTGGAGTACACGTTTCATGAAAGTAGAGGGCTGAAATTTTCATTAAATGTCATTTATCACCATAATAACAAACTACCCCTCTGGATTAAGCCACGCGAAACCAGATGTATCTTATAATGGAAAAAAAATATTAAACCTTATTTATTTCAAATGTTTTTCTCTCCAAACGTTTTAAAATTAACCCATATCAACGATTTCAAATTAACATGAATTATTTTCTAACATATTATTGGTGTACGGTATCTTTGACTAATATACAACGTATTAATTAACGGGACATCGTTGATAGCTTTTATTTTTAAGCTTTTGTACAAGGGCTTCTATAAGCTTCGAATGAATGAGTATATTAGACATCAGAAAACACTTCCGTGACACTTAAGAACAAGATAAGAACGTTATGTATTGAAACGCTTCAATTATTTAAAGATAATTGATGATTTAATTAATAATTCTGTAATAGAAATGTGGTATCACAAAACAATTTTAATTTTATTGAAGGAGAAATAAAAGTCTCGAGTCCCGGGATGTCCCGGGACTTTGACTTTATCACGCCTCGAGTCCCGGGACTTTGAGAACCCCGAGATTTCAGAATCCTTAATTGCAACGCTTGACGGGAACCGGCTAGTATAATATAAAATGTTTTATTTAATAAAAATGAATAATACTTGACATACGTTATACTGTCTGGATCACAGAGCCATAGGAAAATATGTATACCGGTTAGAGGTCTGCACGGGCCCGGGCCTGGCCCACGGGCTCTTACCCGACCCGGCCCGTGGGCCGGGCTCGGGCGGGTAAGCGCAATCGAGAGTCGGGCTCGGGCCGGGCCGGGCTTTGGAATTTGGGATATAATGTTGGGAAAAATATACCAAATTGAGGATTTCAAATTCCTCGGTGAGCTAAAAAAAAAAAAAAAAGGACTTTCGGAGATAATCTGGGGAAAAAGTATACCAAATCGAGGATTTCAAATTTCTCGGTGCTTCGGGTCGGGTTCGGGTAACAAGTGCGGCATTAGACTCGGGCCCGGGCCGGGTCGGGCGTGAGTTTTTCGGGCTCGGACCGGGTAGTTTTGTAAAATTTTGGCCCGTGCAGACCTCTAATACCGGTATAGTTTTTATTCCTTTTGAAATATGACTTCAAAGAAACTATTTTATCAATGTTGGAATCTGTCAATCTTTATCGGATATTCACACAAAAGAGTCTCTTACATAACAGTCATTTAATAAGCGTGTCATAATGTATTGAGATAGTGAAATATCTTTATTTTTTCAATAAAAATATCGTTTGTTTTGGTATTGAAAACCAGTTTAATTACCGGGTTTCTAGTTTCCCGGAATACCGGTATTGCAAACCCTTGTACGGTGTTATGCACGCCAACGTGTAGTTGTGTTTTTGAGAATTAGTAGTGAAATTGAATAAAGCTGGCTGGTTGTTTACACTATGTGTTTGTTGCAGTGATCCAGACAAGCAAATATGGGCGAAGAAAAATCATCCATCAATGGAGACGAGACGGAAGCCTTGGAAAAGGCGGCGAAAAACGGAAGTAGTCCACGTAAGTTATTTTCTTATAATATTTTGTGATTTTATATTCATCAAAAGCAATGTCACTTTTTTATGTTACATTTACCGATAAAAATCATACAATTTATTTACTATTTATTCCAAAATCGTTTTTCACTTATTCATGACCAATGTCAAGTAAAGTGTAACTAATTTTTATACGTAACGTGATAAGTAAGTATTTACGTAAATTTATTTAACGAAACTACTTTCAGTTTTGTATTTCTTTCAGAATAGATGGGCATCGTTTTAAAAATATTCTATTTCTTGTGTGCAGCTAATTGTTGGATTTCAATCATACGTTAATAAGTCTTCACAAAATATATAAATTTTGCAATATGACTGTTTTGCCTACAGATGCGTCAGAGAACGGCTACTAACAATCATTAGAAAGAGTTCAATGCATTATAATGGCTATAATCTCTTAGTGGGTGGTTGCGGGTACAACTTGCAGTATTCGGAAATGATTGGATAGTCTCTGAGATCCTTAACACTTATATAATCTATATTACATCATAAACCCATTGTTTTAATTATTTCCGACTGCAGGGTTCGTGACTTACTTCTCTGCTGCGTATTTGCAAATGTAAAAGATTTAGATCAATAGTATATATATATATATATTAGAGATGTCACACACATTTGATTTTTATTACAGTTTATTATGATAGTGTGTAAAACTATCGCTTAAAATGATTGTTAATATTTATTCTAAAATTTGTTTTAACATGTTCCACTGCAGCTGCTGATAATGGTGAGATTACGCTCAAAGCCAAGATGAGTCTGCTGAATGGAGTGACTGTAATCGTGGGCAGCATCATCGGGAGTGGAATCTTTGTTTCACCAACAGGTGTTCTTCTACATACTGGAAGTGTTAATGCATCACTTTGCGTGTGGACAATCTCAGGAGTATTTTCAATGGTATGTAGAATTTTTTTCGAATGTCACAAATTTAGCGTGTTTCCTTAATCTAAAGGCGTGTAGTATTATATTTTTCACATCAATTGCATTGCAGTTTTTAAATATCAGATTTATTTGTAAAATGTATTCTATTTTTATCGTTGATCAATAATTTGCGAATATAAATCATCGAGTTATTTTTAAAATTTTTGAACGTGTTTCTTAAATTGCTTAACAAAACCCTTGTATGATCTCTACATTTAATTAATCGTTAGAAAATATACACCCTTTAAATATCTGATACCTCTTTAAAAAAATATGAGATTATTTTTTAACTATTTTGTATATTATACAATCTTTAATATTTCAAAAAAACTATAAAAACAAGTGAGATTTTGGAACCGAAACCTTCAGATACCGCTTAATATTTTTAGTATCTGGGTGAATTCTTTGGTTTTCAAATCAAAATCTTTTCAGCACTTTTACCCGTTTTCTAATTTTAAAAAATACCATTTTCTTAATCAGATACATAATATAAACAGTGTGTCCTGTTCTTCATATGTGTATTTTGTATAATACAAATATAATGTGGTCTTAACATAACCGAAATATTAAATTAGTCGAATATTGAAACCATCGACCTAAACGGCTTCTGTTCAAAATTCTCAGGTACATATTAACAACACGCAGAATTTCTTTTGTTTTTATTAAGTCTGAATTTGCCAACTCGAGGTCAGTATAAGGACAAAATGTATGTGGTTTATTTTCACAACCTGTTCGTTGTTGAGGAAGGAATTCGGCTCTTAGAATCAGTGTATTTTTTTTTCACGTTATTTACCTTTCGTCTTTGATAATATTATTTACTGCCTACTAAGTTATCAAATATTGTTGTATAATATACAGTGTATCTCCAATATATCGTTCCTGAACTTGAAGCATTTTTTGTATTATGTATGAATAAATGAAGCATTCAGTTGCAAAAAGCACTATGGAAACTTTTTCAAGTTTTGATTAAATAACAAAAAACTGCTGTGCATTACATTAAATGTATTATATTTTTTGGCACTGTTTGTATATGTGTTAGAAAAATTAATATATATAACCATTTAATCTGTATACAGATAACGTGTATCAAAAGATTGAAATTTGTTTTGAACTCAATTTGCAAATTACTCAAATTTTCAAAATGATTTCCTTAGCAAATAAGACAGAATTTGAAGCTCTCGCCACTTTATTAGATAGGATTTAAGCTTAAAAAACACAGTATTTTTGTATTATTTTCATAAAAAATAGTCTTGAATGGTTTTTGTAACTCGATGATTCAATTAATAAGAAATGCTTTATTTCCTTTTGAAGCGGTGTGCTAAACTTGTGTGTGTGTTTTAAGCGTGTATCATCAACTTCCAATAAAGTTTATATCAACAGAAGTGGTTCTACGGGAACTGCTTGTGACTCAGTTGCTCTACCTTTCTTTTTTCGATAAGAGTAGGGCTAAGAGAATAGGTCTAGGGCAGGATAAGTGGCTAATCGCTCTACCCCCCGTTTTTAGAATTGGATGGGTGGAAGGGAATTTTAGACATCACGAACATCTATGTATACCTTCAAACAAAAATCAATAAATAAAAAACTGAAAAATCAGTTTATGAACCTGTCCGTAATTGAAGACGATGTTGACCGCTCGATCACAGACCCGACAGAAGTTATTTATAAATAATCAATACATTGTGATCAAGTCAAATTAATTTGTTAGTACTCACGTAATATTTAATTAACATAATATTCATTATATTTTTAACGAATGCTATCACGTTACTACAACTGCATTGCATGAATAATAAATATAAGCACATTAGTATTATCATGAAATTGGCAAGTTAAAATTTATTTAGAGTATGACATGACACAAAAATATCTTTTACTATTATACTCATTCGAGTATTTTTATATAGAATATGAAATACATTAAATTTCTTAAATATTTTTCTTGAAATAATCAAAAAGAGGAAACCTTATTATAAAGATTGATTTAAAACTATACATACTAGTATAAAACCATCTTTATTTTCTGTTGTATAACATTCGTTAGTAAATGTTTTCTGTGAGCCTGTTTATTTCTTGTCGTAAGAAGCTTGCAAATAAGCCATTATTAATTAAGTCACAAGGGAACGAACTTAATCTCTTGTCGTGTATTTCAAAAACATTTTATTATAAGTTATCCTTTGGGGAGGTATTTAACAATAGAGACAAACCACTGGACAAATAAAAGCTAATTATTTTTAATTGAGGAAAAACAATGCGACGACAGGAAGTAATATACCAATCAGCCATGAAGATGCTTTGCAAATAAATGTATAACATTATGGCAAGATTTTTTACGTTAATTAAATTTTGTTTTTGAAATTATCATTGAAGGTATTTCAAATCTATCTTTTATTTGAAAAATACTATAATTGCGTGATAGCTAAGCAATATCAACTGTAATAAAAATACATCATAATAATTTGGATGTTCTGGACGAGACGAATTGCAATTCGACATTTTCAATTCGATACATATTATCAAATGTAAAAAAAATATTTTTTTCGATTATTTATTTTCTATGACTGAAGGGATCACAGGACAAATTTTTGGACATTTTGAAGGATGTTATCCATTTTTTGAGAAAACTTTTTGTGAAATTTCAAGACATTTTTATGTGAATAAATTTATATGATTAATACTGTCAAAGCTTGATCAAATTAAATTATTAAACTACATGAAAATTAAGCAATTAATTAACGAAATAAAAATATAAGAGAATTGCTTTATTTCCTTAATTTATCTTGTTATCCAGCATATTTTCATTGATGTTAATATTCATCATTGATTTAAAAAGTATTTTACTTCAAAATATACGATTTACAGCTCCACAGTTATGGAAATATAATGGATGCAGTTGCATAGATTAAAAATAGAATAATTTAAATCTTTGTTTGAAAAGAACATCTCACTTTTAGAGTTTGACGATGCTCGTAATGAGCGAAACCGGTCCTGACATATCAAATAAAGTGGAATGAAATACAAAGAAATATTGTGTTTTTACTAATAGAACATCTTCTTCTTAAATTCATTAGATTCAGATGTTGAAAAACGTTATTTTTTAAAATTTCAAAAGTCAAAAAATACGACAAATCATAACACTGCAAGATTTACAATAGTCATAGTAATAGCCGCCAAAACAAATGACTTCAAATGAGTTTTTAGGGGAAATATTTGTCCTATTCAGTTTTACTTACGATTGAACGAATAACACATTCAAGTTTTCTATAAGCTGAGTAAGAGGCTTTTTAAAAGTAGTTTGATTGCTCACTTTGAGATGTCTGTTAGTAATTCGAGACATCATGTTGTGAATTTTTCAAGACTTATTTGCATTATAATGATATAGGCCCTATCCTGCGTCTCTCCAGGCACGAAGACCGACAATAGCACAGCAAAGCATAGAAAATATTTCCTTAAAATACTTTTATTTTTTGTAGGTAACATCCATATATATAATTTAAAATAAAACTACTTTCATAATTGAATCGGTCATTAATACTTTATGAAACAAAATTTAATAAACGTTCTAATCAATCACTAATGTGTATTTTTTATAGTACAACTTATATTCTCATACTTTCTGTCAGGGCTGTGGAGTCGGAGTCGTGAAAAATGAGCGGCTCGAAATTTGTACTAAAAAAATGTGTATTTAATCCACAATAGTCCATAGTGTTGACATTGCATGCTTGGCTGACGTAAAGATTATCTAATGGAATACATACAAATAAGTTAAATTTTAATTATTGAAAAATTTCTTCGTAGTCGGAGCCGTCTTTTTTTTACACGACCCCACGGCCCTGCTTTCTGTACATCATATAAGGCCATGTTTTATTTCTAGTAAACGGTCTCCAGGGATAAATAATGATTTCATGCTAAAAAAACATTTTTCGTTTTGACTAGTATTTTGTTAAGCATAATTTTGTTTCAGTGTTAACCTTCGCAGGTAGAAAATCATTAGCAACGTTACTCCTTTCTTTTCTACCTGAAAAATAATATTTAATATCAAAGAGCATTGTTTCTCTTCTGAGTATCATGAACCAAACCGGTTGTAGGTTTTTTTTGCAAACATCTCAAAAGGGAGTACAAAACATTTTTTAAAAGTATTGTATGTTAATATGCGTATTCCGGAATCAGACTTTTTTATGCATTGATGAAATTGTATTTATCAATCTTCTGGCTTGACAAGCATTATTTGATATTTTTTTAAATCATGATGTACGAAATAGCACAGTTACTTTTAATTCAGAGATAAACTTTCAATAAATCATTACGAGTATTACTTAAAATACAATATATTTAATTATTCCCAATATATTTTTTTAATTTATCCATGTGCTTCAGATTTCTATCGATATTTTAATATTATTAATTTATTTCATCTCTCCAATTTGTATTATTTTATAACAATATATGCTCCAATTTCATTATCTACATAACGTCCCTATAAAGCGAAAAATGGCTAACTAGTTTTTTTTACAAAAATGAGTTATTAATTGCTAAGCGTTCTTGTAAAAGTTTTCTATTAGTGCGAAAAGTGGCGAAGTGATATTTTGACTATGGAAAAAGATATAACGAACTATAGAATTTGCTCTACTGTTGGTATATTCAGTAAATTATAGATAATGGATAAGGAACTTGTTCAATTTTCTCGAAATTGAAAAATAAGCAATGTAATCGAATTATTTTTTCGCGAATAGTGGATAACGCAATTGTCCAGTTTTCATTAAACATGTTAAATATTGTTCAATAAACCCAATTGAGCTTGGGAAAAACTTCATTTGCTCATAACTAAAAATTCTTTTTTTGTCACTTTTAAAGACGATAAATGAGTCTACTATAGCTTCCATTATTCTACGAGATTTTTAAATAGTATACAGTGGAACCCCGATCTTCCGTTCTCGCATTGTTCGTTTTCCCGCATGGTTCGTTCATTTTTCATAGTCCCGGCCAAACACCCATAAGAACAATGTAAAAAAATCCCGCATTAACCGTTCCCCGATTTACCGTTTTCCTCGATCTATCGTTCAAATATTTTGGTCCCGTCAAAAATATTATCCCGATTGACCGTTTTCGTTGAATATTTCTCATAAATAATCTTACCTCGCATTTCGTTTCGCGTTTTTTTCAGTGGAACCCCGATCTTCCGTTCTCACTATCTTCGTCTTTATGCATGGATCGTTTATTTTTTACTCGACCCACCCAGTAATAGCAATGTTTAGTAATTCCACGTTAATCATTTCTCGATTTACCGATTTCTTCAATCTATCATCTAAATATTATCGTACCGTCCACAGTTACTATCTATCCCGATTGACCATTTTTGTAGAATATTTTTTTCGCTCATAAATAATCTTACATTTCATCTGGTTGCGTAAATTTTTCTAACTCAAAAGTCAAAACTAAAATACCTAAATGAAGAAAACTAGAACTCTAGTTGAGAAACTGGTAAAATAATTAAAGACAAAAAGGAGTTAGTTGACTTAGAAATGTACGCGATTTTGAAGAGTGTTTGTTAAAATTTAAGTACCAAACTGCAAATAGGCTACTTAGTTTGTATTAAATAAGTTAAAAATATATTTATTTGGTGTTATTTACATTTTTTGGTGTTATTTGAAGATTTCCCGCATTATCGGTTTCCCGCATTATTCGTTCATTTATTACGGTCCCTTTAAAAACGTAGAATCGAGGTTCCAATGTATTTTAATATAAGCCAGGCTAAAAAATGGATACGGATGTTACTTCGTGTTGATCTACATATGTTTACAACAAAACTGCTAACAATGTAAATACTATAACATATTATAGCATATAACATTTTTAACACGTGATGATTCATTGAGTGAGTTTTTTTTAATATTACAATCGCTTTGATTTACAAATTACTTTGTCATTGTAACAGAAACATCGATAAATGACGTCACATTGCCTGAATTTTGACCATCCATTCACACTTCATTCACGAAAGCAAAAAATATCGATTGATTTTATAGCAGGAGGAAACCCTTCTTTTGTGGAATATAAAATTATACATCGTACTGCTCTGGCAAAAGTTGGTACGTCCAAAATGAAAAGTTCATTTTTTATGATATTTATCTCTACAATTAGCATTGATATTTTATGTTACATAGATAATTATAACACCAAAATATAGATGTGTTAATGTCGATCTGACACAAATAAAAATTTAAAATTAATTGACAGGGACAATTGCCTACCTTTAATCAGCATTAATAATAACTGACTATGTAAATAAATGTTTTTTTAGTAAACTGGTGTAATCAATGCACTGTTATTTCAGGCTAAGGCAGGTTTGTTACTTACGGACTTCTGCCATATATATGACAATATTATTAGTTATGAGTTATGACCGCATTGAAGGTATTTCTCAGATTTAATTAAAACCTTAACCATGATAAAGTATTTATTTGCATTATTGCTATTTGCAATGTTTGCTTGCTAGTGATTTTTTTATCAATCCATACTAAAAAAAAGTTCGATGAATTCAGCGGTAATTTTGTAGAAGTTCATCTTCAATATAAAATTATATTTGATAACTTTTTCATTCCACTCGCTGTATTACAAAATGTAACACAAGCTTCGCTTCTTTAAGCAGCATCGTCAGACTGAACATTTTCAGAGTTTGCGAATTATTTGATAGAATATGATCACAATTTTGACAAATGTAAAAATATTTAAATACTTCATCTGGTAAAAATTATATTAATTTCCATTGGGATTTACCGTACCTAATGTAAGTAATTAACTAATGATTAGTACCATCGCTGTCCGTATCCTACTCTCTATCTGCGTCCAGCAGAAAAATGACAAAACCTTGACTTTTATGTTGTAATTTATACCTTAAAAAATAGAATCAATGTTTAGTTTATTCGTACACCTTGCTATGTTAGGTCTGACGATGCTTTTCAAATAAATGAAACAAAAGCCAAAAATTTTAACATAACAAAGTTATCTAATCATTTTTTATTAACCCATTCTTAAGCCAAAATAAAATAAATAATTTATCGGATTCATACACCAATGGTTTCTTACCAACCTCGTGCTATCTGTTGATCAGAAGTGATGAACGGAGGTTTTCACGTTTCGAGCCTAATTACAGCATCCGACATCTCTTTTTATATTAAATAATAATTACCCCGTACCACTAATATGTCTTCAACCTACATGCAATGTATAATATTATGTCAGATATATACAAGATGTCCATAAAAGATTCAGTTATTGAACAATCGCTAATCGCATAAATAAAAAAAAACTGTCCAGTTATAAATAGTAAATCTTAGGTAGAGAATATGTCGACAAAATAATAATAAAAATAAATATTTTACTAAATCATTTTTAATTGGATTGATCTCGGATTTAAATACTATAAAACATATATTCTTCCAACAATTCATGGCCTTCAAATGAATTCTCTTACCTTCACAAACTTAGATACTATACAATTTTTGGCTGTCAAATTAATCATAATTTTAAGCATCATTTCAATTAGTGCATACAATTAGAAAGTAGATAAAATATCGCTGTTTTCGTTCGGAATGTTTACTTGTTTTATTATCATTATTTTATTATCATATTATGAGAATCCTTTCGTATTACAGATATTTGATTGAAAGCAGTATAGTTGTCCATGATTGCGACTATATACTTTTTATGGCACAGAAATCAGACAATTAAACAGTACAATACTTTGTTATATTGTACTTCTTATAATACTATTATTATATACAACATTTTTAAATATTTATACATTACATATGAATAGTTCAATAAAAGCTTGTGGTGGTCAAACCAAAAAAAGATTTTTAAATTAACCCGGTTAACCGCCCAAAATAAACCGGATTCCGGTTTTTTTTGAAACGCCCGAAAAACTGGTTAACCGGTTTTGGTTTAAGCCGGTTTGGAAGCCCTAGTTATCAGCATCGTATTCATAACAATATAATACTTTCATGTTATTATTACAGTCATTTTACGATTATATTATATAAATACGAACAAAAAAATTGTGACTATAGAGGTGCTCGAGATCATACTGGTTTATGTCAAGTATTGAGAAAAAATGAGGTATTGTTATAATAGTGGATTATTGATTAAAAATTCATAATTTAATTTTTAACGTAGCTAAAAACCTCGTTTGTTTCCATGGAATTAAGGATCTAAGTTTGATCTTATTGTGAAAACTATCTAAAATTGTATAATAAAAATGTGCTTTTCTTTGTTCAGTAAAAAGTGAATCTGGTCATTTTTTATCACTATCTCCTCAATCATATGTTGGCAAGAACGATTTAATAATACAAAAAAGAATATATTAAATCAGACTAAGTTAAAGTATTTTATGCACGTAGACAACACAATACAAGTTAAATTAAGCGGTCTGAAACATAAGAGGATAAACGAGGGCTCTAAAAACAATAACGGCATTCACCATGTGTACACAAAAAAGAGTTAGATAATGGATATGTTATCGCGTAGAACTGGTAATTCCGTACACAGTAGTAAGATTAATTTAAAACAAATATGCCTCTAATATGTACATTTTTAAATAATTGAAATCGTTTTTGTTACAAAAGTGGCAGTTTTCATTGTTTTGTATAAAAAACGTAAAAATTATTAAGTAGACTAATCAGCGCATTATATATATACATATTGTAACGTTAAAAAGTATTTGTGCAAAACAAAGACGGTAGTTGTGCATACTAGACGAGAAAATAATAGGAGTCAGTAAATAATAAATTATTCATGACAACAATACCTTTTTTTCCTAATCGCCTGGTCACCGATAAAAATCCTACAACCATTTTTTTAAGTATGTAAGTTAGTAAAATGAATGCTTCTGAAATCGATATTTTTAATGAACATTAAATTTGAGTAAATTTCTCAAAAATATATACTACAAGTAACACCACAAACGTTATATAAAAATTAATTTTGTTAGTCGTATTCCTATATAACATTATTTTATCGATTTAAGTTTGTTCGTAGAGCCTGAATGTTTTGAAGCACTCTGTACTATAGATAGAGTCTATAGTAATGCACAGAAAGACTTTAGGTACCCACCAATTAGGGATTGCAATACCGGACGAATATATCCATGCCAGTATTTCATATTCAATACCGGTATTTCATATATCAATACTGGTATTAGAAAAAGAATAAACAAAGCAAACCATACGGATAATTGGAACCGCAATACCGGGCGAGTAAATCAAAATATTTCGATATTTCTAAATTGCATCTAAAATATTTTTATTAAAAAATATATCATAACCATAAACGGATGTTTGTCATAAATTACTTACAGTTTCTTAAAATAATAATACATCGTTGAAGGCTTATGAATCTTGGAATCAGTCAATATTGATGCAACTCTTAGCAGATTTAAAATATTGAAATTTTTCATGAACAATAACATTAAAATATATGATGGTTTATATACATTCAAAATTCAGTTTTGGCTAATTTTCAAAACCGGTATTTACATATTTTCGAAACCCGTATTTCGGTATTGAAAAAAAAATATGAATACCGGGATCCTGGTTTCGGTAATACCGGTATCGCAATCCCTACCACCAGTGGTATTAACGTTGAACTATGAAACCGGATCACTGACCTATAGAACAATGTTCTTAATGATCCTGCATACAAAAGATACATACTTCGAAAAACTTAGTAATAAAATGCAAAAATTATAAAATAGGGAACAGTAAAATAGCAGAAATATTATTATGTATATTATTTTGCAGTTAATGTAGTCAAAGAGTCAATGTTCTTTGGCTTTATCCGCTCGGTTGCGAAGTCACGGGTTTGAGTCCCAGAATGTAACATTTGTAGATTAAACTTCAATTAATACAATCATGTGGTTTTATCCAACAGCATGGTAATGCGGTGAAAAATATCAACGTATTTTGGTTTTAAAATTCTTATTTTATATATAGTTGAAAGCTATTTTGGCTTACGCCTTCTTCTAAGCCAGGGGCTACCAACCCCGTGCCCGCCGACCGATTCCGGTGCGCCCGCCAACTAATTTGGGCAATTCGGTAAATTCGTGGGATTTTGCATTTCAAAATTCTTGAAAGAGCTAAAAAAATGAGTCACGCTGATAATTTGGAAAAATCGGAAAATTCCCGGGTTATTGAAAAAATGTGGTGCTCGCCGCTCTACCAATATTTTAGATAGCGCTCTAGGGTCCATAAAGGTTGGTAAGCCCCAGTCTTAACTATAAATCGACCGAACATGCCAGAACAGAGGGCTTGGCCAAAATAGCTATCAAATATATTATATTTATTTATTTTCACCATGTACGCTCCCAATGTGAAGCATATGTACTCTTAATGAGTTTGTCTCAACAAAGCATATATATGAGAACTGCTTGTGACTCAATTGCTTAACCTTTCATTGTTTTCAAAAAGAGTAGGAATATAATAATAGGGCTAGGACAGGACTAATTGTTATCTTATCGCTCTCGCTACGCCCCATTCTTAGAAAAGGATGGGTAGGAAGAGGTTATTCAAGACATCAGAAACATTCATACCTTCGAACAGAAATCAAAAAATGGATTGAAAAATCAATTCAAAACTGCCCGTGCTGGTATTTGAACCCGTGACCTCTGCCCAACGACGTTGACCACTCGACCACACAGGTGGCATATTATAAAACATAAATAATAACTGTAAAACTAAAATACATTAATATTTTTTACCTTATTATAATGGAATTCTACCAATCCACGCAATAAAGGCATGGATGTTTGTGATGTTTTCATCACACTTGAACTGATTCTTAAAATACTCCGTAAGAGGATCGATTGATTTATTGTTAGTCTTTGCATAACACCATCCGTCTTAATATAAATTCTCTGCAGAGATAGGTTAAGCCAGGCTTGGGGAACCTGCGGCCTTTTGGCTACTCTGGTGCAGCCTTCTGGCCTATTTTGTAATTCTGTAAATTTATGTAAATTCGCAAATTCCTGACATATTCTGACCGTAAATTCCTGTTTCTGGACAAAGATTCCCTAGTCAATGTTTACTGCCGCCTTACATCGAATCAGAAAAATGAATGCGGCCTTTAGAGAAGAAAAGGTTCCCCACCCCTGGGTTAAGCGATTGACCTTTATCTAGATCTCGTTAAAAAATTGATTCATAAGTTCAAATCCTCTACATTACGAGCGGCCATAGAAAAAAAAAATGATAATTTTATCAGATGAGATTGTATTTTTTGTCTTCACAGATTGGCGCATATTGCTACGCGGAACTCGGAACCATGATCACCAAGAGTGGTGCTGACTATGCCTACATCATGGAAACCTTTGGACCCTTCATGGCGTTCGTCAGGCTCTGGATCGAGTGCATGATAGTTAGGCCATGCTCACAAGTATGTCAAAACACCAATTATATTTTTTTATTTTAAAACGCCCGGACACAATAATTTGAAGTGAAGTGTCGTTTCCACCCACTGACTTTTTCATCGTCATCACGCAGTGAAGTCGACATGGATTCTTCCGCTCACGAAATTCTCCGTGTATCTGTTTATAATTAACGTTACTAAATAAAAAAGCACGATATTATAATTAAATAATGTATTTATAATCAGCCAAATAAGCTGGATATTTTTAATTCTTCAATTTAACACACCTGCGTTGTTTACAGTTAATCCCTCAGTAATCGTTCAGCTTATAAAGTATATTGAAAAAAAAACAAAAATATAATAATACTGGTGTATTTTTTTAAAATTGTTTCGAATTCACTGCAAAAAATATTATAAGTCATTGATTAAGAACGCCTCTGCCGCTATATCCGCTCTATATAACAAACGTTTCGTCTAATGGTTTTACGAGTACGATGACTACATACATAATCAACTTAGACGTTTTTTAATTGACAGCGAACAACATTTAATCAATAACGCGAATATTTAAGTGAATTTTAATTGTCATTTTTTTAAATTTTAAATGTCATTGACACCGTATAGATTTTACTCTAAAGCTGTGTATAAACCATGGCTGTGAAGTCGTGAAAAAAAATCCAGCATTTTAAAAGTTGCATCATTTCCCACGAAATTAATAACTTTTTGTGTTTAATTTAATTTTAAACAAGAAGCGGGAGTAATTCGTTTTTTACGACTCCGACTCTATAATAAAATGTACGACTCTGCAGGCCACAGCCCTGATTGTAATCTAACCTTCTCCGAGTCGAAAATCACTTTTGATTATAAGACAAATTAGATAAGCACTTAAATTTCATGTTTATATAAGTGACATATGATCTTATCTAATACGTGGCAAAAATTTCATAGGCTCGCAAAGAATCGTTTGAGAACAATTAACTTCAATTTCAATCGTTTAAATTATGTACACTCCCACAGATTTTGTAACTTGAACTGTCTGAACTTCATCCGTGCACTTGAACGCCTGAAGATACCGAAAGGCGAAACCCGGGTCGTTAGTGAAAAAAACTGTGGGAGGGTACATAATTTGAACGATTCAAATTTAATATTGAAATTCCACCAAGCACCTTCAGTCGAAATCTTAAATTAAATTAACTTCAAATTTAACTACGAGGTTAAGACATTCTTGTAGAAAGCGCGATTCTGTTTTTTTACTGTATCAGAGGAAAATCACTAAATTCATACGGTCAAATTTAATGAATTGATCAAAAGCGGTGCAATCAATAAAATATCAAAAATATTATTATAGAGATTATCTCTTGCCTGAAAAACAAATCGATATTCAAATGGTGTGATTCAGTGTTAACATTGCGACGTTACATTATTGTAACGAAGTCCTACCAACTCGAAGAATATAATCCTTTGAATTTAATAAAATGTACTACAGTGAAACCCCGATTCTACGTTTTCCAAGGGACCGGGAAAAATAAACGAATAATGCGGGAAACCTTCAATTAATATCAAAAAATGTTCAATTTTCAACCAACTCATATATTATATTTCACTTTTTTATTAAAGAATATATTTTTTTTTTCTTTAATTGCTTAATTAATAAATGCTAAGTTGCCTATTCGTAGTTGGGTACTAACATTTTGACAGACACCCACCCTTCAAACACGCGTACTTTTCTAAGTATTTTTTTTTCTATATGTTTTTTTTCAACGCCTTGAATTGTTTTCAGTTTCTCAGCTAGAGTTCGTTTTTTTTTATTTGGGCATTTTAGTTTTGACTTTTGTGTGACCGGGGTTCCACTAAAAAAACGCAAAACGAAATACGAGGTAAGACTATTTATGAGAAATATTCAACAAAAACGGACAATCGGGATAATATTTGTGACGGGACCAAAATATTTAAACGATAGATCGAGGAAAACGGTAAATCGGGGAACGATTAATGCGGGATTATTTAACATTGTTCTTTTGGGTGTTTGGTCGGGACTATGAAAAATAAACGGTTCTTGAAAACGAACAATGCGAGACTGGTAGATCGGGGTTCCACTGTATTTAACTTACTTAACGTAGTTGTCCAAATTATATTTGATTGCAGAAGTATAGACCAATATTTATGATCACTGTTCTATAAAAATGAAATGTGAACTTGCCATTACCGCAGAACCAATTCATACAAAGCATTTAATTTGTTGATATTGACATTTATTATTTTCTTAGAGCACAGGTGCCCCGAAGGTCAGTAGGTGGATAAGACAATTTCCAACTCACATAACTACGGAGTTTATTTGATGAGATGCTAATCACATTTTTATATTTGAGAATTATAATACTTGATGCTCATTGTATAATGGTCGGTATAGTCAACCGAGATATTACGATTTAATAATATCATCTCAATTATTTTTGTCTCAACGTATAATACATTTAAATAACATTTGCACTACCATAATAATAAAATCTTCCGTATGTATTTATTTGTTTGGTAATAAGTTTATTTATTGCTCTGTAGAAGGATAATAGTGGTCTCTGTTTCTGTGGTTAGTCCATCATATAGAAAACTTACCAAGTACTGACAAAAAATATTTATTTTTTGACCGCTTGTGTTTTTTCACTGACCACTTTTATATAAAACTACCGGTTATTTCGGTATAATAGTTAGTTACTGACCGCTCATACATTTTTTGCTGGATAAATATTTATTCGGGTGGATTGAACCACCGTTAATTTTAAATTAACTTTTTTAAAGAAAACTGTTAACTTAGAAAAAATGATAAATAAATAAATGCATGTCTTAAATTTTCACTCAAAATTTTAAATAAAATCAAGTACAATTGAGGGGGGTTTTATAAAGTGAACTTATTCCTCTACCTGAAAAAGTATGCTATGAATGCCGAACTTTAAAGGAAAAAAAATCAAACAAATATGTTTTGCTTACAAGAACTTCGAAGCATGCAATCTAGTAAAAATTTCATTTTTAAAATCGGTGTTAGTAACATTTTTTAATCCAAATCAAACAAAAAGAAAAATGCATTTACAATTACGTCCTGTCAATTCAGTTTTAAAAAAAACTTATTCGTTTTAAGTACAATTTGCAACATACATAAATATCAACACTGTAAACAGTTTTTTTTTGCATTTAAGAATAAATTATTACAGTGGAATAAGTTCACTTTGAAAATACAGCCTTCAATTATTATAAATAGACAGTTTGTAATAAAATACTTTATGGCATGCTCAGTTTTTTTTTTTTATTAATACATTCTATGACGTGATATATTCTTTAAATAAGAAATTGAAGTTCAGCCGATAGAATTTTTTAGTATTAAGTATTTAGTATTATGCGCATTAACTGTTCAGTTTTTGAATAATACAAATAGCATAATTAATTGGCTGATATACACTAAGAAACTTATTAATATACATACAGAGAAATATTTAATATTTAACGCACATAATTAGATCAATTGGCAAATTCATTTACTGTAAATTTGTTCTCGATTTTATTATAAATTCATGCATCATAAATCTATTAAATATTTATTTGTTTATTAGAAGACCATGTACAAAATTAAAATCCCATCATGGCATGGATTATATATTCGAACCAGTTTACGATATCTGGAAAGTATGCTTTTATTCCACTATCATTGATAATGTAATGCGCATTAATATTGTTTTGAATCAAATGATCTGAGCGAAGAAGCGAAAGGCGGAAAATGTAAATGCATTTGACGGCCAAGATAAAATAATAATTACCTGCATAGTATAATCGTGACATTAGAAAATAAGAACAGTGTTTTTAGAATTAAAAATAAGTTGAATCATATTTAATTTTAATATTTCAAAAACAGTAAAATTGATGCATCGTAAATTTAAGTTTTATATAATAAGCCATTATATGAAAGTCGTTTCACATAAGTTACATTTAGCATTAAATATACGATTAAACGATCATCAAAAAAAATTTGTTTGTAACCTTACAATAAATATGTAAATTAGAGTAAAAAAACATTTATTCGAATGATCACCGCTTATTGTTAATGTATAAATATAATTATTGGAAAATCAACACAAACCTATTAATCTGACATATAATCAGGGCTATGGAGTCGGGCTGTTTAAGCTGGAGTCGAACTTGAAAAAATTTAAAACGTCGACTCTTTTTATAAAAAAAATCGTGTATTCAAATCTGCTGGTGAGTCTAACAAAATAATCAAAGTCGTGTTTTAAGCTAAGGTTGGAGTCGAAGTCGAAGTCGTCTCATTTCTTAACGACTCCACACCCCCCCCCCACCCTCCCTCCGCGGGTTATAACTATTGTATTTAGCAATTGCATCTCTTAAAGCAATAGTCATAGAAGTAAAACGGTGTAAGTTTATTTCATAAAACTACAGTGTACAGCATAGTAAAGTTGCATAAAACTTTTTTTTATATGTAAACAAAACTGTTATTCATTTCAAAGATCACCAAATTCGAAATCTGTCAATAAATTGTCTTGTGTGATTGATAACTAGTATTTTCATATGGGTATTTAAAATATTCAACAACTATACAATTATTCATATATTTTATTATAAAATATGTTATGTTTTTTTACCTAATCATGATCTTATTATTATATTTATAATTACTTCTCAGTCACAGTAATTTCTGTCTTGTGATTATCCAGTTTCTTTGACATCGCATTCGGAATGACTTCAAAGAAATTGCTTCTTATTTGTATCATATTTTATATATTCAATAGAAAAGAAGTTGTACTATACCAAAATATAAGACAGCGTCAAATGAATCCCTTTGGTGAATCTAATGCTAGATTCAATTCGTTTCTTTGATTGTAAATATTAGCGAATTATTTATTTAATATTCGAAAATTCTAGTATTTATACAGTGCATTCTAGTGTCTATATTACGATTGAAATCCTTAGCTGTGTACCTATAAAGCACTTGGAGGACACCAATTGATTCATTATTATATCAATCGAATAGTAAGTCCGACCTTGTGAAGTTAGTGAGTACGCACACAGTTATAGCGTGAAGAGATTGTGAATTGAATATTAAAATCAATCTATTTGACATTGATCTTCTACGATTTGAGATTTCATCAGACAGTCTGATGAAATGATGCCACTACAAGAAATCATTGTCCGTTTAAAATTAGCCGAGTTTCGCACGATCAATCAATGGAGGAAGGAATTGGCACAGGGCATTAGCGTTCGACTTTTTTCCGGTGGCGCAAATTTACTACTGCATAAATCAAGGACGGCTACACTTTTCATCTTTTCATCGTTGTAAGTCCATAATATGATAAGAGTTATGATGTTGCATTGATAAATATTATCTTTATTCTTATTTCAATAAGAGAAACAATTTTCTTACATTTATAATGCTTCAATCTTTGATAGATGTTTACAAATCCTACAAGTAAATCTCAAATTTTTGTAATTCAACTAAGAAGGTTTGCTTTCTTGGCAGCTGAATAATAACCGTATTTTCTGATTACTAAATAATGAATACACTTCCCATTTAAGAGGATGTAGGTATAAAAAAGTGTAAAAAATAATATACTTTATGTTCATGCCCGAAAAAGACAAAAAAAAATCATTCTTACTTAAAGAGTTAATAAAAATACTTAAACTGTGCATCGTGCTTAAAATTTAAAGTGTAAGTATAGTAAATATGCCATTTATGTCACTCTATTATGTATCTTTATAATTAATGGATTTCAAATCATTCAAACCTTTTGTGTTTATGTTTTTTTGCTTGGTGTATTTCCATCGTATTCTGGGGAGGTGAAGCCATGTCTCAATTTCCTTTTCATCTATAGTTAGGTGATATATTATATCGATTTATTATGTATATATTGAAAAATATTTATTGTAGGCTATAGTGGCGCTAACCTTCAGTGTGTACGTCCTGAAACCATTCTTCCCAGAGTGTGCGCCTCCTGATGACGCAGTCAGGTTACTTGCTGTCTGCTGCATATGTAAGTAGTTTGTATAGTATTCATATTTATTTACTGTTAATTACACATAACATAACCAATTCTCAGATAATAAAAGCGCACTTTTTTCTGTTTGAAACATCATAAGAAAATGATAGTTATAGATAAAAGGTTATTTATATCCTGTCTTATAATTAGAGTATTAATTAACTATATTTAGAATTCAATGAAAATATTGGGAAAAATTTTCATAGTTAAGGCAAAAAGTAACTTGAGGTGAAAAATGTAAGAAAATGGAGATCAATTGTGGCTCACTAATAATCCTATACTTTATTATATTTCGATTTTTTTTAAAGTACAGCTTTGTACAATTCATTTTTTTATGAACGACTTTAGTTTGATCAGCTGTCTTACAAAATGATATTTCAACAACGTTAACATTTTCTCATCAAATGTATTATTAATTTAAATTAATTATCAAATTAAATCGTAACTCAAATAAAACAGATGTTTCGTTAAAACTTTGAAGGAATGTTTGCATAATTAGTTTCGTACATTATAAAATGTTTGCTATAAATTTACGAGATCAAAAGTTTTAATGTCAAATAGCAAAGGGGAGTATTAATAAGTAAATCATTGAAATATATTGAAAGTAATTCAAATTCAACAGTGGTGCTTACCTTCGTTAACTGCTGGGACGTGAAGTGGGCTACACGAGTTCAAGATTCCTTCACATACGCCAAACTTCTGGCTCTCTTCATCATCATTGCCGCTGGAATATACCAACTGTGCAATGGTAAGTTAATTCTACTGTATTTATGCTGATAATAAATTATTTGTAAATAATGTTAAACTTCAGTTGTATTTGAAAAAGAAGGCTATATACGTTGATATTTTTTTTATCTGTTAAAGTACTGTCGGGTCTGTAGCGTAGTTGTCAACGTAGTTGTCAATCTCACGGGTTCGAACTCCATTACAAACAGCATTTTTACAATCGACTTTTCGATTTCTGTTCGAAAGTATGAATATCTATGATCTCTAAAAATTCCCTTTCACCTTTCCAATCCTAAAATAACGGGGTATAACGAGAGCGATAAGCTAACCACTAGTTCTGTCCTAACTCTGTTTTTTTTTATCATTATTATTTTCAAAAAAAAGAAAGATTGAGAGATTTTTGGACATTTAAACACAAATTTCGAGAAAAAAACATAACAGCGCGTACCAGATGTACTTAAATTATACAAGACTATAAAAATTTATCGCAAATAGCGGAAAAACATGAATTCCAGCCACATCATAACGGGGTGTCACTGCACTTTTATTTTTACTCTTCCATGTTTAATTATATGTTAATCGAAAAATATTTTATAATTATCTTTCAGCACAATCTTTATCAAACAAACGTAACAAAACAAAAGAAATGGTAAATATTTAATTTAAACACATTTTTTGATACAATTTTTAATTTGTATTGCATGAACTGTAATAGTCGTAGATCGCTAACCAGTTGAGTAAATACTAACTCTTCTATGACGCCGTGGAGAGTCGTAGCACATTGCAATTTCGTAGCAAAATCCAACATAAAACAACGCCGCTTTTGCTGTGAGCAGAATGATTGATTTTATTGACACGCTTTTTAAATATTCATCTACGTGACTATAATTTACGCATTCGTTATAAAATATATTTAGTTATTTCGTCACTGTCGTTGACTGACAGATTAATAATTCTGAGTAAACAGCACATGGACAATTTCAGTTAACATAAAACTTCTTTCTTGCATTGATATTTTATGTTACATAGATAATTATAATACAAAAATGTAGATGCCATTAATGTCTATATGATACAAATAATAGCTTAAATTACTAGACAGGAATAATTATTGTCTGCCTTTATACCAACATTAATAAAAATAGACTTTAAAAATACATGCTCTTTTTGGCAAACTGGTATAATCAATGTACTATCTAAGTTATTCTAGAGAAAGAATTGGTATCAAAGAAAGTCTCTAAATACTGAACAGTTTTGTTAATTACCAACTTCTGCCAGGAAGGTGACGATTTATTCACATTGTTGTTTATACGTATTTGAGGATGTATCAGGGAAAATATATATTTTTTATATGTACTGAAATGTATAATGTTTTGTATTTTAATTTAATTAAAAAAGGGGAGCCTTTGTTGCCTGTTTTTTACGACTCCCGACATCACAGCCGTGTGTTAAACATAATATTATTAAATATCAAAAACATCAAAAATATTTTGGCAAAGTTCAGTAAATGGATGAAGAGATGAAACAAAGTTCTTTAAATATTGGGTATGAACATTTGGTAAAAACTGGCACAAGATATGTGAAAATGGAGGGCAGTGTCAGAGGAGATAAAAACCTAACCTAGATTGTTGAACCACTAATAAGTCATGACAAAAGTTTAATAAAAGTGTATCCCTTTTCAATATATGCATATGTACAAGAGATTATTTAGTATATTGAATTATCTATAACGGTAATATTTTACGCTTGTCCGTTTTGCTAATTTCCTTGTATTGTTAGAGAGGAAAAAATGAGATTTGTAGACTACTCTAATTGTAAATTGCAACACTGTTTTTATTGCCTACTCTTACTGGCTAGACGTCCAAATGGTGTCAGTATCAAACGTCATAAAAAGAAAACAATTTTATGTTTATTACTCACCACAAGTCATAAACAGAGATTTGCGCTTTTTTTAGTTAGATATATTGTTAATTCTAAGGTAAGAGATGTGTAGAAAAAAAAAGACATTTATAATAAATATTACTGCCCAAAACCTTATTTAAAACCAAAGACAATTTTATTTTCATTCAGTATATTCCAATGTCGACTTCTGACATATTAAAAACATATTCTAAATTTTGTAACGTATTTCATCAAGGTATTTCAAAACTGATCTTTTTTTCAAGTCAGAATCCATGATCGAATAGACAACGTCGTTGGCTTCAATTTCGGATCTCACAGGTTTGCCTCCGGGTACGGGTACAGTTTTATTAACTAATTTGTCGATTGATTTATGAATTTTCATTCGAATACGAGAAAGTCCTGAAACCCATCCGATTGTAAAATATGGGCGTTACAAGAGCGATTAGAAAGCCATCAGTCTTATACTAGCCCTGTCCTTCTATCCTGACTCTCATAAAAATAAAAATAGAGCAACTGAGTCACAAACAGTTCTCGTAAAAAACGAATGTTGATATAAACTCCATTATGAGTGCATATGCACTGCATTGTTTATTGTTTTTTCCTTCATAAAAATATTACAATATTACGATTCTGTAAAATCTAGTGACAACAATAGCATGTAATATAAAAATCAAAACATTTATTGATTTAATAATGTTATTAACAAGGTACGCGTTTTAAAGGTCGAGTTTTCTTATGTTAGATTGTGTTGAAAATTTAAGTGTTTTCTGAATAATATAAACTAATGACAATTTTAATAATGTAGTTTTACTCTAGCGGAAATATTCCAGTCATTTATTTTACGAGCAGATTTTGACGTCTGTCATAGAATAACATAAATCTGTAGACATTACTTGCCGACAGTATCTTAGTAAGGTTTTACTTCGTTCTACGTTTCAATTATAATGACAGCTTTCCACCCGGGCCAACCAATACCGTTGCATCACAAAGTTACGCCATCTACTTTATTATCCTATTGACATATTTGACAAATCAGTTGGGGGCATTCAAGGAATACTACACAGCTTGTTAGTCTTGTATTGGTTTAAACACCAGTGTGTTGTGCAGTGGCGGTTCTAGGTACTGGGCTAGGTGGGCTAAGCCCGACCTGCATTTTTCACCCAAAACTTTAGATGGCTGAATAAAAATGAACAGCAATTCGGCCGCTGAACAAAATAAATACATTTATAAGCATATCTAACCTTTCCCAAATGAATATAATATCTTTGTTTTAATTTTCCTCTGTCAATATAAGACAATGTTACGTCTACCTACAATCATATTCTCGATTGTGTTTTGTATTACAATTTTAAACTGAGCCGGCATAAAAAAAACAATAACCCTATAAATACTTCACAGGGAAAAGGCAACGTCACGTCACGTCACTCTGGCAACACCACTCAGGGGCTATTAGATGTTTAGTCCGTAACCACAGACAATATTTCTTTACACTGGGGCGCAATCAAGCACGATTAGATTTTTTTTGTATTTGTATGTACGGAAACGTCATCAATCACAAACGATTGTGTTTCAATCTGTCAAGCTTCTGTTGATCGTTGGGGGCTAAACAGAATCTGCCCATTACGCATACTTATGCATTGAAACACAAAACCAATATCGTTGTATTGTATGAAAGTGACAGGTATTGACTTTCAGTGTGACAGTTCTGTATTGCTTTTAGTAGGTACTTGTTATTTCACTTTGAAAGAGACGAATTTAAAGATTCCGTATTCTATTATTTCTTAGTTACATTATCATTGATTTTATTATATAATAATTCATGCATTGCAGTAGTGTCGTAGTATTTGTTAATTTGCTTGTAGATTAATGTATTCGGTGAAGTGGAAATATGCTTTTCTCTAGCCCACCCAAGATTTTAGGTTAGGAACCGCCACTGGTGTTGTGCAATATCACTCCATAGACGCAGTCGGCTCTCTATCGACTAAGGCACTGGTCGGCATTCGTCAACTAAGCCAAATATCAACTATACAACGATTGAAATTTCTTTTGAGAGCCAAATTTTTTAAACTTTAACTATATAATACATTTTTATTCACTTGGTGAGGGTACTCCTAAACTAGGTGGGGATTTTTTGCCTGGAAGGTCCTCAATCTGATTGAGGTACGTTAGCTGAGATCGCGCTTTCCAACTCTAAGTTTTAATGCCGAAACCCGACTTCTGCGCGTGGGACACGAAGTTTCAATTGCAGTGTATGTGGAAGAGCCAGACTCAAGGGGCAAAAGAGCCACAGTTTGCCGACCACTGGACTAGGGTATAGACATTCAAGAGACTCGGCGAATTTAGTTAACTGAGAAACTCGTCAGGACAAAAGTAAGCAATCCGCTCAACGGCTCTCTACCATAAAAGGAATACTCGGGGTCCGATTCACGAAATATGATATGGCGACACGTTTGCATAAAGGGCAAATTACATGCCACACAAGTAATTTATTGTGTCATACGGTAATCGAGGATACCTCAAATCATAAAAACTCTTAAATTATCTTTTTTTTACTAACTGCACATTGTGATGCAACCAAATCTTAAGGGGAAATAATTGTATTGAAAACTTAAGTTTGTCATGCTTTGGAATACATACACCATGGAAAGGAATTGTTACATTGTTGCGCACTGTGTTAGGTCCAACATTTAGCACCCCTGTAAATCTGGTAATATCTGGAATACTTTCAAATGATTCGTATATGTGACCGACACCCCTATTTTATCGACACTTGAATTGGACTTAAGTAACCCTATGAAAGCATATCCATGCACCGCCTACATTCGTATCATTAATCTTTGTCCGAATCGTAACTGGACTTGCTTTCAAAGATAAATAGTTTTTTGGCTACCTATACCCGACAGTGGATAATTTTTATTTTAGATATTGAAATAGAATACATTAGTACAGATATTACAAACATAAATAAAAATGAGCAGAAATAATTTATTACGGCTAATTTCTAATTACTATATATTCTATAATGAACAAAACAAATCACTGCGACAGATTTGTAACGCCCCATGGTACATGCGCAAATATAATACTTACCATTCACGAGTTTGTTCACGAAATGTCTCAAAAGTTTCTCATCGAGGTAGGCAGACATTATAACCCAGCGATAGTTTACCTCCGTAATTACAAATGCCTATAATTGTTTTAGTCTCTTTTGGACTAGTTTGGAAAAGTCACTAAATTTAAAATTGTCCAGATTTTTAATGTCACACCAAAATATCTGTATTTTTACATTTTCAAAACTGGTATTGAAAAAACAGTCGGAAAACCTGGATCCCATTTTAAATTCCCTTTTATAAATGTACTGCTAGATGGAAATATGACCCACTTAATTCACTAAGTTGGATTTAGGTGTAAAACTATAATAAAATATACTAAGCTTACGAAAGCTTACTAAGCTTAAAATGCAATACATCCTATGAGATAATACACCACTCAAGAGGTTGCTCACCTTTGATTTTGAATTATTATAATTGAACGATATCAACGACATTTTAAATCTCGATACGTGAAAATAAAAGTAAGCCAACAAAATGTATTTTAAAGACGCCAATATCAAGGTGCCGATATTGAAATCATTTTTTTGACCGTTCAAAACCACAGTAAACTGATTTGGTTTTTGAAAAACAGTGCCTTTTGCGGGTGATTTTTTTGATCTAAACCTGTTCCCGAGCCAATTTTAAAGTGGTATGGACTGTGTAACATTTAAGTTCATGAATATGCAGGGACATCCAGTGGGCATAGGCAAGTAGGCAGTTGCCTAGGGGCGCCAAGTCTTAAGGAGCGGAAAATGATCAGCTATTTTTTTTAAATGACTGAATAATTTTGACACACGAATTTGGCTTAGAATAAATATGATGCCTCAATGTCTTTCGTCTTTCATAAAAAAAAAATCCGACAATGAGTAAACAGTATCACTTTTCTTTAACTTTTAGTGTGTTAACAGTCAATACTTGGTGAAAAGGCATTACATGAATAAAAACACAATATTCCTTTGTTCTTCATTCCACTTTATTTAATAGGTCAGGACCGGTTTCGCTCATTGCGAGCATTGTCAACTGATAAGAAATATAATTTAACAATGTTATTTATACAAAAATGAAAAGTTGTCATTGAAAAGAAATTACCAATTACATTATAAGTGATTCTAAAATAACACAAAATTAAAATGTTTAACACATCTAACATATAATTAAAAAGTCATCCAAGATCTTGGATCTTAATCTGAGGAATATTGTGTTTTTATTAATGAGTAAAAAGTAGTTAAATTTAAGGCAAAAATCTTCTTTAAATATGGCATTTACCGATCTCAGCATTATAGGCGACAGATAAGGTAATTTCAAAAATAATATTTAGAAAAATAGTAAAACCGATATTTTAAACTCTGCCTAAGGGCGGCACATAGCATAAGAACGTCATTGTGAACATGTACTTTTATAGTCTTACTATAAGTACGCCTACCAGGAATTGTTGGCAAAATAAAATTCGAGACACTGCACTGAGATAATGCGAATGGAATTGCAGACAGATCTAATTCAAAGGATCTGAATAATTGAATTTACGTCTTATTTCTACTCCTTTTCTTCGCACATATAATTCCTTCCGTTCGTTCTCTTTATTGGTTTAGTGAAAACAATGGTGTACACTGTACAGAGTGCAATAATAATACAAATAAATGTAATAATGCAATATATATTGTTTAAATAACAGATCATCTTGTCACAAATATTGTTAAACATTGCCTTGAAAATATTATATGACATTACAAAGCTGCCATTTGTTCCAAGTCCGCTCCCAATGTGGAGCATATGGCCTCCTAATTTATGTATCAAAACAGAAATTTTCAAGGTGAACTGCTTGTCACCCAGTTGCTCAAGCTCTCTTCATTTTCGAAGAGATTTAGGGATAGAAAGAATAGGGTTAGGACCAATGTTCCCTCTAAGGCAAGAGGTTAGCTGCGCGGAAATTTCAAAGGCTGCTCGGATCGATCAAATATTAATTGAACAACTGTCTTGTAGTGCGCGCCAACCCGGAATGAGTGCGCGGGGGCTTCCCAACTGCTGCGCGGCTGCGCACGCACGCAGCTTAGAGGGAAAGTAGGTTAAGACAGGCTTAGTGGGAAGCTAATCGCTCTCGCTACGCCCCATTTTTTTTAGGATTGGAAGAATTAAAGGGAATTTTTAGACATCACAACAGATCTATTCCTTCAAACAGAAATCTACGTCTTTCGATCAAACTATTTTGACATTTTTATTCGGACTTGAATTCAAAAACGTTTTTGCTAAGATAATCATTTATATCGTATAACTTTTTGAATATTCTTTACGACTGCTTATGGACAATATTTGCCTGTTTGTATACCATAAGTTTAATAAAGCATTCCTTTTGATATACATGATACCCTTTCTAATCTGTCAATTGTATATGATTTGAGAGGAACGTTAAATAATAATTCTAAGCAATATTGCACAATGAACGTACAAAGACTCGGAATAAATTTGATTACCATTGTAAATCATATTATCTGATGAACGTGTATTCTATAGATATAATAATTTATGGCGTACTATTTTTGAGAGGGATGTACCATGAGAAGTACCCATATTTATATTTAAAAAAAGACAATTGAAGACGTCAAGCCAAAAGCATGTTAACTCACAAAAATTACTGTATTTCAATAACTATTGTGAAAATATAGTAAAATTGTGGAATTTATTGTAGTTAAATAATGTTAAAAACAATTCAAAGATTATTATTTTATTTTTTGATCTTAAATATACATTTTACATCTTCACATTTAATTACATGCATGACAAAATAAGTACTGCTTTTTAAATACATTTTTATGTGTGTATTATGTTTCACGATGAATTGAAATATTTTAAGTTATTTATGAAAAGCACACGTTTATGATAAGGATGTATATTATAATGGCGGTATTTTATATGAAGTATTGAAATGCCGATTTGGATTCGGTACTGCGATTTAAAAAAAAAACACTTATTTGCAATACCGGTATTTAATATGCAATACCGAAAACCCGGTATTAATATATTCTTCCGGTATTGCAATCCCTAGCCTAAGCTTTATAATATGATGTTTTTACAGCGAATAGACGAGTGATTATAATTCTATAAAACGTATATGTAAAAACTTCAACATGTTTTATTTTACCCCAGTTCTGATTTTATAGTTTTATTCTTGATTGTTCCGTTTTATCACAGTTCCGTTCTACACATTCTATTTTATTATGTTCTGTGCTTTTATGTAGTGGCGGATTAAGCACATGGGAGGCTCCAGGCGCAATAAAATTTGGAGGCCCTGTTTTCCGCATATCTTAAAGACGTCAGAAAATTCCATGTACAATAATAAAAATAAATCTCAACAAAAAGTATATAGGTATAAAATAAGCTATTTTTGAGGCCCCTAAGATTCGGAGGTCCCAAGCCCCCGCCTCATTCGCTTATAGGATAATCCGCTACTCCTTTTATAGATCCCGGCATTTATAGTAATGCCTCGATCAATAATTTTCTTGTTTACCCATCATCGACCGCTTTGGATTTATAGTATGTTATAGTTATACTGTGCGTTTATCATAACACCAAAGCGATAAGCGCCTTTAAATCTTCTTCTTCTTCTTTGGCCATGTTCGCTCCATGTGGAGCATATGGCCGCCACGCGTCACCTCCATGTTTCCCTGTCTCCCGCCAATTGCTTTGCTTCCTCCCATGACTTGCCAGTATCCCTCAGTTCCGCCGAGTACATCCTACGAATAGTACCCGACGGACGTCCGGGACGCCTTTAAATAATCGACAGAAATGTCTCAGAAATATTTATTCTGACTGTATAAACTTCGCCTGAAATTTCATAGAATTATTGGCGGATTAAGCACATGGGAGGCCCCAGGCTCAGTTAAATTTGGAGGCCCTGTTTTTCGGATAATATAAAAACGTTATAAAATTTCATATAAAATAATTAAAATCTATAAAATAAATCTGAACAAAAAGTGTATGGGTTATATGATATAAGCCATTTTAAGGCCCCTCAGATTCGGAGGCCCCAAGCGCACGCCTAATTTCCTTTTAGGATAATCCGACACTGCATATGACTTATATCACAACTAAGATTCCTCAGTCCTGATATTTTCACAACACTGTTTTGTCCTTTTCCCTATAGAGTGAGAAATAACAAATCAACAATAAAAATTGAATATTTTGGTAAAACGATAATATTTTATTTATTTTTCTTTCAGGACACTACGAGCACTTCACATTTGAAAATACAAAGACAGAAGTGACATCTCTATCACTATCCTTTTATTCAGGATTGTTTGCTTATAATGGATGGTGAGTGATAAAATTTTTCCATTTCAAAACTAATTGGGTTTTGTTTTTTACGAAAACGTCGGTAACATGTTAAAAATAGTGACCAACAAACTCGCTCCGTCACTCGCGGGCTACCAACAACTCGCGGCGGCATTTTCGGTAGCTCGCGTAGTATATTTTATCATATTTATAAATTTGCCTCTCAAATTTTATTATTGAACTCCGAAATGAAATATTTCCCGAACGAATTCTTTCTTGGCATGACGCTTTCTGCGTACAATTTATTTGTCGCTTAAGAGTTTTCTCAACTGTAAAATCAATATGGTCTTTCGTCCCAACAGAAAAATATTCAATTTCCCACTCATGTGAATCAACGTTTTCCACTGTGAAGGTGGTTAAAAGTAAATTTAGAAACAGGTTCACAGGAATGGATCTTGGTAATTACATATGGATGGGAGTGGCAAGGTGCTCACTGAGAATTGAAAAAATGTTTAGGAAAGTGAATACGACTATTTTTACTAAGTATGCATTTTTTTGTATGTCCGATGTCCTAATTTATTTTAAATAATGTAATAATAGTATGTATGATACGATAAGGGACGATGATAAAAAAATATAAAGAAGAAATATGTATAAGTTACAACAAACAAAAAACTTAATAAATGTTTAAACATATCAGCCGGATTGCATTTTTTTTGTATACCGGCAGGAAATTTCGGTGGCAGGTCATTTGTTGGGAAACACCACCTTTAAGTACTTACTGTTTTAAAAGCCTTTGCAAAGCTTTTCTAGAAATAAATTCACTCTTCTCCAAGCACATAGAGCAAGTTTCTACTAGAAATGCAATTTACTGGGAGCTTTTTGCGAGACTTACAGGTCAACTTATAGCTTTATGTTGAAGTTCTCTTGTGAATTACAAGGCAGCAGAGGAGCAAAATAAGTAAATTATGAATGTGCACTTTATTTACAAAAAATAAATTGTTGAAAAGTCAATACATACCGTTGTCTATTGTATGGAAATATGATACTTTATTTAGCAGAATGCGTTTCGTAAAAAAATAAATATGTGACACTCAAAATTGTTGCTTAACATTTTTTTTCTCTTGCATTTCCTTAATTATAACACGAATGTATTTTTTACTATGTTGTTATCTCTTATCAATATTTTATTAAATGACGCTGTGTTACGTATGTTTTATTTTTGGAATATAGGTATTATAGTGCTTCTTATAATTGAGCAAATACAGTATTAAATACTAAAACCCACCATAAAAAATGAGTGAGTTGAAAAAAAATGTTTTTGTTAAATCAATGTTAAACATTAGATTGAGACATTCGTGTAATACACAAAAATCGTAGTCGGCCAAAGAATGAATAAATTCAGCCAATGATTTAAATTTTCATATTTTTCATTTCACGCTATGAATTATATTTTCGCATCTGTAAAAGGTATTTGTCCGAGAATGCTTCATTCAATAAAAATGGAAGTACATATAATATTTAATACGATATAATTTATAAAAGCAAAAAACCTTCAAACGCGATATTAACTTTGACTTTTTTCACCGCTTGTGGGTTCAAAATATTTATTTAATATACTTCAAATAACATTCAGAACGTAAATCCTTTTTTATCAACCGGTATAATTTCGATCGTTTTATAGGAACTATTTGAACTTCATTATCGAAGAACTGAAAGACCCCATCAAGAACCTTCCAAGGGCTATCGGCATCTCTTGCGCCCTTGTAACGGTTGTCTATGTGCTCGCCAATGTTGCTTTCTACACCACCCTGTCGCCTGACGAAGTTCTTGGGTCCGAAGCAGTTGCAGTCACATTTGCTGATCGACTTTTTGGATACATGGCGTGGACGATTCCTGTCTTCGTAGCTATGTCCACTTTTGGAGCTGTCAATGGAATTCTTCTAACATCTTCAAGGTAACACTGCGTACGGTCAACCTTATCAATGGCTGTATCAAAACTGCTATGAATTATTACTGATTTTTTCTGGATAGTCGAAATGTAAAGTCATAGTTGGTTTACTGTATCATTGAGGAGATATCGTCTTCGGTGTGATGCAGAAAGGAAAACAAGTTTATCGAATAAAAAAAAAAAAAAGTTGGTATTTTAAAATTAATATTTTTTTAAGTATCTGATACCAGTGGCTTAATAAAAGCTGCCTCAATGGTCTTCAACACGAAAATTTTAGTTTAAGTTTAAGATTTGTAACAAAGCTATTTTTTCAAATTGTAGGCGAAATTTCTTTTTTACCATTGCCAATATAAAATCATTCAGCGGGAGGATTATAGTTATGCCACTGTCTTGCATACAACTAACAGGGAATGCATGATAGGACACATCCCCGCAAAATTACGACATATATATTTATTTTGTCAATGATCGTTTCAACATTAATTATTATCATATTCATATTTTGGTATTCTAAAATAAAATACAATTTCTCTGACGCTATCTGTAACGCCATAATTTTCCTCTTAGATAAAAAGATGATTAATTTACTTTTATATATGCAGATAATAATATTATTATGTAAATATTATTATGCTGCTGCTGTCTGTCAACAGATTTTTTTCATATAAAACGTTTATTTATATAAACTAATTTTGTACGAAATCGTTTTATAAAATCTAAATCCTGATTCATTTACGACATACGAGTTTACTTTAGGGCCTTTTTTATCGTTCTACATTTATCCATATTACAAACGTAGATCCCAATAAACTTTTATTTAGATGCCTTCTTGCTTTCCAATAACACTGAGATTGTGAATATAGCAACCAATTTTATCTAAGTCCCGTAATGTTATTAAAGAATGAATACGGGATTTTTCCTCTAAATAAACCATGAAATAATATCGCTTTCTTTATCAGTGGATACAAATAATATAGCAGATACGACAATGTATGTACATATGTTTCCATACTTAGTTGAAAAATATGAATAAAAATAGGTTAGTTTACCATAGTAACATTATCGAGATTGAGAAAATACCAGTGCTTTTTTCCTACGTAACACGGTGGAACGGCGTTCCGGCTCCTTTTTTCTTGACATTTTTAATGTTTCTAATCAATTTTCGCAAAATTTTATTTTTATTTTGCTTTGAAAACTTTTTTTTCTCTCTTGGAAAACATTAGTCTCTATCTTAGGTTCTTTTCGAATGTAATACACCAAGTATCGTAAAACTAATAAATTAATGTCGTAATACAAAAGAATACCGGGTCCATAAACTTGAACCAGGAGTCAAATGTTTGATTTAGTGCACTTTTTGTGTCATGCGGATTCCATCCGCAAGTCTTGTCGTGTTTGTTCTTCAATCTCGTCAGAGCATCTTTTACACTTTTCGATCACATATATCGCAGAGAAAGACAAGGCTTCCGTGATAGTTCTCACAGATTCAAACTCCAGTACAGATAGCATTTTCTTCAATCGATTTCTGTTCAAAGGCATGGTTGTTTGTGATATCTCAAAATTTTCTTCAAACCAATCCTATAATTAACGAGCAAGGCGGGAGCGACTAGTCCAGTCCTAGTCCTATTCTTACTTTATTCAAAAAAAGGAGAGGCTGAGCAACTGAATAATAAGCAGTTCTAGTAAAAAAAATCTGTCGAGATACTTTCATTACGAAACCATATGCTCCACATTGGGAACAAACGGATTAGAAAAAAAAATGAAATTAGCTTGACAAGAAGTTTTTTTAAAAAAAGCACTGGAACTTAAGTATTTTTTTTATTTTTCTTTTAACATTGTGATCAAATTTTTGGTTAATGTTGTATTTTAATGAATAATAAAACACTTATTTTGATATTTATAATTTCAACGGTTATCAATCGATTAAGTACACAAATACAAAACGACGGATGAGTGGTTGATAATTACCATTAAATATATCAAAGTACCCTATTGGTTCCGTGGTGCAGTGGTCAATGTCGTTGGTCTCTGTGTCGGATTTCACAGGCTTGAGTCCCAGTGTAAACAGCATTTCTTTAATAGATTTGTTTGTGTGTCTAAAAATTCTATCCCACATTTTCAATTCTCAAATAGCGATATACCGAGAGCGATTATTTAACTACTAGACCTGTCCTAGTCTTATCCTTCTCTCTTTACTATTTTCAAAAGAGGGAGGTTGAGCAACTGAGTAACAATCCAGAAGCCCAGAAGCTAGCTCTAGTAGAATATATAAATATGTAGCATATAACCTATTAGCTCATTTTTTGTCCTTCCTCAAGCTCATCCACCTTCCACCTCTCACTCTGAAGGGAGAGGCTTAGCAACTAACTAACCAATAGATATAATTGATAAATTTCTGTTTAAATAATTATTTATTAATTTAGAAAAAACACAATATTCCTATGTACTTCATTCCACTTTATTTAATATGTCAGGACCGGTTTCGCTCATTACGAGCAACGTCAACTGAAATCGCTCGTAATGAGCGAAACCGGTCCTGACATATTAAATAAAGTGGAATGAAGTACAGAGGAATATTGTGTTTTTACTAATATAATGCCTTTCCACCAAATATTGACAGTGAACACCCTAAAAGTGATTATTTATTAATTCATATGCTTAATATTGGGAACGGAAATGGTTATAAACAAAAATCATTTGACGATTTAAATATGCAATACTTTTAGTAGACAGTAAATGAAGCAAGATTTTATTGTTATTTCAGGTTGTTCTATGCTGGAGCTTGTGAAGGTCAGATGCCAGAAATCCTGACCATGATCCAAATGCAGCGATTGACTCCTACTCCTGCGGTGTTGATAATGGCCCTTCTCTCCATGCTTTACCTCACAGTTTCTGATATATTTGCTCTCATCAACTATGTTGGATTTGCGACATGGGTACATTGTCTTTTTTTTCATTTCACTGACAATTTATTGTGAAAAAGATATTATGTAAGTAAGACTACTCAATCATGCGCCAGGTCTGAAGCAAACATGTCTTTACTGAAGGTATTTATAGTCTTTGTGTACTGAGACTGCTAATATCAGTGTGGCATTTATTACTTTAGCCCGATGTGCGGTCGAGCATCAACATCGTTAACTTAGAACACTGAGGTCACGGGCTTAAATCCTAGTGCGGACAGTTTTTGTAGATTGATTTTTCAATAGATTTATGGATTTCTGTACGAAGGCATGGATTTATGTGAGGTATTGAATTCGCTCCCACTCATCCTATCCTTAATCGGGGATAGAAAGAGCAATTAGCTAACCACTAGTCCTGTCCTAATTATATCCTTCTATCCCTACTCTCTTAAAAAAAGAGAGGTTGATCAACTGAGTAATAAACAGTTCTCGTAGGAAAAAATCTGTTGAGGTACCTCCATTAGGAGGTTATATACTTTACATTCAGAGCGAACATGGATTAAAAAAAAGATTATCACTAAAGCCTTATGAATATATTGAAACCAGTAAAGAATATGATATCTGAGAAAATTGCGTAACTTTATATTTTTGTCCCCAATGTAGGAGTATTTCATGAAGATATGTAGATGTCAAAATTTGTATTATGTTCTCAGATTTAGCTCATTTAAAAAGGTAGGTTACTTTAAGATGTAAAAAAATTTCAAAATTTATTAAAGTTTATTTGTCAGAATTAAGCAGAATAATCATATATATCAATAATCACAATTGAGGCATAAACAGCAATAACACCACTTGTTACATGTTGTTGTCAATCATCGTCGACTCCTTTCTATTTGAATCATTTCTTGTACGAATTTTGCGTGCTCAACACGCCAGAGACTAGTTACCTCGTCAATAACTAATTAAATTAATTGCAAATTATAGCCGGCGTGCTAGGTATAAACTTACTTTTTTCTACAGCAGCCAAAAGGCTAAAATACTCTGTACGTCAGAATTTCCATATTTATCTCGACCCATTAATAAATTCAATTGTACCTATGACTGATTCGACTTTATAAATAATTTCAGTTGAGTATCGGTGTAGCTGTTGTCTGTCTACCGTGGCTGCGTTGGACTCAACCAAACTTACCCAGACCGATCAGAGTGAACCTCGCTTTCCCAGTCGTCTACATCCTTGCAAGCATATTTGTAACTGTCGTACCTATGATCGCTAGTCCAGTCGAGACTGGATATGGATGTCTGATGATTCTCTCTTCTGTTCCTGTTTATTTCCTTTTCATTGCTTGGAGAAGCAAACCAAAGTGGTTCCAACAAGGTGTTGGTAAGAAAGACTTAATTTTATCCTTGTTAAAATACGACATTTTCTTTTTGTGAATTGATTGCAAAATTGTCAATTTAAATTTCAATAACTCTTTTTAAACTCCAAAACGATTTATTGACATGATAAAATAACCAGTATAACTTAAGTTTGAAAAAAAAATGTGATGTATGGGTAAATAAATACTATACTATGTAGTTATTATTTTTTTCTAGAATTTTTTGATTATATTAGCTTATTTTATTTTCATATAATTATGTAGTGACCTTAGTTTTATTTTTTGAATTGATATGCATACCTCTTTTTGATTCGCAATACATAAAATCTATCATTTGTTTTATTATTTTTTTATAAATAATTGGTGACTTACACTTAAGTTCATTCAATGCTTTTTTTCTTGAAGACTTTCCTAAAAAATATATATTCAATGCTGTGCCCATGTTTTACTCGAAACCTATTAAATTATAAACTCGTTTTCATAAAAAATTGTGTACACGCTGCACTTTGTTCAAATAACCTTGAAACAATAATTATTCATTAAACCTCTCCTAGAAACCAAAGTGCTTTCTTCAAATACAATTATCAAACGTAAAGTTAAACAGGTTGTCGGTCTCACAAGCACCTTACATGAAACATTCCAAAACCTGTAAGAACTGTATATTACATTGCTGTAATAAATATGACGGATTATAATCATAATTCAATAGTAAATTGAGGTAATGCAAGATGTAAACACATTTAAAAATGAAAGAAAGGAGGCATTGTATTTTTCTTATTAAAAATTATTTTTAAAAATGATTTCCTTCAACAGGGGGAGCCACACATGTTCTTCAAAAACTAATGATGGTTGTCCGACCAAAAATTAAGGTTTTTTTCTACAATTTTTATTTTTCTTTCTCTTCTTACACCTATCACCTATTTTACACAATTGCATGATATTTTAATTTAGAATTACCTTTTATTAGCACTGCATGCAGACAATATTTTAAATTTTATTTAAAAAAAAAGATAAAACTCTATATTTGTTGGAATTAGCCATGTTTTAGACAAGGACTGCCCTGGATTTGTTTTAATACAATTAGTGCCTAATAACAGTGAATTAAAAAAAAACGTAAGTGATTAGTTGACAATGCAATCATATATATGAAACATATTTATAATTCACAATAATGTATATGTAACTTTCTAACATTATTAATAATATGATTGTTTTCTTGCTTGGTTAGGTATCATTTCTTTATAAAACAACTATCGATAAGGTTTCACAAGTTGGTTTGAATTACATTATAAATGTTATATAAATAAACTCACATAAATTTGGTGCTTATTGTCACATTTCATTAGAAAAAATCTTTCATTTATTTATTAAGTAACATAATTTAAGTCTCATAAATCACACATTAAATTAAAAATGTATGAAACCAAATACCATCCATTTATAGATGCTTTATTGCCTACTACCACCAAATCTCACCTTCACATATCATCAGATACCCACTTTCCTTAGGACATGACATCATGTATAGTTGATCTCTTAGGAACCACAACTGCTGAATCATCATTTCACCAAGAAATATAATGTTAAAATGGCATAATAATTAACACTTATAGTAAAAAATCATACGATTGAAACAGATACAATAAACATTAATCATTAAATCTGACTATTGAGGGCTATTAGCTATGTTCTGAATAAAGAGCAGTTTTTGTTACTCTTATACAACTATACAAAAAAAATGTTAAAACAATCGTGTAGGCCAGGGTTTCTCAACCGGGAGCCCTGTGGCCCCCGGTCACATGCTGATTATTTCTGCAAATCCGTAAATTCATGGGATTTTGAATTTGAATCCTAGGAAGAGCTAAAAAAAAGAAGTTACCATGTTGGTTATTTCGTCAAATTCGCAAATTACTGGGAACACTGGTGTAGGCAATGAACCATAAAATAATTCATAGCAATTGCTGAAATATGTACTTACCTACATACCTTAGATTGCAATAGTTAAGAGGTACAAGATTTTTGAGAAATATGTACCATTCTTCTCGCTCCAATTCCATGTTCCAAAAGTTATACCCTCACGTTGTTGAAAAACAGGAACGGGTTCGGACGTGTTTTCGGATCGGCTCTTTGAGCTCCCAAAACAGGCTTACCGCCATAGAATCGGTCGGTATGCGCGAACGGAAAACGCTCTGCCGGCACGAAAATGATAGGAAAAGGGATGATTTTTTGATATGATATGAAAGTCTAGGCATGCGTCGAGGCACGTGTGGTATTTTAAAGTCGATCGAACTCGATCGGAGTACGATTCGGGTCCAACTTTATATACATATTATATGTCATAAAATTAACAGTCAATTGAATAGTTAATCGTTCAATTCACAAAAATGTTGCTGAGAACATCATAGAACATCTGGAAGCACTATTTATCAAAAATCGTTAATTTTAAGCATTTTTAAACTGTGGACAAAAACAGCTAGGTCTCTTTTATTATACACCCAAAATAAAAGTATTTTACGATAAATTTCAAAAGGCAACAAAGTCTCATGCTTCATAAATAAACTCAATCTTTAGAAATTGCAGTTAGGTACTGATTTGATCTGAGAATATTGTTTTTCGACTTTCTCCGAGCTCCCTCTAGCCACTCCTGTTTGAGATGAAATAAAATGTGAATTAGGATGGTTTGGGATAAATAACAGTTTTAAAATAAGCGTTAAAAAGTTTTAAAAGCTTAAATTTTATCATTCAATGAAATGGTTGATCATGATATTTCTAAGCAATTGTATATTTTAATAATCACGGTTTCATTATAAATTGTTATGGGAAGCCATTCAATTCAAAAAAAAATCTGGAGAAACAGAAATGACGTACCCGAACACCAAGTAACTAAGGTTTATATCGTTGGTAAGATACTTTGTTTTGAGATATTCGGCATTTTCAAAAGTCAGAAATTTAGGCATCTCATTTTATACACCAACCACTTTTTATACTACTTACGCTTCATGAATTTAATTAATGATTCACTAACTTGACTTCAAATTCAAGGACCGCCCCGGGCGGGTGGACCCCTTCCCACACCACTGATTGAAATCCATCTATCTGTATTTATAACTCAAAACTGTTAATTTTTTACATATCTATGATGTATAACAAATCAAGTTTTGTAGAGATCATCTTTATACAATAATACTTACTAATAATAATACTAACATATATTTTAAATATACATAGATTCATGCTTCATAGTAAAAATAATCTATATATTAATAGTCGATAATGTCCGTCCGTCTGTAAATTGTCCCCGATTTTCCCTCACCCACCTCCGCCCCAACCACGCTGTCAACCATTTTTTTATTCATACTAAATACATACTTTTTTCGTTTGTATATGGTCGCGATTTCGCCTTTTCGATGACGTCAAGAAATACGGTCCTCCTCCCCCCCCCCACCCCATCCTGCCCCGCTGTCGCCATTAATTAATACACTGTTATTTGACGAAACGAATCAATGGCTGAAAATTTGAATTCTCATACAAAAAAAGCGCCGCGGCCGTGGTTCGAACCATCGCTTCTGGATTATGAGTTGAAATCGTTACCGCTCGGGCAAACGAACAACTGTCAGCATCGATCTGATTTAATTATATATATTAAGCACACATTTAAATTATTCTAAAAATTACAAAATACGCATACTTCACATGCATACATAAACAGTTGAATTATCAAATGGCTGAAAATTTGGATTCTCATACAAAAAAGCTCCGCGACCGTCGATCGATCCCATAATTATGAATTATCAGCCGAGCTCTTTGTCAACTGAGCTAACGTCACAATTATCAGAAACGATGAAAATATATAATATATATTAAATTTCGTTTGAAAATGGAACCTTTCGTTTTTTATTTAAAAAACAGCATGCATATTATATGTTTTATTTTTCGAGCCTTTCTCAATTCTACTGTACCCTAGAGGTAAGCCGCTCGACTGGTAATCTGTAGGAACTTGGTTCGAATCTAGCCTAGAGCGCTTCTTTTTGGGTTTATAACATTTTTTTTTTTGAAAATTTTCTTTTTAAATCACAGTACATCTTGATCGTATGAAAATAAATGCTACCAAAATAACAAAATCCGATTGACTAGCGAAATATGTTTTTCAAAAAATAAATATAAGACGCAATTATTTCAAGATTTGTTTTTAATCTAGGTACATACGTGGTATAGTTAGTTGTTGGCGAAAGCATAATTTCAGTATGTATAATAAAATAACTTCAGTAAAAATCATTATATATATTTTAAAAAACAAGTTCTGTTTGGAGAATCAGTCAACATTTTGATAATTTTGTTTTGATAAAATGTGCAATTAATTTATACCATTTTGCATGTGAAAAATGATTATTAGCAAACTTAAACATTATTTCAAAAATTAAGTAATTTACAATTTAAAACTGCAGGGCTGTCGATATATGCGCCGAGGTTGATTTATGCTACTATGAAAAATGATTGTTAGCAAACTTGAACATTATTCCAAAGATTTAGTATTTTACGAAATTTCTGTCACTACGAAAAAAAATGTTAGCAAACTTAAACATTATTCCAAAAATTAGGTAATTTACGAGGTATATTTCTGCTAATAGGAAAAATAATTGTTAGCAAACTCAACATTATTCCAAAAATTAAATAATTTACAATTTAAATACAACAGGGCATGCTGTCGATATATGCCCCGAGATATATTTATTTTATTTTTAGAATTTCTGGCTTATTCAATAAATAGGTTTGTAATTTTCTGGCTTCTTAAAAATGCAACAAAAATCCCCCCGTTGAGGTCAACGGGCTTACAGCTAGTTAATCATTAGTATTTTAAGTATATTCATGACACTATTAATAAAAGATGCTCTCTAGAAACATCTTTGAGGAGCATTACCACCCTCTTTGGCAGACCTTAATCTACAAAACTCATTATTAATAATATCGATACCATAAAACGTAAAAGAACATTTTTTTTATTAGCACTGAATAAGTAGAGCTTTACTGTCAGGCACAATGAGTAGACATTATTTTCTATAATATATTCCTTTTCTATTTTATAATTTTGCTTAAACGTAAGCAAAATTATAAATAATTCCTTTAAAGAAGGTAAGTAATCGATCTTTCAACAAACACTATGAGCCAATAGTAACATTCTTTAAATGTGTAAAATTTGTCTAAGATTTTATATTAATGGATTGATTACATTCAAACCTTGGATTACAAATAACTTTTTTATAATTTATGCTTGATAAATGAGGTAGGTCTTGTAATATAAGACTACACAGTGAATTAATTCATGTGTGTACATGCTTTTTTAACCAATCGTAAAGTGGTCACAACTGAGTTGGTAGATTTTCTCTCTCCTACTACAGAGTCTGTTCCTGTCGTCAACTATGTCAAGTGTGTCTTGCTTGTATTATAGACATTGCTTAATCTGTAATCATTTTATATCTTAATGTTTTGACAAAGAAATTATCGAGAAATATGAACATTGATTAGGACAAATCTTTTTCTCCTTCTCGTTTACCTCAAACGTATCACAGCTAAATTAAATTACATTACAAAAATATATAAAAGCATTTTGTATTACTTAATTTTAATTATTTTTATATTGATATTTTTGTGTTGTGGAACGACTCATCTGAGTTTCAATCATTTGATATGAGTGATTTGGATTACATGAGTGTTTCCACAACAAATTATGCATGCAATCCAAGGTTTGACTGTACTTGATTTATTTATAATATTAATGTCAGTTCAAATGAATAAATTGTTATTTTAACATTGTTATTATTTTACAGTGAGTGCTACAAGAGTTCTTCAAAAGTTACTCATGGTCGTGGGAAAAACAAAGGCTGCTCAAGTATAAGCTATACAATATAATTTTGTAATATATGCATAGGAAACTGTAAGAAGGAATATTTGGGAATTTTTGTCAATATTGAGAAATAATTATGTTTTTTTTCTATAACCATATACCACAATTGTGTTACACTCTTTTTTATTTGGTGAATTAAAAGCTCCTAAGCATAAAAACAACATTTTTACAATCATGTTTTGGTAATTGAAAAAACTATGCAATGCACAAACCATAAAATACACATAAATATAACGACAACATCAACAATGCCAATTAATAATACTATTAAATATGCCCATTTAATAGGTGTAAAGATCTCATTGGCATTTATAAGGTATGCTTTAAATTTCTATGTTAAGAAGTCAATATATAGATAATTATGATTTTTTTATATATATATTATATGGGGCCATAAAAAAAATATGAAAATATACCTGACAAATTTGTAAATAGAAAAAAACTATAAACTATTAATTTTCATTTTTTGTAAATAACTAAAAATTCTTACTTACAGTCATTCCTATACTAAGAAATATGGCCCACCTTTTAAAACTGAAAATTACTACTGAATAATTAATATTGACAAAAACATATTTATATACAATGGAGCTTGAAACATTCATTCTCCAGAATGTATGCATTTATTGTAAAATAGGAATATTATATTAAATTATCAATAGATATTAAGATGTATTCGGGAAGTATGTTATTGATGTGGTGGTCTATTCTACGTAAATGATATTGTAATTCATGCGTTTGCATGCAAAGATATTTTATTTGTTTTATTTCAATTTCAGTCACGATTGGCGCATAAAATGAATAAAAGGTTTTACATATCTCATTATCATTCCATAGCTTAAGTTTAAAATTTATCTTATTTATCAGGAACTGGGCTGGCTTGTACTTGAATTTAAAGAATAAAATACACTTGGCGCTTTTAAATTGTTTCAAATAGTTATTTCTAGTGAAAATTGGAAACCGTCCGCAGCAAATCAAAACATTAAAGACATTTTGACTCTTTCTAATCTTAATTCAAATCATTCAAAACTTTTATTACAATTCCCAACAGAGGTTTTGAAAAATTGTGATACATTTCTTTTACTGGAGTGTACAGCTATATGATTACAAATACATTTGAAAATTTACAGAAACATATATTTTTTGTCAATTAATTTTATATATCAATGAATAAATAAAAACAAATGTGTATGCTGATGCTTTCTTGTCACTGCTAATAATGCAGTATTCAAAGTTATATGTTTGCACTCTCTATCCATTAATGTGTACTATATTATGTTCTATAATTGAAGGTATTTGATACAAATATTAGAGATAATACTCAATCACATTGAATTTGTGTTGTCATTTTCATAAGTGTAAAAAAATGAAGCACAATTTTATAAACCTTTAAACATTTGATGTTATACAAATCACATGTATTACTTTATTTTGATGATATTCAACAAGATTTCTTCAAAATAATCTGAGCTTTAAATCAGAGGCTAGACCGTAAAATAGAAACAATTTTATATCGATGACAAGTATTATATTATACTTATTGATTAATGACAACAGCACTTGTTAATATGGCAATGATATTTGAACTATTAAAATAACAAGCTATGTATCTTAGATTAATGAATGCTATGCTGATTTTCTGTATGTTGGATTTATTTTATGAGGGATCATTTTCATAAAAGATTGATTATTTTACATTAAATAAATAGTAAGTACCTAAATATTGTTTTTTTTTGTGACACATTTTGTAAGTATTTCTAAAATTACTATTAACCTTTGGACTACATGATCAAAACAGTTAATTGCCTAGGCATGAATTTTTATAAGCATTTTTATCAATAAAAAATGACTGATAAGATTATACTTCTTTTAATTCATTTTTGTATTTATTTTATTCTATGGTAGTAATTCAGATAATTTTAATTTAGATATATGACAATAATGTAACAGGTATGAATATGAAATATATATAAGTTTAGAAAGTAGCTTTGGTATTTATCATCAGCCATGAAAACATTTAATATTGATGGCAACAATTCTCTGAAAACATTCAATATTATTGAAGAGGTACATTTTAAATAGATATTTTTAATTCAAAGAATTCTAAATCTTAAAATGATTCTTTCATGTTCGACTATAAATTCGATGACAAAAACAGAAAATAATTTTGCATGAAACATTTTCTGCACCAAGCTGCTTAACTATTAGATAGGGGTTACGAGATATAGAAAATTTGTTAAAATTTTGCAGAAATTTAATGAGTTATTCAAAAACTAATCTGGGAATCAGTTATTAATCTGGGAACTAAATTATTGCTTGCAATCACTTTATTAAAGTTGAATATTTATTGCTTTGTAATTTGTTAATAAACAACAATTTTTAATAGTAGAAAATTATCTAAATATTGTTTTTTCTCTTGTTTTTGGCATACTTTGTGCATTATTTGAATAAATAATTTATTTCTAAAAAAAAGATTATGTGCCAAATTTGTTTTCCAACCTTTATAATGTACATGTATCTATATTGTATTTACATTTTTTATTTTGCAATTGAAAAAATCTTTTCAAGTAAATGTCTACCTATTTATGAATTTACTATATCAGGGTTTCTCAAACTATGTTCCGTGGAACACTGGTGTTCCGCGGAGCCAGAGTGGGTGTTCCGAAAAAAATTGGAATGATTTTATACGCTGCAACACAGTTTAAAAAAAAACTTAAAAATTCAGCTAAGTGTTCCGTTATATTTTCCGGACTTACGAAGTGTTCCATTCCAGAAAATGTTTGGGAAACCCTGTACTTTATATAGACTGTTACTGATTAATCTGATAAATAAATATTATTCAAAGCAACTTTTATGTATTATTATTTAAATAAGTACCTTATAAGGTAAGCACCGAAATGATTTCATAAAATATCATATCTCTATCAATAATTTCAAACTTTGCAATTCATTCTGAGAATTTCGAGTACAGTCTTAGTGTGATATTTAGTTAACATTTTGGAACATAATGGGTTTATGCTAGTGACAAACTTAATTTAAAACCTGTGATTTGCTGTAATCTGAAAACATAATGCCATTTAGAATCAGCAGTAAACATTATTCAATAAGTCTGTTATTCTGCATGAACATATATATTGTATATATTGAATATTATTGATATTGGTATGAAAGCCTGAATTCTGCTTGTCTCTTTTACCAACTGGATGGATTCCATAGTCGTGGAAGGCCACTGATAACCATCTATAGGATGTACTCGGTGAAGCTACGGGACGCTAGACTGACATGGGAGATAGCGAATCTTGGAGTAACCATGTGATGGCCATACACTCCGACTAGCGAGCGGATATGGAAAAAATATATTTGAAGTATTACCACAAGTATTATCAGTTTCCCACACTTTTCGTTTGTTTATTACGGCCTCATGAAAAACAAATCGGGGTTTCACTGTACAATAAATTTTCTGGTTGGGGTCTTGTGTGACATTAGGATGAGGGCCCTAAATTCTTAGCTACGCCACTGAATATAGTGAAATAATATCTGAAAAAATTCGCTGAGTAGATTAGCAAATCTTTCCTGGCCTTTGTAACTTTAGGCTCCCATCTTGTTACCCTATTTGGCAAATCCTAACAGGCGTTTTACTTTTAATGAGCAGGCATTCTAAAAAAATCCAGACTATTTACATGTACATCATTTTTCTTTGACTAAATAATGTAAAAAATATTTTGCTGAATACATTTTTTTTTAAATAATGACTAAACACTAAAGATATTTTAGTTTTATCACATTGGATAATTTTTAGCATTTAACTTGACAAGCTAAAAAAATGCCAATCTCATTTGACCTGTTTATAGAAGAAAAATCATAACCGTCTATGCCTTATGGTAAGTCCACACCACGTTTGTGTACAATGGTATAACTCAGTGCTTCCCAACCATTTTCGTTCCACGGCCAACTAAATCTAAAAAAGTAATCCGTGGCCCTCCTCAATACAAAACATGTTCTGCGTAAGGCCTTTTTCTAATTACCGACGATTTGTTATACTTTTTCCCTGGATTGTCTCCATAACTCGTTTTTTTTTTAGCTCACCGACAAATTTGAAATCCTTGATTTGCTATCCTTATTTCCCGGAATCCAAATTTCTCAATCCCGCAATCCCACGGCGGCCCATCAAGAAATTCTGTGGCCCCCAATATGGGAAGCACCGATTTGACAGACTTAAATATATGGATATTTGTACTTTCTACCGAATTTAACGGCCTCCAGGTTGGGAAGCAATGGTATAACTGACGCCCTTGTACTTAATTTGTACCGCAATTATTAATTGCGGACTACAAAAAATATTATTTTTTGATTGTTACCAAAGAAAGTTACCTATTTATTATTTTTATTAATTGTTACTTTACCGAAATTGCTAAACCTGAAACCAGAGTTCTATAAATACTTTACTGCTAAGTTGTCTGAAAAAATAATTAAAATATTTTTTTAAGACATTTAAAATATTTTATAACCATAACTAAAATTATTGTCTATGTTGAAGGAAATATTGTTATCCGCATCTGGCAGCCTTGTGTCACTACGACTTCTCACTTCAGTTCAGTGATTCCGTAGTAAATCGGCAGATAGTAGTAAAAAATTGTTTTGTTAGAGTTAAGTAGCGATTCTTCGTTTTAAAAATACTATTACTACGGAAATCTTATAACTTAAAAAACGTCAGAAATTGCACGCTAATTTCCGGAAATAAATAAACTTCCGATTCTGTGTTGCTTATTATACTTCAAACGATTTGAATATCAGTCGAAAGATTTCTTTCTACAGAGCGCCATTGTACTGAGCAGAGGATTACTTTAAAATCTCGATCCAACCACACCCCTTGTTCAAAAGCAATTCGCATTCCTTTCTCCATCATATTTCGGTTGTATTCAGAAGTTAATTTTAAAAGACGGCGATACAGTTCATCCGTCATCGGTGTTATACATTTGGATTTGACAGTCAATAATATTTGATTTATATCATACATACTAAAAGTTCGTTTATTTCAAATAGCTGCGAGTCAGTGCTGTAAAAAACAGTAATTTGTTATATATCCGTCTTCAGAGCGAGTTATATATAACCTATTGTAGATTTGCATGATTGTTAAGCGCTTTACACCACCTGTTATAAAGTTATTCGCGAAGGTGTAACCACTAACCTTACCATACCGGGTTCCGACCTCGTCGTGTCATACGCCGAGATTGTTTTGCTAGTCGAAAATAGTTGTGTCCCTAGTGCTTCTGAATTATTCCTGCATGTGCGTGAATGAGTTAAGTGTTGTGTCTCGCTGTTAAGTGTCATCATAATATATGGGCGAGATCTCCGCAAGGAAGGTCGAAGGTTGCTGCTGTAACCTCCGTCGGGCGCTCAAGCGGAGTCCTCCGGGAACGTCTCCGGGCAAGAAGTTCAATCCACACCGTCACACTGGAACTAATGGAATTGGAGAATATTGTAGCCAATACGGTCTATTTAAAAGCGAGAGAAGGTTTGTGCAGATTGCTTACATATACATTTGTTTTCATTGCCATGATAGTTAGTGCTCTTTTTTATTAATGAAACGAGAGAATGGCAGAAGAATATTTCCTTTATAAAATTATGGCTACTCGTAAGTATGGGCAAATCTAAAAAAACCAGACCTAATTAAAGATGAGATTTTCTCTGTGAAAACTGTATATCTTTCTTGACTAACCCTTTTATTTTAGATATAATTTAGAATTTCGACTGAAGGTGCTTGATGGAAATTTATGTTTAGATTAGAACTATTTTCATACTGACTCAGTTCGAGTGCATTCGCGCACTGGATAGCACCGGAAGATGCCGAGAGGCGAAACCCGGGTCGTGTTCGGCCAAAATTATAATGGAAACGGACATTATGAAAATAGTTCTAATCTAACCTTTTTATGTTGAAATGCCTCATTAAGATAAATAATACCAAATTAAAATATATGTGGACCGTCTTTATATATTCATGCTATAAATTGGGTTATTACCGGCGAGTAGGTTATGTAAATAATTTAGTTTTTGTTTTATTTTTGGATTTGTTCATTTTAAATAAATTTTCGTTGAACTTGATACGAGTACAACTTGTATTCATAGAAAAATAGGTCGTACTTTATGACTTATGGGGCCCTACAGTGTAGGTCCTTACATCATGAATGGCGAACCTATGACATGCGTGATACTGGAATTTATTTTCCTGTTCGATGTGAGAATATTTCTGTGGTGCCTATGTTTTCTCGTCTTCGCGTTTTGGAAAAAACTTCAAGGCCATGGTAAAATAATGTTCTTCACAATCATATATCTGAGCATTCATAATGAATCTTGACATTTTTGCAAATGATCTAAGTCACGGGTTCCCAACCTATGGGTCGCCAACTTTTTTCGATATTGGATTTGAACAACACTAAAACTACAGTCAACTAAAATTACCTTATTAAAAAAATGCCCTTTTAAATTGAATTGGGGCCGCGGGTCACATGGCTTTTATAAAAAGGGGTCGCCACCCGGAAAAGGTTGGGAACCTATGATCTAAGTAATTAGAATTCATTAAAATATTTTCCATCTTTAAAAAAGAATTTATTAACTTCGTAGGATTCCAAAAAAGAGAATGTAATTATTATATTTGAGCGTAATACAAAATAATCAACAAAATTTGAAGACACGAAATAGATTTTTTTAATCTTAAAAATAGTTTTTTATGTGAAATTTTAATCTTGCATTGCGATAAGGACCTTAAGCCACCAATTAATAAATAAATGTTAATAAATTGTCACCAGACGAACGTCAAATAATATCTCCAAGCTATAAATTTCAAAATTATACGTGTATATTTTCATGATCATGTTTTGATTTTAATTGTAACTTATTAGTCATATTCATCTGGCCCGCAAAGATTTTATTAAATCATTGGACATAATTTGGGCAGACGTGGCGAAAAAGGTTCACCATCCTAGTCCAACACTAATGATTACAAAATTAACAATTTACTAAAAAACCTTAAATAAGTGAGGACATTGGAGGGTTACTATATTATGAAAACACCAGTCAGTTATGTAACATCCTCACTTTCATTGAAATAGTTTTTGATAAAATATATTGTTTATGATTTAATTCCAATGACATAGTTAAAACATAAATATAAACAATAACTCGTGACCGTAGAATTATGAATAAACAAATTTTAGAACAAATACTTCAGGCAATTAAATAAATTACAATTCTAAGAAATTTAAATTTACACTCGATAATTATGCAAATGCTTTATCTTAACTTGTTCAAAGACGAAGTAATGAATAGTAAAATTAAAATAATTCGTACTTAAGCAAGCATTTGTGAAAGTAAGTCTGTCTGAGGATGCCTCTGAAAGAGGCGAAACACGTGTCACAGTTTGTAGCACAATACGTGGAATAATCTAAGTTATTTTATATTAAAATACACTTCCACTAAGTTACCGCCGAATCCATCGAAAGTATTAATGAAATATTTATTTTTAAGGCCAACTTGTGACTCGCTTTGAATTGACCAATTTAAAATGTTTATATAAGTGTAAACAAACTAATTTATTCTTATCTGACACAGAAAATTATTAGTTTTCAACAATAAAAATATATTATAGTGAAGCAAGCAATGTGACAAAAGAGTGATTTTTAAGGTTTATCGATAGCTATTTCGCCGTCACTGTATCGGAAGGACTTGAAACAAATAATTTTTCATTTACCTATAATACACAATACATATATATATCAACTATATTTAATTAAATTGAAATTTAGTTTATATAATATGATTACTTACTGTTCAAAGCTTTCCACTTTCCATTAAATTAATATTATATTGACATGACATTATAATTAAAAACATTCCACCAGGTCCATAATTGAATTACAGTATTACAAGGGGAACTAATATTTTCATTTTTTTTTAGACTAACAATATTTTTTTTATTCCGAAATACAGTGGAACCCCGATCTACCGTTCTCGCATTGTTCTTTTTCCCGCATGGATCGTTTATTTTTCATAGTCCCGGCCAAACACCCATAAGAACAATGTAAAAGAATCCCGCATTAATCGTTCCCCGATTTACCGTTTTCGTCGATTTATCGTTTAAATATTTTGGTCCCGTCACGAATATTATCCCGATTGACCGTTTTCGTTGAATGTTTTTCATAAATAGTTTTGCCTCGCATTTCGTTTTGCGTTTTTTTCAGTAGAACCCCGATCTACTGTTCTCACTATATTCGTTTTTTTGCATGGATCGTTTATTTTTTACTTGAGCAAGACCCCGTCATAACAATATTTAATAGTTCCACGTTAATCATTCCCTGATTTACTGATTTCCTCGATCTATCATCTAAATATTTTCGTCCCGTCCCAATTATTATCCCGATTGACCGTTTTTGTATAATATTTTTTTTTCGCTCAAATAGTTTTACATCGCATTTAGTTACATAAATAAATAAGTTTTTTGAAAATTAAACATTTGTAAAAATATTATTTGTATATTTCCCGCGTCATCGGTTTCCCGCCTTATTCGTTCATTTATTACGGTCCCTTGAAAAACGTAGAATCGAATATAATAATATAAATCTGTATATACAATAATGACCTTATTATTCATAATTTAAAAACTTCTGAAATGTGATAACGGTGAAAACATTCATAGTCCAGGCATTCTCTCACATGTCATATATGTATCAAGTTTCGTTATTTCGAGATTTTAGGCATTTAGGCAAAGTTAGAATCATTTGAACAAGAGCAAATTTCGGTAATAGATTTCAAGTGCACGTGGCAAGCGTAACTGTCGGAGAGAATGGTGCAGAACGCCCGTGCTGCGCGGGCCGAGCCAGCCCCTAAAACGACCCTTTTGTATCCATTGCAGGAAGACAGTTACAGATTTAAATGTTCTTAAAAACCATTCAATTCTCTGCTCAGAATACCGTTGTAATATATGAGTGAGAAAAAATATTCAATACATTTTAACTCAATACTAATAATGAAAAAAAATGTCTAATGACATTCGACATAGGACCCACCAGAATAAAATTATTGTCGAATGAGATTCGACATAGGATCGGAAAGGGTTAAGTATCAGCAATAGTTTAAGATGAGGTGATACAATAATCTTAATTGGCACGCAATCATCCGTTAAACTATAGTCCTGACGATGTGATGAAAACTTTATAGGACATAGGTAGATATTGTTAAATTGTACTGTTTTTCTAATAACTCTCCAGAGACGAGAGTTTTTTTCCGATATAAAAATATATTTGAAGCCATATTGAAGTCACGGATAACTTTTATTCTTAACACATTCTATGCGGGAAACGTAAAAATACGTTTATCGTGTACTGTCAGTTTTTTTGGTATATTGACTCATAATTTAATGGTTTCTTCAAAATAACTGCCGCTGCAAGTGACCCTTTTTGACAATAAGCAATAAACCTCATAATTTATTATGCCCTGAATGTTAGTTCACAGTATTTTTTTTTTAAATGCGACACATGTTTCTCGAATATTTAGGGCATCAGATTTCACACTTCCAGTCATTGTAAATTTGTAGGAATGAGGGTTTTATACTATAATTATTTATTTAATTGTATGGTACGGATTAATGTTATTTTTTAATAAAATCGGAAATTCAAAAAATCGCATGTGGTTTTGGTGGCCGTTTCTATCCCCACGGCTGATGACTAACTGAAGTCTGTACCCTTCTTAACCAAATATGAGCGAAAGCAACGATATTCATGTAGAAAAAGGATGAATAGTGGGATCAATAGACAACGGTGTTTACTGTGACCATATGGTCACGCTCGTCCTTGGAGGGTTAATTGTCATGAACCGTATTGTAATAGAATTCCACTAAATTAATGCTAATTCAATCGATGTATTATAAAAAAAATGTAATACACATCTTCCTCTTTGGCGCTGCAGTCTGCGGTGAACTTTTGCCGCCTAGATTTGTCTCATCCACTCCATCTTCCTGACCCCAATCGCTGACCACCTCGTCCGTCTAGCGAAGTCGCGGCTTTCCCTTCTGGAGTAGAAAATGTGAAAAGTTTTCATCCCGTGATATATCTGGCCCATAGAGGCAATGAGGTTTAACAAATCTGACAACGTTTAGCTCCTACGTGATAACTATGCTCATAGTTGTGACGTTGCCGAATGCCTTCCTTGCAAACGGGGTCGAAAATGTGTTTCAAAATCTTTCACTCAAACACTTGCAAGTTCAGAGGCATTAGAGCTAAACGTCCAACCCTTGGCCCGTATGCCAGAAATGATATTATGAGAGATATATAGTGAAAAAAAAATAGCAAAAATGAAATTTTTTACGGAATGTAAAAATAGAATTCCAAATATTTTTTCCCTGAAAGAACATGGAATTTCTTGACATTTGTAAGTGCCTTGATACTTACTATTAAATAAAAATAAGGTCTGTATCACTGCTACTCTTAAGTTAAACACTCAAAATTGAGTTCGAATGACTTCAGAAATGACAACTGATAAGAAGAAATATACGAGACATGCCTACTCTTAACTTCGTCTGCTTTGCTTGCACCGTGGTATAAATTTATGTTTATTCAATACTAGCTGGCCCGACGAACTTCGTACCGCCTCAGAATCAATAAATAATGTGTTAATTTATTGGATGAGTTAAATTCAGTTTGAATGAATACTCAAAATGAATTAAGTTCAATAAATGTGCAAAATTAAAAATGAAAAGTATTTTAATTACATTGAAATGATGTTATTCACGTGGCACAGTCGATAGATTTAAAG